>OX439483.1:45701637-46096637 GCA_949320155.1 Melangyna quadrimaculata
TTTTTTATTTTTGTTTTCCTTTTTAAAACGCATATTTAATCTTAACAATTCCTTTCATCCACAGGGGATTACCAACTTCTGGAAGCCTGCAAGTTTTAACGGTAGTACGATTTTTGGGAAGAAATATCCACCAGTCAATTGAATTTTCACTAAAATTGCAAACAAATCTTGCTCTGCAGCAAGGAACTTCGTGATAGCATCAACAAGTCAGGAATTTCAAGACAATAAGTGAAGATTTTTCAAAGTTTGCAGAGTAACGAAAACAGATTTAAAATTTTGAATGGCTTTTCACAGTTCTTAAAGTCAAGTTTCTTCATTTGACGTATAATTGTAGTAGATTTATTCCAAAATCCAGTTCAGTAAAACAGTACCAGAAAACCGACTATGAATGGAAGCTTTATTTTTTTGACTTCACTTAAACTGTGAACCTTTCAGTCAAAACTTAAGTAAATATTTATGATCATACCCCTATTTTACTTGCAAAACGCAACAATTTTGAATATCTAAGGATTTCTTCGAAAGTTATAGCCACGTACAAACATTTCAAAGTATTAATTATTATCTGTTTGAAAGACAACAGGTTGATTCTTTTTTCATTTATCAATTAAGTCTTTGATATCTGTGACAGCCGATAATGGTTCTAATAAAGGAATGCACATATTTTAAATCATTTACAAATTTAAGTTAATTTTTGTATTATTATTTGTATGTGACTAGGCGATAACTTAAGGCAATTATGGGTGAGCTTAAAGGCGAAAGTAAACGGAAGCTTATGTCAAAAATAAACTCATAGTTGTATTAAGTCAACGCCAGTTAGTTTAGAAATTTGAATATATATAAATTGTTTTAAACTTCAAAAATAAATACAAAATTAACGTAATATTTTGTCTATAAATTTATTTACAAATTATAGATCCGTTCCCTTACTTTACATTTTTGTGATTTGTATGCATTGTCTGATTTTCAGAACAAGGACGTTCCCATCTAAAATTTATAAACCCTTTTAATTTCATAGTTTTTGACATAGGACAACATACACGAGAGAATACCAAATTTCCACTACCTGTGATATTCAGTCAAAGAAAATTCCTTGGACTGAAAATCGTAGTTCAGCTAATTTTCATTTGGTGAGTAAGAGAATGAAGGCCAAACATCGTGTCGTACAGTTTGTAGGTTTATATGTACAATGTAAGGGATTGGACCTAATCTTTCAAGCAAATAAGGTCTGTTCCTTGAATTCTGAATTTCTGTGATTTTCTGTACAGTCTAGTCGAAGTTCGTGTCAAGTCCATATAAAAAAAAAAATGCACTGAAACTCAGAGTAAGGACATAATAATAAAATATCGATAGTTTCAAATTAAATTGTTTCTATATTTTTTTTAAAACTCAAATTCATACAAATGCAATCACGATGCGAAGACAACAATTTACATTGAATATTGTAATTAAACAACAACATAACTCAATTTGCCTCGGGTTGCATATAAACTTTGCACATAACCATTATTTGTTTTCCTTTCCTAGTTTTTAATAAAGCCTAGTACGCTACTGATGCGAAATGAAATTTTCCTGTGGTCTCCAAAAAGACAACGAAATGCTTACAAAAACACAGCGGTGAAATATTCATGGAGAGTTAAACAACAGTCATGCTGTGATAAAAGTAACAACAAATAAAACGCGAACAAACCCGAATGTCATTTTTCAGCACACAATTAATTCTCCGGTCAATTAATTCTGTGAAAAAAAAAAATTGGAGATCTGTCAAAGCGATCTGGTATAATCATCAATTTCGTTGGTCGAACAGCGTACCACAGAACGAAAAGCAGAACGAAATTTTTCGTTTATGATTTCGTCATGTCATTTGTGTATGGGATTTTTCGTTTCACATCAGCAGCATTGTAGGCTTAAGTATGGAGTAGTACGCATGGAGTGATACACTAGTAGTGTGTGTGGAGCACAGTATATACATTTAAGGGACATCTATATATATCTAATTGACTGGTTGTCAGAAATTATAAATGGCTGGTCCTGTGATTTTGAAGTCCATCACATCAAATCGCACACACACTATCAAGATTTGACATTTCTCATACATCAAGATGGAATTAGAGGTTCTTATTACAATTTTGCGACGATGTTAAATAAAAAAAGCAATATTAAAGTGTTTTTAATTGATACATATTTCGGTGCATAATCAAAATAAATAATGAAAATTGTGCGTGCATCTTCAAGAAACGAAAATCCGATTAAAAAATGTACAAATTCGCGAGAAAATCACGTTGGAAAATTACTTTTACTCGCGTCCTTAGTGAAATATTCATAATAGATCCTCGCCGCTGTGCCCAGATGAATTTTGCAATTTTGTTTTTTTTTTTTTACTCGAATACATGCACGATTGTTTTTTTTTTTTTTTAATAATCAGACGAAATTTATTTGGTTTTGAATTATCAAAACAACGTGAAAAATGAGCGCGAAATACTTTTTTGACTTTTTGCGGAAACAAAATTTCTGTCAAATGGCACTCACAAAAAAATATGATTTTTTTTAAATTGAAAAAAATTTAGATGAAGTCGATTTCAAATATGTAGATGTAAAGAATTCGACAAAAGAAAAATATGTGATATTGTAGGGGAGACTGGGTACGGTTGAAACAGTTTTGCTTATATCGTCCATAGTATTGCCATTTGAACACCAAGCGATGTTGACGGTATGTCAAATGAAAGATCATGTTTTTATCCACATATTGACAGTGTTATTTTAGTATTAGCTTTGTATATGAAAACTATTATAGTTGTAACTTTTTTAGATTTTCGGAACTTACCGCGTAAATGTTTAGAAATATTATAATTTCTTATTCCCAACGTCGTTTCGAAGAAACAACAACAACCATCAAACGTGAGTCTAATCCCGTGACCATGAAGAGTGTAATTTCTTCGAGACGTCGGGAATATGAAATTATAATATTTCTAAATATTTACGCGGTAAGTTCCGAAAATCTAAAAAAAATTACAATGATGTCCACGAAAAGGAAAGTTTAAAATTTCATTAACTATTACAGTATTATCAATCAGTCGTTTTTATTTACGCTAGATTTCGACGGCTGGTGGCGCATGTGTTTGCAACATGTTTTATGATTTTGACAGCGTTAACATTAATTTTTATAAAGAGTAAGTCTAGTTATATTGTAAGGGAGTGAGAGAGTTAGATCTCGACTTTCAAATTTGTTTCCTCATTAAAAAGTGTTGCGAGAAGTTGGTGGATTTCGACACTACGTCACGGTTGCAAAAGTCAATACAATTGTACTTTTTCAATGCACTTGACAATGCTAAAGTACACAAATACACTTTTTTTTATGTGTACGCCTGTCGACAGGAATGGAAGGGACCTACAATTTTATGCCGAATCCGAACGCCTAGACGAGAAGCACTTATTCGTGACAAGTCATACTCTTGGAGGATTCGTCCATTCCTCGCAAGAGGCAGTAGCCCTGAACAAAACTTTTTAGTTTTTTAGGTGGACGAGTCTAGGAAGCGAACCCAGACCTCCAGCGTGACAGTCGAACGCACTAACCATTACGCTACGGGCTACTACCATTCAATACAATGAGGATTAAATAAGTTAAACGTGTAACTTTTTTAACCTCTATCTACATGAGTAGTTAATTTTTATAATAAATTTTCAATACACCTACTTTCTTTAAAAAGTTTATTTAATGTAAATTTTTCTAACACAATATGATTTATCTTCCGTTTAGGCTAAAAATCAGGTATTTTTCTTTTTTACACGAAGCACAAGCATTATGCTAGTTTTCCACTTGTCGTTTACCAACTGACGAAATACCTATTTTTGCGTCTTTTAACAAAATGACAAGGGGAATACCTTTGAACTGGCAAACTCTGTTTGTCAATGAAAGACAACGAATTACAAAGACAAGTGGAAATAACTGAATTGACCAACAAAATTCCACTTTGTCTTTGAAAGACAAAGAACATTTTTGTCTAACATGTTTTATCCTTTGTCGATGACACTGATTTGACAGCTATAAAGTTTAAGTAGAAGTGAATGTTTTTTTTTTTTCAAATTGAATTTAGTTTTTGTAATTCGACGAGTAAAATAAAATTAATTCCGTAAAATGAGCGACCAAAATATAAGTTATTGCAATTAAGAGTATGATATAATTTTGTAGAAGCTAACAGAAAAAAAGAGGGAGTCAACTCCTGGAGAGGACAACGGACGGAGATGACCAAATCTTTTATTTAAAAAGCGCTGCAGGTCAATCAGGAATGAACCGATATTTAATGTAAGAAGTGATGTAGTTCAATAAATCAAAAGACTGCGCTAGACTGGAAATGTTAATTGGGAATGGTTGAAAAACAGAACAATATAAATTTCATCTGTCATACGCTAATTTTTGATTTTGCATCGATTTCCAGTGAAGGAATTTGTTGAAATAGACCATAGTTGAAAAGTTTTTTTTACTAAATACTTATTTATTATTTAAATGAAAGTGGTTAGTGGAAATAAATAAAAATTCGACGAGTAATTTGCAATTCTATATAAGTATAGTAAGTACAGATAAGATAATAAGTTAACTTTTTTTCTGTATGAATCTTTATCTGTTTTATTTAAAAAAAAAACGCCTACTGCACACATCTTCACAAATTAACCATGAGTGTAAGTTCGGAAAAGAGCAATCCAAGTGGAAATACTTGTCAATGAACTGACAAAGGCATCTGTCAAAAAATTCATTTACTTGAAAAGAGAAACTAATTTGTGTCAATTAAAGACACAAGTGGAAATGAACTGGCATTCGTATCGTTCAAAGACCAAATTGACAAACTGTGTCAATTCAACGACAAGTAGAAACCTACCATTATGGTCGAATTTTTCAGGGGTGAAATGCACCATTGTATTTAAAATAAGATAAGATTATAAATACAATGAATGCACTTGACTATTTCAAGAACACTTACTCAAAATAAGCGGTACTACTAAACAAAAAAAGTTATACTGTAATATTACTTTATGATGTTTCCAAAGTCAAAACACACGATATGTTTTATTTAAAAAAAAGTGCTCGTTTATTTATTATTCTTCATAAACATTGATTTTTTGAAAAAAATCAAAAAGTACAATTCGATACACTTTTTTTTAACATATGATACATTGCTGAAAGACGATTTTTCATCCCTGCACTACGTGACTCGGTTATCGCCGCTTGTGATGAGATTACTATTGTTTTCATATACAAAGGTATTATGCGCATTATTTTAAGTATACGTCAAATTAAAAAAACATCAATTTGCTTCAACCGTGTCCATACCAGGGGTTGTTGAAACAGTGATTGGGGTCAGTTGAAACAAATGCAAATAGTGCATAATATTAAGTAGTTATACATTTTAATGAATTTTTTTTTTTTTAAATAAAGCGTTACTTCATTAAATAATTTAAATGAAACTAAAAGAAAAGTCTCCTTCAATTTTGATTGGTCAGAAACAAATAAAATCACTATTTCGGAATATTCCAGGTCGCAATTGTCGTACCCAGATACATTATTTCAACCGTCCCCCACCCCTACTGTAGGTAAACATATACAAACAGTGTCGGTAACAGTACTGGAATACTGAAAATAGTCACCATATTGCATTCTACACTAACACTCTTTACTTCGATCACAAAAACATACTCACTACTCCAACGAATAGAAAACACGGTAATAGGAAAAACATCCAAACAAAAAAACTTACTTTTGATTGTCAAAAAACAAAAAGGCCTCCCGTAGTCAACTGAAGCGTGCTACGACCTAAGCAAGATTGAAGTTTGTCTTTTAACCTGTTGCCGCTTCGTGCGTCCACTGAGACCCATCCACCCACGGTTTGCAAGATATTTGGGTTGTTTCAACCGTCCTGTGTTTCAACAGTACCCAGTCTCCCCTACCGCACAGGGTCCTTAATTTCCTTTGATTTTGACAGCATGCGCAGAACTCAACAAAAATGGGAACGCTAATGATATTCCCTGTTATCGATGTACATACCTTGCATGTGGAGTACGGCAATACAACATGTAACATGCAAACATTAAAACATTATTGATTAATGTTTTAATGTTTGCATGTTACATGTTACATGTTGCATGATAAATTGATGAATTTACAGATTCATTCATATTTTCAGTATAATTTGCATAATGGAAATAAATTCAAACAGTCAAAACTGCAAAATATGATTCTAAATCAAAACAATTTATCTGCCCAACGGAACGCAAAAATGATCAAATCTGTATTTTGACACATTCAAAATCAAAAATAAATTGATTGGTGTTACTAATGGGAAAAACCATTATTTAATGTGCTAACCACTATTATCTTGCAAGTTTCTGTTCTCTAGACTTTTCCTGCAAAAATTATGTTTTTGTTTGAAATTTTCACGAAGACATTTCACGATTCAGTAAAAGATAATACCTTTGATATCTGTGTTACGAAATTGTAGTTCATTTATTGATCTTAACCAGAAAAATTAAAGGCACACAATAAAAATAAGATATTCATCAGGAATTTAAAACATATTGATTATACAAACAGTCCAGATCTATTGGTTCTATTCGTCTCTATTTTTGAACTGTGACGGTGACCTATGAGCATTTATTATTTCGTTTACTGATATCCCGAGCCGGCACGGAAGCAGATTTGTATCAAATCCTGATACATTTCAATCTGCCAAAGCCTCTACATAGCCTCTGAACCTTAAAAGGAGTGGAGTCGGAGACGCTTCACAAATTGTACACCACCTTCTTTGCATCAAATAAAAACTTTGGTAGACTCCTTTATAAATCCTGGAAATCATTTTTATGGGAGGCGTAACTGAAATAGATCTTGCTTACGCTTTGCTCGATGGATGGCCCCGACCAAAGAACCCGAACACTCTATAGATGATAACATATGACGACATCGTTTCATGATCGAGAAGGTTGAAGAAACTTGTTGAAAGAGGCCATTAATGGAAACAAGTGTCCGAAATAATAGACAAAGCTTTAACGGTTGAGTCGATTTTAAAATTGCCTCTTCATTTTATTTTGATTAATCTTGCTTTAAAACTACACATACAAATAAAAAAACGATAATAAATTCGACAAGGCAATTAGTTGAATTGAGGACAATTGTTGGAGATGATGAGGGTTCAGAAGAACCCTCGCGTTACACAGTGATCGAAACACAGTTTTCCTTGCGAGACCGGCGCGTGTTTGTTTTTTTTTTTCTGTCAAAAAATTAAATAATTAACTGTCGTTGGTTTTGAAAATAAAAAAATCGTTTTCTTTTTTGGAAAATTACTTGTTTTTTCTAAGTTTATTTCAATTATCAATATATCAGACGATTTTTGCTTCAATTTATATGTATTTTGACACGGGAATCAATATCAATATCGTGCGACACTCGTCAGGTCACGTCACACGCTTCGGATGCGGCTCAATATGCGCCTAGCCTATTGTTTATCAAAAAAAAAAAAACAACAAACAATAAGAATGAAATAATTTAAAAATAAAGCGTTACTTCATTAAATAATTTAAATGAAACTAAAAGAAAAGTCTCCTTCAATTTTGATTGGTCAGAAACAAATAAAATCACTATTTCGGAATATTCCAGGTCGCAATTGTCGTACCCAGATACATTATTTCAACCGTCCCCCACCCCTACTGTAGGTAAACATATATAAATAGTGTCGGTAACAGTACTGGAATACTGAAAATAGTCACCATATTGCATTCTACACTTACACTCTTTACTTCGATCACAAAAACATACTCACTACTCCAACGAATAGAAAACACGGTAATAGGAAAAACATCCAAACAAAAAAACTTACTTTTGGTTGTCAAAAAACAAAAAGGCCTCCCGTAGTCAACTGAAGCGTGCTACGACCTAAGCAAGATTGAAGTTTGTCTTTTAACCTGTTGCCGCTTCGTGCGTCTCTGAGACCCATCCACCCACGGTTTGCAAGATATTTGGGTTGTTTCAACCGTCCTGTGTTTCAACAGTACCCAGTCTCCCCTACCGCACAGGGTCCTTAATTTCCTTTGATTTTGACAGCATGCGCAGAACTCAACAAAAATGGGAACGCTAATGATATTCCCTGTTATCGATGTACATACCTTGCATGTGGAGTACGGCAATACAACATGTAACATGCAAACATTAAAACATTATTGATTAATGTTTTAATGTTTGCATGTTACATGTTACATGTTGCATGATAAATTGATGAATTTACAGATTCATTCATATTTTCAGTATAATTTGCATAATGGAAATAAATTCAAACAGTCAAAACTGCAAAATATGATTCTAAATCAAAACAATTTATCTGCCCAACGGAACGCAAAAATGATCAAATCTGTATTTTGACACATTCAAAATCAAAAATAAATTGATTGGTGTTACTAATGGGAAAAACCATTATTTAATGTGCTAACCACTATTATCTTGCAAGTTTCTGTTCTCTAGACTTTTCCTGCAAAAATTATGTTTTTGTTTGAAATTTTCACGAAGACATTTCACGATTCAGTAAAAGATAATACCTTTGATATCTGTGTTACGAAATTGTAGTTCATTTATTGATCTTAACCAGAAAAATTAAAGGCACACAATAAAAATAAGATATTCATCAGGAATTTAAAACATATTGATTATACAAACAGTCCAGATCTATTGGTTCTATTTGTCTCTATTTTTGAACTGTGACGGTGACCTATGAGCATTTATTATTTCGTTTACTGATATCCCGAGCCGGCACGGAAGCAGATTTGTATCAAATCCTGATACATTTCAATCTGCCAAAGCCTCTACATAGCCTCTGAACCTTAAAAGGAGTGGAGTCGGAGACGCTTCACAAATTGTACACCACCTTCTTTGCATCAAATAAAAACTTTGGTAGACTCCTTTATAAATCCTGGAAATCATTTTTATGGGAGGCGTAACTGAAATAGATCTTGCTTACGCTTTGCTCGATGGATGGCCCCGACCAAAGAACCCGAACACTCTATAGATGATAACATATGACGACATCGTTTCATGATCGAGAAGGTTGGATAAACTTGTTGAAAGAGGCCATTAATGGAAACAAGTGTCCGAAATAATAGACAAAGCTTTAACGGTTGAGTCGATTTTAAAATTGCCTCTTCATTTTATTTTGATTAATCTTGCTTTAAAACTACACATACAAATAAAAAAACGATAATAAATTCGACAAGGCAATTAGTTGAATTGAGGACAATTGTTGAAGATGATGAGGGTTCAGAAGAAAATTTTGTAAATATAGCAAATAGCTAGATACCTACTATTATTTTCAAACTTTTATACATCTAAACACTAACAGCCTCTACCTCAATCCCCTTTCAATCCTTATATTAGCATTGAAGCCAATTTCCAAACCAGAGCATTGTGAAATATTTAATTAAATTAATAGATTTTTTTAAAAGGATATTAAATAATCTATATAGGTAATTAAAACACCAAATATTTTCGTTAACTGTACATAATTTATTAGAGTTCTTTTTTATTAACAACGAGAATCTATGAAAGCTATTATCTTCGATAAGCCAAATGACCAAACAAAAAGTCAAATGCCAATCATGTTAATTGTACGTGTAAACTTAGACTTAAATTTATGCAAGTTGGTAGTCGAATTTTCCGAAGTTCTCGTACTTGGTTTCGTATTTGTCAAATTTGTCCATGTGATAGATCTTAACATCCTTCCAGAACATATTGGGCACAAGCATATCACTCAATTTTTCGATCTTCCTATCGAATGGATATCCGAATGGCTTGTTGTCAACGAAGCGAGCTCCTGATCCAATTCCGCACAAGTAGCTGTGATCGTAAGTCATTTGTTGTTCTTGGTCAGCCTTGCTGATCATGACCATCATTTTTATTGGCATACCCTTGACCCAACCACGTGGTAATACCAAACGGTCAGGGAAGGCACAGTGGGGTTCAGAAATGTCCAAACGAAGTTCGTGTTTATCTTCGCAGGCTAACATTACCATTTTGTAGAGTTCGGCAAAGGTAGTACGGTCCTTTCTGGTCCACGAGTAGTCCTTGGATGAGCGTTTGATTAAGTTCTCTCCGCTAACCAAATCGTAGGTGAAGGCATCGATTTCCATGATGTTCTCACGGTGTTTTATAAAGTCAATCATGCGACCGAATTCATCGAATTCAGGAGCCAGGAATGTGCGGATGACAACCTTTTGGGCTGCCTCAGCCTTAACCAACATCTCAACAGTGTATGGTTTGTGGTTCAGACGCATTTGACGGGCCAATAGAGTTTTGTCCCAGACCATTTTGCCGTTCTCGTAGATTTGATTGTGGTTCAATAGATTGGTGACATCGAAATCAACCAAATCGAAGTAGGTCATCAATTGGTCAACTTTCACATCCTTAATTGTGACTCCTGGCAACAAAAGCTCCTCATGTTTGTATGATGGAATCAATTTCTTGAAGCTCTTCAGCATAACCATGGTCTTCTTCAAAAGTTGATAGTAGAGTGGATCACGCAACATAGTTTCGAAGTTCAACAAGACATTTGGCATCACAGTCATAGCTTCGTATTCCTCACCAGCAAGATAAACACTGGCAAGTTTCAACCAGTAGCCGAAGTAGGCACGATCAATCATGTCCATGTTCCCTTGCAACATATTTCCAACAATTTCTACAGACTCAGGTTTATGTAGATCAACAACTTCGCCCTCCAAAGTCTTGAATTTTCCATATTCGATGGCATCGGTGATGCGACGTTCAAGGCTCATGAGTTTCTTAAGGAGCTCAACATTCATGTAAGACTTAATTTCCCAGTAGTTCTTACGCATGGTGAAACCGATTCCATTGTATGCAATCAATTCTGGATCATAACCCATCTTAATATCAGCCAACCATGAGAGCTCCTTGATTTCTCCCATTCCATGTGACAAACGTTCGAAATAGTAACGGGCCAATATTTGTTGGACATTGTACAACCACCATTCACCACGACGATCCTTGTTCAAATGGGTCTTCTTGCTATCCAAAACCATCGAGTAGTCCATGTTCAAGTAGTACCAGTATGCGTTCCAGCCCAAATCTTCAGTCAGGTAGGTCAATTTGGATTCTTCGTTTAAGATCTCAACGTCACGGCTATAGTCAACTGGCATCCACACCATCTTCATATCATTCCAAATAGCTGTCCATTTTGAGTCGTTCTTTAGGTCTTCAATATCTTCGCGGTGGATGCATTTCTCTTCCAAATGCCAGTCTTCGTCAAGACCCATCAATTTCCACCATTGCCACATCTTCCAATCTTTCATGTGGTATTGTTTGTCATGCATGTTCTTGGCGTGTTTCTTCTCGAAGATTGAGAGCCATTGTTTTTCGAACATGATCTGTCTGTTCCATTGTTCAAAGTCGAATTTCTCAGCTTGCATTATAAGTTTGCTATTGAAGAACATCTGAGGGAAGATTTCATAGATCGAAGGTAGCATAATTCCAGTCAAGTCTTCACGGTGAATCACAGCCATGTTCAAGGCAAAAACGAACATTCCCTGGTTGCAGTTGATACGTGCCCAAACAACATTATCAACCAAAGTTTCCCAGTCCTTAGCATTGACGAAGAAATGGAAGAGTCCGGTAGCTTGTTGGATGTGGTACTTGTTGACGGCACTGAAGAAATCACCTTGAGGCAAAAGTCCACCCATTTTGTAGTTTTCGTAGAACATTTTCATTGACTCATCAAAAACCTGATACAAATTTTATTATAAGTTAAGCAAAACAATCGAAGAACACAAGGTCCTTTTAAACTTACCAAGTATTTTGATTCGTCGACAATCAATTTCTCACCGTGCTTCATCCATTCATCGAGCATCAAAGGCTCACCAACATGTCGCAGGATCTCAAAGAAGAACCTTTGCTTTTCCAAAAATGCCTTATCAGCTGCAAATTTTGTACATACAGATATGTGAATTTAGGAACTTGAATTATAATTAAGAATAAATCTTAGGAACTTACCAATTTTTGCATCCTTCTGGATTGGTGTCGAATGAACGGCCACCACTGCCATACAGGCAAGGACTAAAATTGTAAATTTCATTTTACTGCTTTCGCTGCTCCTCTATTTGATATATTTAAAAGTCTTAAAGAACATAGACTACACTGCCTTTCGAAATGAATTTGAGAAGCTTTTATAGGCCAGCTGAAGTATAAAGTTATTACCTGGGTTATTAATCATTGATGTACCTTGACATGATAAGAATGTTTTACTTAAAAACAGGTTTTTTTCTTGTGTTGATTGTATGGTAACATACTACTGCTTATGTGCACTCTCGAAATGCATATCGCTAGGTTCAAAAAGGTTGTTTTATATTTAGATCTGGTTTCGGTCTTGGTGCTATGGAAGTTTCTTTTGTTTTGTCTGTTTGTTATTTTAAATGCATTTAAATAAAATAAAAAGCCATATAGCCATGCGATAACCCAACAGGTCAATGAAGCAGTATAAACAGCAACAATCATCAATTTAATAAAGAACAAACAAATATTTATAAATACCAGGTGATAACATGGTCATATTAATTTTTAAACATTTTATAAACATTTTTACATATATTCTAAATGCAACCAGATTATACTCATTTAATGTTCGATAGCTTGAAAAGGTACTTAGGTTTTTGTGTAGGCATGATCAGTAGGTAAATGTTCTCTGATTTGATTTTTTCATGGCATTATCGTGCATCTTAAAATAATTTTACAGATAAATCTGATATCCAATTCTAGTAATATCGTTAGTCCCAAAATCGAAAATCCCAAAACTGAATATCCCAAAACCGAATATCACAAGATTCGTTTGGGATTTCAAACCTTTTATCAGTAAAATTTGTCCTTATTTTCTGAGGTAACTTTAACTTCTATTAGTAGGTTTGCTCATATTTAAAGTTGACTTTAAGCAGTTTTTCATTTTTAGAATTTTTCTTATTTTTTTCGAAATTATTCAAGCTCGAAGAATTATCTTCTTTAAGGATAATGCATGTGAGTTTAGACCTAGAATCTATAAGTAAGGAGAATGTCTGTGATTTCTCCTATGGCTATAAGACCGATAGTTCAATATTTAACAGCCTATGGTTCTTAATAGCTATTTACGGAAATATGTTTAACATGCGAAAAAAGAATGAATTTCGCAAAGTTCTTCACCTAAATTTGATAACAAAAACGAAAAATCGTTTTTTTTTTCATAGTGGGCCTACCTTAATGTACTAGCAGATTTCATTGAACGTGTCATTTGTGGCTATCAAAATTTAATACAAATATAGATAAAGTTACTGACACAACAGTCCATTTTTTTTATTAAGGCCGTTGGTCTTTCTTATCGGGCTCTGGCGTCAGTAAGTCTGCTAAAAAAATTTCAATTCAGTTCTATAAAGGCATCAAGTTTTTTAAACTTGGTTTCAGTATCATTGAGGTAGACTGAATAGAACTGTTCTTCGGAAGCCTTTACTTCTATGAATACAATTATATGCTGTAAAGATGGAGTAAAAGATTATAAAAGCATATATTTCTATTTCAAAAAGTGTTTGATTGATAAACCTGAAAATCCAATTTCATACAAAAAAGCATCTTGTACATATAGACTGTCATCACAAACTACTTTTAACAGCGTTCATAAACTGGTAACAATGCAGCACTGCTTTCAGGTACTTGTAATACTAAAAATTCTGCCAAGCTTGACTGCCGAAATATGTATTTCTATTCAGCTGATTGTATTGAACAAACAAGATCTAAACTTTTTTTGCAAATCTTTCTTCAATAGTGAAGCTTCTTATGACAACGAGTATTTTATTTATACAAAATTCATAACTACTTACTCTTAGAAAATCATCGAATCTCGTGCTATATATGGGTAATTGGCATAGGCATTTACTTCATTTTGTTGCAGTCAGAGCTCAGGGGGTGTCTTTTAGCTCCGGACTTTTGTATATTTCAAAGAAATAGATCGTTGTAGATAAGCCAAGATACCACAGCGAAAATTATCTAGTATATGTTCCTACTAAACAACTTTGCCGAAATAATTATCTTCAAAATTGCACAATTTCCCATACAATGACGCAATTCCACAATAACCTCAGAGATTAAACGAGTTTTTCTATTGCACAAACTCCACAAAGTGCATATAGGTAAACTGTCAGTTTGTGCTGGATCTACCTTATGAAATAATTTTGGTTTGGTATTTTTATTCGCAGTAGTAATGTAACACAAACGGGAAAAAACACTCTGCAACAAAAACAAAATACAGTTTTTCAATAACTATGAAACCTTTTCCTTCCTCGACTTTCTCGAAAATGATTAAATTGATTTTGATAAAATTTTGTATGCAGCAAGCTTCCAGCAAATTTAAATTATATGGAACCTTAGTATATTATAAATATGTTGTGTATCAAAATTTTCAAAAAAAAAAATATTTTGGTATGTTGCTATCGCTACAATTTATTTCACATCCGTAGAACCACATTATTGTCTCCTTTATAGAGATTTATAGTGCCTCCACAACATAATGCATGAAACAGTTTTGGTTCCGACTTTAGTCCAGTTTTTTCTTATATCTGACTAGCTGACCCAGCGAACTCTATTCCGCCCAAAATTTTAATGTAATAAAAATAATAATTGCGAGACTGGCACATTCTGCTTGATGTACTTTATTCGATAAACTCAAATTCTGTATTCGAAAAAATGCAATGGAAATAACTGAAGTTTAACAATGTCGACGTGTTTAAATCAAACCGCAGTGCTTGACGTTTAAACCCGCTTTTTTACAGAAGTGCTTTATGGTAAACAACGTATTTTCGTTCTATTCTCGGAAACATGGGAATTCAAGATTAATGCCACAAACATCTCGCAATTGCCCTTGGGACTTATTAATTCTCATAGCGAGACGCTTAAGTACGAATGGCAGGTCACTCGAATGGCAAATTTCATGATATAGTTTGTGGCTTCGTTTTCATCCATCAAGGATTCTATTGCAATTTCTTCACATATCACCATAAGGCCGACGCCTTCGGGCAAGTGTTCAATTCATTTGTCGGATTTTATGTTGAAATGAGAGGCAACCTATGAAGAATAACATGAAGAATATGAAGAATAACCTGAGAGCGAAATCATTGCGGCACTGAAACGTCTTTCATCATTTCGTATATCTTTCAACATGCGATTCAGGGCTTCCCATGCAGGCGTTGTCAGCCATTAGGCACTTGTCGTAGGTGGTAGTGTTACATTGTTGCAATACTTTCGCCATCGCAGACTTCTTTGAAATGTTGCATGAAGGTTCTTCATCCACTTGCAGATTCAATGTCAATTTCAATGCAGAATGGTTCGACCCCCTTCTTACAACGTAGAATAAATCCCCTATAAGAGGCCAATATACCAAAGCAATCTCAGATCTTTTACGAATCGTAGTCAAAATCAGTGAAAACAGAAACAAAAATTCCAATTGCACTGAAAGCATCAAGAAAGAAAATGTCACCATTTCCGTTATCGAATGCTTTCATCAATTCATTGAACATCTTGACTCAATACGAATCGAACAAATCCATTTCTCGGTTGAGTTCTAGATGTCATTTTGATATTTCACTTTGACAGATGTCACTTTGACATCTGTCACTTTGACATCCATCTTTTTGGCATCTGCCGCTTTTAAATCTGTCACTTTGACATCTGTCACTTTGGCATCTGTCACTTTGACATCTGTCGTTTTGACGTCTGTCATTTTCACAGCTGTCATTTTGACATCTGCAACTTTGATATCTGTCACTTTGACATCTGTCACTATGACACCTGTCACTTTGACACCTGTCACTTTGACATCTGTCACTTTGACATATGTTACTTTGACATCTGTCTCTTTGACATCTGTCACTTTGTCATCCGTCACTTTGACATCTGTCACTTTGAAATCTGTCACTTTGACATGCTACTTTGACATCTGTCTCTTTGACATCTGTCACTTTGACGTATGTCACTTTGACATATTTCGCTTTGACATCTGACCTGTCACTTTGATATCTAACACTTTGACATCTGTCACTTTAACATCTGTACTTTAACATCTGTCACATCTGGAAATTTCCAGAATATTCTTCCATGAATCACGCCATTTTATTGCTTATTCCTGGCGAAATCCACCATTTTGGAAAATGCGAATGGACCTATATCTCCGAAACTATTGATCTTAGAGGAAAAACTGTAAGGCCCAGGTTGTAGGCATTTAAACCATCTTTCGTTTATATCTATATTTTTTTTCGGTGCAAGGTTATGTAATTTTATTTTTAATTTTTTTGCAATTACAAATTTTTTTCGTTCCCGAGGAAACTTACGTGAATTACTTTCTAAATGAGAATTTTAGAACATTAAATTTCCATCATTTTGATATATTTTTGTAGATGATGCGATACCGCAGTCAAAAGTTACGCGTTTTCCAAAGTGGCGGTTTTCGCAAGGGGGATGTCGTCCAGAAAAACTCAACATAATCTTTTTTAAAAGCTCTCTTTCAGGTATAAAAAATTCAGCCGTCCTGTATTTCGTCCCATAAATCGATTGTTTTTTTGCTTATTTTCCTGTACTAATGCCTGAATTAAAACAAAAATTAAAAAGCAATATTTTCTGATCTATTTGAAAAAAAGTATAATATACATACATATGTACATATGTAAGATTTTCTTCGTTATCAAAATGAGGACTGAGCGAAATATAAAATATTAAGATGTGGCTTAGGACTTAGGGATAGCAATGACAAAAAAAAATGTATGTTTCTGTGTTTCTAACCAAAAATATTTTTGAAAAGCAATGTTTAGGTAGTCTTAACATTATCGTGGACCAGCTTACTATAACAAAAGAAACATTGAATTAGAAAAAACTATAAGCTAAACCATACCCCTATATTGTTTAAGAAATCAGAAAAGGTTATTTTTTTAAACACTCGATATTTGTAGGTAATTTCGACTTAAAATTAGAAAAAGAATTGCAATATGTTACCTAACTTCAAAATCTTCAGAGAGAAAAGATTTCAAGATCCGGTAAGCAACGACGATTCCCCAACGGAAAAACACCTACATTATGTAGGTATATATGCATATTTTTTCTTTGATTTATTATTTAAACAACAATTTAATATATTTATTTCAAAAACTGATAACAATAATTGGTTTTAAAAAGAAAATAATACCAACATCTCATTGACCATCATATTTGTCTGAGATTAAAAACCTTAAGGTGACGAATTTGTGATAGTGAGGCAATTTTGGCATTATTCTAAACAAAAACAAAGTTCAAAGATTTTCAAGGGCAAGATTTAATAGAAAGAAATCTTATCGCCGCAATTCTGCAAAACAAATTATCAGGTATTCTCGGGACTATAAGTACTGCATGCTTAGGCAGTAAGAGGTAGTAGTCTTTGAGATTCGGAGACGCACATCTAATTCAAGAAAAAAAGTTAAAATGAAATTAGCCATTTGCATCCTTGCCTGTATGGCCATAGTGGCCGTTCAGTCATCCAGCATTCCGACACCCAGCCATTCTTTTAATGGAAAAATTGGTAAGAAGATTCTGAATTTAAATTAAAAATCTCTTGTGAATAATTAAGTGTCAATTTTTAGCTGACAAGTCCATGATGGAAAAGCAAAGATTTATCCTTGAGATTTTGCTTCGTGTTGATCACGATCTTCTGATGGAGGAATGGATCAAATTTGGGGGAAAATTAATCGATGACAAGACACACTATGAGGTAAGAAGGATATTTAACGATTTACTAAGCTCAGAATTCGATTTGACTTTTAATCGTTTCCCAGAAATACGACGAATGGATGATGAAGTTCTACCAATCCTACAAGGTTGGTGGACTCTTACCCAAGGGCGAATTCTTCAGTGCCATGCAACGCATGCACATGCTCCAAGCTCATGGACTCTTCAACTTCTTCTACTACGCCAAGGACTTCGAGACATTCGTCCAGAACGTCGCATGGGCTCGTATGAATGTCAACGAAGGAATGTTCGTCTACTGCTTGAACTTGGCTGTCATCCACCGTCCTGATATGCAAGGAATAATCATGCCCCAGATCTACGAAATCTTCCCAAGCATGTTCATCAACGGCAAATACGTTATGGCTGCTGAGAAATTCGACTACGATGCATTCAACAAACAAATGATGCTTAAGAAGGAAATGGCATCCATTTACGATCAGGAACATATGACTGAGAAATATGGCAAGGAATTCTACATGAGGGACTGGAAGGTGTACCAATGGTGGAACCTTATGGGTCTTGGTGAAGGTATGCAAATGGAGAACAAATGTATGCTCCGTGACGGTATCCCAGCCTTAAAACAAGATGCCTTATTGAACTCAATTTACGGTAATCTGAAGATGATGTACCTGCCAGTCGACTACACTCGTGACGTCAAGATGATGAACGAAGACTCAAAGATAAGCTATTTTACTGAGGATATTGGCTTGAACGCATACTTCTACTACTTGAACATGGATTACTCCAAAATGCTATCCGGCAAGGAATTCAACCTCGAGAAGGACCGTCGTGGTGAATGGTTCATCTACAACATTCAACAATTGTTGGCTCGTTACTATGCTGAACGTTTGTCTCATGGTCTTGGTGACTTCAACACCCTTTCATATTTGGGCATGATCAAAACTGGTTACAACCCACAAATGCTCTACCACAACGGAAACGGATTCACCGCCCGCAAGAACTACTACCATCTGGAATCATACCAAAATATCAATTTGTTGAAAAAGATCATGGACGTCGAAAGCAGAATCGATGACATCATTGACTCTGGCAAGTTTGTGTTGAAGGATGGTTCAGTTATTGACCTTTCCATGCCTGAAGCTATTCAACAAATCGGCAACATGATGCAAGGAAATGTTGATGTTTTAGATAAACACGTCTTGGGCCACTGGTGGATGTTGGCTTCCATGTACCTCAGCGGTGAAAGCTACGACAGCTTGATCACCTCACCAAATGTACTCATGAACTACGAAACAATGCTCCGCGATCCAGTGTCATTCAAACTGTTCAAGATCATCGTGAACAAATTCTACATGTTCAAAAACAAGCTGCCAGCTTACACACAGAAGGAAATGCTCCTGCCTGGTGTTGAAATCCGTGATGTTGAGGTTAGCAAACTGATGACCTACTTCGATTTGGTCGACATGGACATGACCACTCTGTTGAACGACAAAATGATCTTCCAAGATGGCAAATACGTTTGGGACAAGGCTCTGATGGCCCGTCAAATGCGTCTCAACCACGAAGTATTCGACATGAAATTGAAGGTATCCTCCGACAAGATCCAAAAGGCTGTTGTCCGTGTCTTCATGGGACCCAAATTCAACCAATACGGTGAAAATATGATCATGAGTGAGCACCGTGAAAACTACATGCAACTCGATGAATTCCTTGTTGATTTGGTTGTGGGTGAAAATCTACTCAAACGTAGCTCAAACGACTTCGAATGGACTGCCAGCGATCCACTTTCCTATTCCGAAACTTACAACTACTTGATGTTGTGCATGGACGGCAAACACCAATTGAACATGAACATTTCTGAATCACACTCCTTATTCCCAGACCGTTTGATCTTGCCCCGTGGATGGGTCAGTGGTATGCCAATGGAGATGTTCTTCATGATCAGTCCTTACAATGCTCAACACGAACAATACTCGCAATACGATCCATCATACTTGTCTGGGGTTGGTTCGGGAGTGCGACGCATTGACAACATGCCATTCGGTTATCCTTTGGATAGGAAAATCGAAAGCTTCGAGGAATTCTTTGTTCCAAACATGTACTTCAAGAATGTCCAGATCTACCACATGGACCAATTACACAAGTACTACCCAATGAAATACGAAAACTTCGGCAAATTCGACTACGATTATTAAATAAATAGGTTTAAGAAATGACTTGTAAGATAACTCTTTGAAAAAATGACAACTGATACGAAAAACGAAAAGCTTTCCATGTTTTAATCTTGAATTTCAGTCTTAAGATTTATTAGTCTACAATAATTTAGAAATAATCCGATACTGATCCAACTGGACTAAAATAAGAATTAAAGGTTTGGGATGTTTAAAACTTGTTAATACGTGATTTCATCACAAATTAAGATAAGCATCTTCATCCGGTTATAACAGCTATGTCAGTTTTTATAGTGACAAAGGCTATTTTCCCATTCATAATAATAATCATTTAGATAGATAGCAGTGCTTTCATCTGAAATTGTAACATCTGTAGTATAAAAATAATGAGTAATATAGTTTAACAATCATAGCCAAACCATTTCTTATGTTTTACGAGCAACCACATAGAATATAATTAGCTTTACTCTATGGAATTATGCTTTCGTGGCTTTTGAAGCTTGAGACAGCTTGGTTTATATACTTCCTGATTAAATTAAACCTTATCATCACGCTCTTACGCTGTCGCTGCATTCGAGTAAGCATTTTATGATTCGAATTTAACTTGATTAAGACTAAGAACATCTCTGTTCTTTGTTTAACAACGCTTACAGGCCTTTTTTTGTATTGACCCAAGTTTCGATATTAATGTTAGATAAAAAATTTTGATAAGAAAGTCCTAAAGTTCGAACAATCAAAACAATCACTCAAGGGGTTCTTGATGCCCTTAAAATGTTAAATTAAACACAGTACGAGCGTTAGGAAAATAGGGGAGGACTTAAGAGGAGATACCTATACACATTGGTTTTGAAACTTTGAATATAGAAATGGAAGGGAAAAATAGTGCCGGGTAGGTTAAGCATTTCACATTCGGGAAATGCGGCTAAAAAAAGAATCTCTATACCTGACAGAGAGCACGTCCGAAATTGGGCTCGAGGGTACACTGATGGGCATACCTAGAAGTACGAAACAGATCGGGGAGCAGGCAAAGCGGGTAGACCATCTCTACTCCTATTTGCCAAGCTTAACGCAATTTATAGGTTAAGGGCGTGCTGCCGGAGAGGCCCTTTAGGATCCTTGCTGTGAATGTAAATTCACTGGTTAGGACCGAACGTAGAGCAAATCTATTCCAATTGTTGAAGGATCAAAGTCCAGATGTGTTTATGGCCAGCGAAACTAAGCTGAACCAGAAACATAAAATGGCTAACAATAATTACAATATCGTACGAAGAGATCGGCCCAACTCCACTTTTGGGGGAGGTGTCGCAAACTTTGTACGAAAAGGCATTAATTATAAAGTTATATATAATAGTGAAGTACGCAGATTTCGGTTGCTTGAGGCGTGTATCGTATGCATTCCTCTCAAACATGGGAAGCGGATGTATGCGATTGCGGCTTATGCACCGGAATCACCTCAGCCAACTGAATTTTTAACAGAGCTCGAAAAACTTTTTCAATGCTTACAACTGAACTCGGAAGAGAATTACTATCTCATGGCCGGTGATTTGAATGCCAAACATGTAGATTGGGGAAATCAAATACAAAATCCGAGAGGTAGCCATCTATTTAATTGGATGAATCAATACAACGTTGAGTATATGCTCGACCTTCTGGCTACTGATAGGCCTTCGTTTCCAAGAAGCGGTTCCTCTCTGGATCTATTGCTTAAGGACTCAAGACTGACTATTACTGACACTGTGGGTCAACGACCTAGAAACTGTTTACGAACGATAGAGTACGACAGTGACCACTGCGGACTTGCTGCCGTAATTCAACTTCCGAACGAGCTCGTGGAGTTGGAAGAATATGTGCCAGTGCATTCTTACAACTACATTAAGACTCGCTGGCCACGTTTCACCAGCGCTCTATCGAGCGAACTAGGTACTAACAATATATCCCAACCAAATGACAGGAATTTAACAAATACGGAAATTGACGATTACCTGGAAAAAATGAACAGTACAATCCAACGAACAATGGAAAAAACAATACCGAAATACAAAGAACGCGAAGCCACCGACATATACCGCAACGCAACTATCGACGCACTACACAGACAAAAAAGTGGACTTTTGACAAGACTGAAACTCTTGTACAGACGATTTACTGACAGACACGATCTGGAGATTAGGACACTGAAGTCGTCAATTAAAAACATCAACCAATTGATCAAGGAAAATTACCGGTTGTCTATTAATTTGTATTGGGACAACAAAATTCGGGCCGTTAATTCTAGCGACCCGAGTATGTTTCCTCAAATTAATAAAATATTTAGACGGAATGATCAAAACGAACTTCCGTGTCTTAAGCTTCTGAGAACGACAGAGAACAGAGACGTACTTCTGACAGCAGGCATAGATCCAGAGGAAGCCGTCTTGGACGATGACCTCTTTATAATCGAAGATCCTCGTGAGAAAGTGGAGGCTGTGGGGGCTGCTTTCCAGCAAGTGTACAAGGTGAATGCTAGCATTCGCCCGAACCATGACCTGGAAAACAGAGCTTTGCTTCACCACTTCTACCTTCGAAATGAAATGACGCAATGGCGATCAGAGAATCTCGGTTTCACCAGGTTCAATGAAGAACACTTGGCAAACGCCACCATCGCCGAGCGAAACGGGGCTAATTCCCTGTTAATTTCGAAAGTTGAGCTCCAGCTCATCTTCGCTTCGTTAAAGAAAAAGAAGTCAGCAGGAATCGATGGTATATCCAACGTTGTACTGCGACATCTGCCTCAGGAAGCAGTTGACATTTATGCCACACTGTTTAACAACGCTCTGAATAATGCATATTATCCAGAGCGGTGGAAGACAGCTGTGGTTCATCCTCTCCCGAAAAAGGGAAAGGACAACTCCAATCCGGCGAATCTCCGGTCGATAAGTCTTCTTCCGAGTATCAGTAAGGTATTTGAGAAAGTTATAAATAGAGCTCTGTTCAAGTGGGCGGAGGACAACAATATCATACCGGACAATCAGTTCGGTTTTAAGGCGGGACATGACACCATTCATGCCGCGTCTAAGCTCGTTTCTGATGTCCAATGGAACAAATCTAAAAGACAGTGTACGGGTGCTTGTCTGGTTGACTTGGAGAAAGCTTTCGACTCCGTATGGTTAGAAGGTCTGTATCTAAAGCTAGCCAGACTGGGACTGGGTAAACCGCTTTTATATATGCTTTATGATATGCTCAATGGTAGAAAGTTTGTTGTCAACATTGGCAATGTAACTTCTACCGCAACCTTCGAAATTAAAAATGGTCTTCAACAGGGAGCGGTGAACTCACCGATTCTATTCAGTATTTACACCAGCGATCTGATAGGTAGTCTAGCCCATGCCATAGCGTATGCCGACGATCTAATTGCGTACAGAACAGCTCCAACAGTTGAGGTCATCAGAATTCTCTTACAGCGTGACTTCGACAAGATTCAGCGATATTGCGATGACTGGAAGTTGAAAATCAACTTTCAGAAATCCGAAACCATTCTGTTCAGGACTACATTGCATGGAGCCCCTAGGGATACAAGAAAGAACTGGCGCAAGCTGGTGATCGTAGGGCCACATGGACATCCACTGGCGAATAAAAGTGTAGTAAAGTACCTTGGCATCTGGATGAATCAGTATTTGTATTTCGACAGACATATAAATGCTGCTCTGACCAGAGCCAGGGGACTTTTGCCCTGACAAAACGGTTGTTTTATAGCAGCCGTCTTGACAGCAGGGTTAAGGTGATTTGCTACATGGCCCTTATCCGGCCAATGATTGCCTATGGATGCCCGGTGTGGTTCAACGTTGCCCCATCTCAAATGGAAAATATTCGGGTGTTTGAGAGGCAGTGTCTTCGACGCTGCCTTGGATTACACAGAACACCAGAGTCGGAGTACAAACATTATTATGCCAACGGGGTTCTATACAATGGAGCCAACATTAACAGAATCGATAATTTTATACTCAAGCTGATTCGGGGTCACATTGCAAGAGAGATGTCCTCGGCTAATAGCTTAATTTTTGGGGCTTACTACCCCAACAACGAATACTTTGAGAGTGTGCGTTTGAGCGGTTATATTTCACCTAACGCATTCTTCTATTTAGACAGTCGGGGGCTGATACAGGATAGAGAGGCGGTTCCGCTAATCTACCACGTCTGCCGTAGAACTGTGGATAGGCGACTTCTTTATAGTCGAGACGTCATCGCACAAGGCGGAGCTGAGCGACTTCGGTTCAGTAGGACTGTGTCTGATAGGGACCGAAGAGATAGGGTGAAGCAGGAGAGCCGGTTTATTAGTTTTAAGTAGGGACAGCCGGGGTGGCACCAAAAAAAAAAAAAAAAAAAAATTATAAAAACATCAAAAACAAAACAAAAAAATATATAATTGAAAATGCTTGCTGTGGCTGTTCTAGTTTTTAAGAAGTTTGTAAGTAGTTTTATAGTAGTTTTAAGTAGTCAAAGTAGTTTTAAGATATTCTTAGGTAGTATGTAAGTTTTATATAAAAAAAATAAAAAAATGATACTGATACCAAGTTTTTTTTACATCTTTCTTGGTAAAAAATAAAACCAGATCGATATAAGTATGTAATTAGTTCTTAGGCCGAAAGGCAATAGTATTAAGTTATTGTTTAACTTAGAGCGCCCGCTCAGGGCCAGTAAGTTAGTTGTAAGATATTGATAAGTAGACTAGTTTTTATGAATTTTTGTCTAGCATTAAGATAGTTTTAAGTTGAATTTAAAATAAAAATGAATTTAAAAAAAAAAAAAAAAATAAATAAAAAAAAAAAACCTAGAAGTACGAGTATTAGGTTAAATTGGTTAAGGAGAGGAATGCAACTAGCTTTTTCCCTAGAACACAGTTTGTAAAAAAAAACGGTAAGATAATGAAAGACAAGAAACATTGTGGCGGTTTTCGAGATATGTAAATGGTTCCATGATATTTCTATCGCCTATCATTTTTTCATATATCTTCTTTGAATTCTATGCAATAGACTGAAGTGAGTTGTGGGAGCATCTGCCCAAATGTGAGAATTGTACTCGAGTTTTGGACAAATAAAGGCTTTATAGATTATAGCCAGATCAGAAGGAGAGACAAATTTCTTGCATCGCCGAGGAAACCCTAAAAACTTACTGTGGTGAATATGCCCATTAAAGCAAACAACGACATCTTTTATTCTTCTATAACCAAATAAATAAGTACATCTGTGCGCGCCATCTTTGAACAAACATAAAGTTATCAAATTATTCTTAACTACTGGAACTGCTATATTTATAATTGGTCGAAAGCCACAATTGTGGAGACTTGTGGAGGAGAAGCACATTCTAGCACATTCCAGAACCCTAGAAGATTCTAGTAACTTCTGCTCGGATATAAATACCCGATCACTAATCCGAAAGCGTAAAGAGACAGTTTGATTTTAAAAGCGAATGGAAAAATGTGCTTAGGTGTGAAAATAGTGGATTAAGAGTTGGATACTTGTGCTTGTTTATAATAAAAGTATTAGAAGTAAAAGTATTTGAAGTGAACTAAAGGCGTTTTATTTTGTAAAGTACATAATTGTATTTCAGTTTGAATAAAGGAAATAAGTTTTATTTTGCGAACCCTTGGTATATTATTACTATATAGTAATGTCATGAGCAGGCTATGTGGATACGTTTTTGACGTTTTGACGCGCTAGTGTTCTTTTTGGTTTGATATGCCAGCTAGCAGAGTTTGTTGTGCGTCACTACCGTCGATTTGGACCATGATACAGTGGTAGTTGTTATGTTTTCTGGTAGTTGCTACTTGAAATTGGTAGCTCTAAATCACGTTTCTAGCAGGGTAAAGGTGTCAACAGTGGATCACTTTTTACTTCTTGCACTGTTGCTCATACAATTATAATCAAAAGATATCAGTTTTTTGTCCACAATTTTCTTTATGTTTTATCTTTAATTTTGCCTTTAATATGCCGTTTTCACTGGGCCAAATGAGGTAATTTCGTTGCAAATTTCCAAATAAGATCAGAAATTACCTAATTTCCCATACAAAATCACATTTTGAAATGAGGTAATTTCAACCTCATTTGCACCATAAATTAAATTAAGTTTTATCCTGTACATCTTTACCGTCTTCAGAATGTATTTTGGATCCAATTACTTGTTTTAATAATAATTTGAAATTTAAAAATTGGATCGAAAATAAACTCCGAACAGATTTCGCAAACAAAAGTTATGCCTTTTAATATTTTATATAAATATCTTTCTTAATTATGTCGGCACCACTGTATTTCTTATTTTACCTGAACTTTGTCTTTTGAAAGCCGCTAATATTTTTTTCAAACAATACATGCCTGAATTAAAATAAAAATTTAAATCAAAATTTTCTGATCTATTTGAATAAAATATAATATACATATGTACATACATATGTAAGTATAATGATTTTATTCGTTATCAAAATAAGGACTGAGCAAAATATAAAATATTAAGATGTGGCTTAGGACTTAGGGGTAGCAATG
This sequence comes from Melangyna quadrimaculata, assembly GCA_949320155.1. Taxonomy (NCBI): domain Eukaryota; kingdom Metazoa; phylum Arthropoda; class Insecta; order Diptera; family Syrphidae; genus Melangyna; species Melangyna quadrimaculata. Next base: position 45,728,085 of record OX439483.1, read on the forward strand.
ACAAAAAAATGTATGTTTCTGTTTTTCTAACCACAAATATTTTTGAAAACCAATATTAAGGTACTCTTAACATTATTTTAAAAATCTTGAAAAAAAAACTGAATGATATTTTTGAAATCGTGGACCAGCTTACTATAACAAATGAAACATTGAATTAGAAAAAACTATAAGATTTTTGTTCCGGACTGAAAAAAATCCTGTGGCAGTGTCATGGTAAAAGTACAAAAATCCTCAAAACCATACCCCTATATTGCTTAAGAAATCAGAAAAGGTTATTTTTGTAAACACTCGATATTTAAAGGTAATTTCGACTAAAAATTAGAAAAAGAATTGCAATATGTCACGTAACGTCAAAATCTTCAGAGAGAAAAGATTTCAAGATCCGGTAAGCAACGACGATTCCCCAACGGAAAAACACCTACATTATGTAGGTATATATGCATATTTTTTCTTTGATTTATTATTTAAACAACAATTTAATATATTTATTTCAAAAACTGATAACAATAATTGGTTTGAAAAAAAAAAAAATAATACCAACATCTCATTGACCATCATATTTGTCTGAGATTAAAAATATTAGAGTGACGAATTTGTGATAGTGAGGCAATTTTGGCATTATTCTAAACAAAAACAAAGTTCAAAGATTTTCAAGGGCAAGATTTAATAGAAAGAAATCTTATCGCCGCAATTCTGCAAAACAAATTATCAGGTATTCTCGGGACTATAAGTACTGCATGCTTAGGCAGTAAGAGGTAGTAGTCTTTGAGATTCGGAGACGCACATCTAATTCAAGAAAAAAAGTTAAAATGAAATTAGCCATTTGCATCCTTGCCTGTATGGCCATAGTGGCCGTTCAGTCATCCAGCATTCCGACACCCAGCCATTCTTTTAATGGAAAAATTGGTAAGAAGATTCTGAATTTAAATTAAAAATCTCTTGTGAATAATTAAGTGTCAATTTTTAGCTGACAAGTCCATGATGGAAAAGCAAAGATTTATCCTTGAGATTTTGCTTCGTGTTGATCACGATCTTCTGATGGAGGAATGGATCAAATTTGGGGGAAAATTGATCGATGACAAGACACACTATGAGGTAAGAAGGATATTTAACGATTTACTAAGCTCAAAATTCGATTTGACTTTTAATCGTTTCCCAGAAATACGATGAATGGATGATGAAGTTCTACCAATCCTACAAGGTTGGTGGACTCTTACCCAAGGGCGAATTCTTCAGTGCCATGCAACGCATGCACATGCTCCAAGCTCATGGACTCTTCAACTTCTTCTTCTACGCCAAGGACTTCGAGACATTCGTCCAGAACGTCGCATGGGCTCGTATGAATGTCAACGAAGGAATGTTCGTCTACTGCTTGAACTTGGCTGTCATCCACCGTGCTGATATGCAAGGAATAATCATGCCCCAGATCTACGAAATCTTCCCAAGCATGTTCATCAACGGCAAATACGTTATGGCTGCTGAGAAATTCGACTACGATGCATTCAACAAACAAATGATGCTTAAGAAGGAAATGGCATCCATTTACGATCAGGAACATATGACTGAGAAATATGGCAAGGAATTCTACATGAGGGACTGGAAGGTGTACCAATGGTGGAACCTTATGGGTCTTGGTGAAGGTATGCAAATGGAGAACAAATGTATGCTCCGTGACGGTATCCCAGCCTTAAAACAAGATGCGTTATTGAACTCAATTTACGGTAATCTGAAGATGATGTACCTGCCAGTCGACTACACTCGTGACGTCAAGATGATGAACGAAGACTCAAAGATAAGCTATTTTACTGAGGATATTGGCTTGAACGCATACTTCTACTACTTGAACATGGATTACTCCAAAATGCTATCCGGCAAGGAATTCAACCTCGAGAAGGACCGTCGTGGTGAATGGTTCATCTACAACATTCAACAATTGTTGGCTCGTTACTATGCTGAACGTTTGTCTCATGGTCTTGGTGACTTCAACACCCTTTCATATTTGGGCATGATCAAAACTGGTTACAACCCACAAATGCTCTACCACAACGGAAACGGATTCACCGCCCGCAAGAACTACTACCATCTGGAATCATACCAAAATATCAATTTGTTGAAAAAGATCATGGACGTCGAACGCAGAATCGATGACATCATTGACTCTGGCAAGTTTGTGTTGAAGGATGGTTCAGTTATTGACCTTTCCATGCCTGAAGCTATTCAACAAATCGGCAACATGATGCAAGGAAATGTTGATGTTTTAGATAAACACGTCTTGGGCCACTGGTGGATGTTGGCTTCCATGTACCTCAGCGGTGAAAGCTACGACAGCTTGATCACCTCACCAAATGTACTCATGAACTACGAAACAATGCTCCGCGATCCAGTGTCATTCAAACTGTTCAAGATCATCGTGAACAAATTCTACATGTTCAAGAACAAGCTGCCAGCTTACACACAGAAGGAAATGCTCCTGCCTGGTGTTGAAATCCGTGATGTTGAGGTTAGCAAACTGATGACCTACTTCGATTTGGTCGACATGGACATGACCACTCTGTTGAATGACAAAATGATCTTCCAAGATGGCAAATACGTTTGGGACAAGGCTCTGATGGCCCGTCAAATGCGTCTCAACCACGAAGTATTCAACATGAAATTGAAGGTATCCTCCGACAAGATCCAAAAGGCTGTTGTCCGTGTCTTTATGGGACCCAAATTCAACCAATACGGTGAAAATATGATCATGAGTGAGCACCGTGAAAACTACATGCAACTCGATGAATTCCTTGTTGATTTGGTTGTGGGTGAAAATCTACTCAAACGTAGCTCAAACGACTTCGAATGGACTGCCAGCGATCCACTTTCCTATTCCGAAACTTACAACTACTTGATGTTGTGCATAGACGGCAAACACCAATTGAACATGAACATTTCTGAATCACACTCCTTATTCCCAGACCGTTTGATCTTGCCCCGTGGATGGGTCAGTGGTATGCCAATGGAGATGTTCTTCATGATCAGTCCTTACAATGCTCAACACGAACAATACTCGCAATACGATCCATCATACTTGTCTGGGGTTGGTTCGGGAGTGCGACGCATTGACAACATGCCATTCGGTTATCCTTTGGATAGGAAAATCGAAAGCTTCGAGGAATTCCTTGTTCCAAACATGTACTTCAAGAATGTCCAGATCTACCACATGGACCAATTACACAAGTACTACCCAATGAAATACGAAAACTTCGGCAAATTCGACTACGATTATTAAATAAATAGGTTTAAGAAATGACTTGTAAGATAACTCTTTGAAAAAATGACATTTGAATAAACTGATACGAAAAACGAAAAGCTTTCCATGTTTTAATCTTGAATTTCAGTCTTAAGATTTATTAGTCTACAATAATTTAGAAATAATCGGATACTGATCCAACTGGACTTAAATAAGAATTAAAGGTTTGGGATGTTTAAAACTTGTTAATACGTGATTTCATCACAAATTAAGATAAGCATCTTCATCCGGTTATAACAGCTATGTCAGTTTTTATAGTGACAAAGGCTATTTTCCCATTCATAATAATAATCATTTAGATAGATAGCAGTGCTTTCATCTGAAATTGTAACATCTGTAGTATAAAAATAATGAGTAATATAGTTTAACAATCATAGCCAAACCATATCTTATGTTTTACGAGCAACCACATAGAATATAATTAGCTTTACTCTATGGAATTATGCTTTCGTGGCTTTTGAAGCTTGAGACAGCTTGGTTTATATACTTTCTGATTAAATTAAACCTTATCATCACGCTCTTACGCTGTCGGTGCATTCGAGTAAGCATTTTATGATTCGAATTTAACTTGATTAAGACTAAGAACATCTCTGTTCTTTGTTTAACAACGCTTACAGGCCTTCTTTTCATTGACCCAAGTTTCGATATTAATGTTAGATAAAAAATTTTGATAAGAAAGTCCTAAAGTTCGAACAATCAATACTTAAAAATTTCATATATAAGGTTTATTTTTCTAAGCTGTACGCGCACTCAAGGGGTTTTTGATGCCCTTAAAATGTTAAATTAAACACAGTACGAGCGTTAGGAAAATAGGGGAGGACTTAAGAGGAGATACCTATACACATTGGTTTTGAAACTTTGAATATAGAAATGGAAGGGAAAAATAGTGCCGGGTAGGTTAAGCATTTCACATTCGGGAAATGCGGCTAAAAAAGGAATCTCTATACCTGACAGAGAGCACGTCCGAAATTGGGCTCGAGGGTACACTGATGGGCATACCTAGAAGTACGAGTATTAGGTTAAATTGGTTAAGGAGAGGAATGCAACTAGCTTTTTCCCTAGAACACAGTTTGTAAAAAAAAACGGTAAGATAATGAAAGACAAGAAACATTGTGTCGGTTTTCGAGATATGCAAATGGCTCTTCTTTGAATTCTATGCAATAGACTGAAGTGAGTTGTGGGAGCATCTGCCCAAATGTGAGAATTGTACTCGAGTTTTGGACAAATAAAGGCTTTATAGATTATAGCCAGATCAGAACGAGAGACAAATTTCTTGCATCGCCGAGGAAACCCTAAAAACTTACTGTGGTGAATATGCCCATTTAAGCAAACAACGACATCTTTTATTCTTCTATAACCAAATAAATAAGAACATCTGTGCGCGCCGTCTTTGAACAAACATAAAGTTATCAAATTATTCTTAACTACTGAAACTGCTATAATTATAATTGGTCGAAAGCTTTTGAGACAATTGTGGAGACTTGTGGAGGAAAAACACATTCTAGCACATTTCAGAACCCTAGAAGATTCTAGTAACTTCTGCTCGGATATAAATACCCGATCACTAATCCGAAAGCGTAAAGAGACAGTTTGATTTTAAAAGCGAATGGATAAATGTGCTTCGGTGTGAAAATAGTGGATTAAGAGTTGCATACTTGTGCTTGTTTATAATAAAAGTATTAGAAGTAAAAGTATTTGAAGTGAAATAAAGGCATTTTATTTTGTAAAGTAATTGTATTTCAGTTTGAATAAAGGAAATAAGTTTTATTTTGCGAACCCTTGGTATAATATTACTATATAGTCATGTCATGAGCAGGTTATGTGGATACGTTTTTGACGTTTTGACGGCGCTAGTGTTCTTTTTGGTTTGATATGCCAGCTAGCAGAGTTTGTTGTGCGTCACTACCGTCGATTTGGACCATGATACAGTGGTAGTTGTTATGTTTTCTGGTAGTTGCTTCTTGAAATTGGTAGCTCTAAATCACGTTTCTAGCAGGGTAAAGGTGTCAACAGTGGATCACTTTTTACTTCTTGCACTGTTGCTCATACAACTATAATCAAAAGATATCAGTTTTTTGTCCACAACTTTCTCAATGTTTTATCTTTAATTTAAGGTAATTTATTTAATGTTCTATTGATCACGAAAATATAAAAATTTAATTTGAAAAAAAAATTCATGTGATTCACTGTGTACCATGGGTGTTCACAGTGAATCAAGTGCATGGTACACAATGAATCAGGGATAATAAATAGATTTTTTTATTTTAAAAATTTATATTTTTTAAAGTTATGTATTTTAAATAATCAATCGATTAATTTTTATTAACAAACAAATAGAAAAATTCTTCGAGTTTACAAAAAAATTATATTAAAAATTTTAGTTTATTTGTACGTTATTTATTTTTATTAGTTGATACAAAATTACTTTTTTCTGTCCATAAAGCGAAAGAAAACATAAAACTATTAAAGAACTAATAAATTAAATAAATTAGAAAAGTTATAAAATGAAAAAATCAAATTTCATACAAAATTCCCTGACACACTGTGTACCACTTTCAATTGATCCACTATGTACCATGTTGTCTTTTTAAAAAACATGTTAATATTTTATTAACATTTTATTAACTATTTCACCAAAGTAAACAAATCAACACAAAATATTAAGTCTATGCAGCCAGAAGTAGACATATTTAACCCAAATAAAGTTACAACACACACTTTTTTAATCAAATCGAAAACAAAATAGAAAAAAATTTACTTTCCGAGTCCGAAAACATAAACAAGAGGAAAACCAATTTCGAAAACACGATCGCGAAGTCTGTGATGTTAGAGGAAGTAAAAATGTGTTCTTTTCTCTTTTTCAGATTCATTTTAAAATAAAAAGTGACAGGACAAGAGCAATTGGTTCACTGTGTACCCTGATCCACTGTCGACACCTTTACCCTAGTTTTTACTAGACACTCCACCCTTTCTTCGACCAGTTCAACACAAAGTACTTCTACGAATGTCAATTTTTTTCAATCACAGTGTAAGTTCGAATACTTGCTACCTATTTTTATTTCGAATGATGTATTTCTATTCATATTCGTTAGGATTATCTAAGTACAGAAAACATGTTCAACTTTTATCTGATCTTAAAATTTTAAACGGATATATCATATGTTAGGTCAGGTAAGGTGGTGATGATGCGGCAAGCCACACCATCTCACTCGGACCTTAATGAATCCATTGCGTTTCCCGACAGAAGGAAAAGAAGGTGTGAGGGGGGGTGGGGAGAGGAATAAGGGATAAGGGAATTTTATGTATGTGAGGCCTCCCTGAACCATCATGAATTCTGAGTGAATTTTAGGATATTTTTCAGTGGCAATATTGAGATTTCACCCAGTTCAAAAAATATTTTCCGAGGGCTTCTTTTCTAGTTCTAGCTAAGCTGGGACATTCACAAAGAAAGTGATAAGAGCCCTCTTCCACCTCTTCATCCTGACACCCTCTACATAAGTCAGATGTGCTAATGCCCATTCTGCTCATTTGGATACCCATCGAGTTGTGTCCCGTTTGGATTCCAACAAGTAGGGATAAGTGAGGTCTGCCTATCTTTCTGTTTTTTTTTTTACGCGAAATATTTGGGGCCTTAGATTTCTTGGAACCCGACAAGTGTTGATTGATCTGACCTCTGCGGCCACAAGAATAAGAAACCTCTGGTGGATTCTACTCTTTTCTTGCTCCAGTGTCATAAAAACCGAGTTGTCGGTTTGGCTCGGGTCTAGAGAAGACCCGATTGGTCAGTTTATCCGCTATTTCGTTTCCGTAAATATCACTATGTCCTGGGACCCATCGAAGGGTAACTGTGTTTGTTGCGCTGAGTATTCTAAGCTCGTTACGGCAACGATCCACCAGCTTGGACTTTGTGATGATTGAGGAAATAGCTTTCATCGCCGCCGAGCTGTCTATGAAGATGTCAATATTCCTATTGGCTACTTCACAAGTGGCAAGATGTTTTGCTGCTTCGAAAACTGCAAGTACTTCTGCTTGAAAGACACTGCAGAACTTTGGAAGTTTTACTGATCTGTTAAGGGGTGGATCATCCGAATAGATGCCTGCCCGAACACCCTCGTTTGGTCCGTAAAGACCGAAACATGATTTGTATTTAGGACCTGGTTTTCTCTCCAGAATTCCCTTGTTGGGATATCTGTTAGAGCCACTGGGTTAAAATCTATGTGCGGTGTAAAATAGTCCGTTTAAACGTCTATGTCAGTGAAGTTCGTTATAGTTCAATGGCCGTAGTAGCCCCTTTTCCAATTATTGCACTGTTTAAGTCTTATAGCACTTTTTGCCGCCAACTCTTTTGTAAACAAATCGAGCGGGGCTAGTGAAAGGAAAGTTTCTAGGGCTGCGGTTTGTGTGGTTCTTATGAAACTGGTTTTTCCAATACACGCTAGTCTTTTAATTTTGGTCATGGTTTTTAGATTGGTTTCCTTTTCTAGGGCTGGCTACCAGTCCAAACAGGCATACGTTAGGATTGGCCTTATTATGGCTTTGTACATGCATTGATCCAATGGGGCTAGGTCCACTTCTTTTACCAAGAATTCTGCTGTAAGTATAGAAAGCTACACACGCTTTTTTCTCCCTTTCCTTTATATTTTCTTTCCAGTTAAATTAACGATCAAGTACCACGCCAAGATATTTTGCTGTGCCCGAAACCTATAGCGGAACCCCGTTAATGGTGGGCGGGTTTAAGTGTGGAATATTACGCTTCCTTGTAAACAAAACCATTTCTGTCTTTAGAGGGTTGACCTTAAGTCTGCAGCTATCGACCCAATTACTGAGCTTGTCAAGGGCTGTTTGCAGGAGGTCCCTTAGTGTAGGAACAAATTACCCTAAGGCCATTAACACAATGTCATCGGCATATGCGACGACCTTGACTTAATTTAATTAAAATTTGGTTAACGACGAGAAGCCAAAGTAGAGGAGACAAGACTCCACCCTGTGGAGTACCTCTATACAAGTCCTCACTTTTAATTTACTATTACCCATTTCTGAGTTTACGAGTCTTGATTTAAGCATTAGGTCAATCCAGTTAATAAGTATTGGGTCGATCCTAATAGAGTCTAGGACTTGTCGAATTGCATTGTTAGCAACGTTGTTGAAGGCCCCCTCTATGTCAAGAAACGCTACCAAGGCAAACTCCTTGAAATGAATTGATTTTTCAATTGTGCCGACCACTTCATGAAGCGCTGTCTCAACAGATTTGCCCTTCATGTATGCATGTTGGGCCTGAGAGAGTACGTCATCATTTAGTTTTAAGCGAATATACGTTTCAATTAGTCTTTCTAAGTTTTTGTAAAGAAAAGAGGACAGACTTTGGTCTGAAGTCTTTCGGTTCAGTATGAGTGGGCTTGCCAGCTTACGGATATAACATATTACTCGCACAAAATTATGGCACTTGGTTGTGTTTCCTCAACGACTTCACATGTTATTTCAATTGGAAGTCAAACAGAAACCTAAATTTTTTTTTAATTACTCAAAACAAGCAAATCAAATAAATTTCAGCATCAGCCTTTTGACACCAAAAGTTAGGAATTTGTAGAAAAAGTTCAAATTGTAATTACAAAAATATGCAATTGGCATCACTTTACTTTTTGCTGCAAAACGATTGCTGTGAGAATAAACTCATATTGGGCGTTTTTGTTGTGCCCTCTATGTTAGCTTAAGAAATAAAGGCACAAGAAACGCTTATCGCCGCTTTAGAAATAATTTGGCAGCACTGATATAACAATGACATTTTATTTGTCAAAAACAAAAAATTAAAACTAAATATCATTAAAATTTTGATAAATTAAAAGACAAAAATGAATAATTCAGAAAAAAACACATTGGTATCATCCGGCTGTGCGTGAGTTCATCTTCACGAGCCTGGTAGCAGTGGAGAAACCCTAACGTCTCCTCCCTGGACCAGTATTTCTTTTATTGATTGAAATAAATATTTATTTTAAATTAATAAATATATTTTAACAAATAAAAAAATGTTTGATTCTAACCTTTTCTTTCAGTCATCTTTTTCTCGATCAGTTGAATAGTGCTCCCATCTGCCAAATTAATGAATTTCCGGATGAAATTTTGACATTTGTTGGGAATTCATCGCATAAACGTAGAAAACAGTATATGGAAGCACTGTTTTTGTTTTAGCTTAAATCTTAAGCGGTGTACACATTATCAAACCTGTATGACAAATCTGTTCACGTTTGATAATGTGTACTCTCTGTTTGATGGTTTGACAAACAAGTCTGTTGTTCACAAAATTTTTTGATAATATATGACAGTCAGTGGTTTGTTGGTGTGTTTGTTTGATAATGTGTACCCAAGTCATTCATCACACCATCAAACTTCATTGAAAATACAGTTCACAACTCCTGATTTCTTTAATTAAATTTAAGTGTGTTCTGTTTTCTTGTTTTTATCCACACTTTCACCCACTTTTTTCTATTAATTTTCTTTTTTTTAGCAGTCCATGCCATGATAGTACTATAGATTTTATATACAAAGCTATAAGTTCACCATAAATCACTTTCACACCTTTATCGATAACTTTCAAAACTAAACTGTGTCGTTGTCTGCCTATTAGTATGCAATTCGTGTCGCTTTAGTACACTCGCGAACAATTATTTTCCGTAAGATGACGCTGTGTGTGACTAAAAGACAATCCGACAGCCAGATTTTAAAAAATTTTGAAAGCCATTAAGGGTCGGTTTGTTCAGAATAGTTAAATATATAAAACTTGAATTTCGGGTTGGATAACCTAGCCCCAAAGCGCAAAACCAAAATTCATAAACCGAATGTTCAAAACCAAAATTTAAAATCGATAAAATCCCCACATCAAGCATTTACAAAGCAACCATATCCTCAACACCAAAATGCATAAAACCAATATTTCTAAACATAGTACGCAGGGTTTGGATTTGTGGATTTTAGTTTTAGTGATTATAAGTATAAGTACCTTGATTTACACACGTAAAAATCGGCTGATTTAGCAACTTTGTTGACTAAAAACTCAGATTATTGACACTACGATTAAAATGTTGGTCTACGTACATTTAGGTATTTCATCAGCTGCAATAATCATGTATTAAAGATGATTAATTAGCTGTGAACAAACTTACCTTAAAGAAGTAACATTTTGTTAATAATCTTATTTAGGACAGGTATTAGATTTTCGTTAGGCTACATTTATTTAAATAGTTCTAAATCAATTTAAAACTCGATCAAGTGATTCTCGGTGTATTTTTGGAGCTAAGTTTTAAAAATATTTAGAAATCGTGCATTCACTTCAAATCGTTTCCTTTTAACTCGGTCTAAGATAATTATTAAGTTTTAGAACTTTAGTTTTAGTATAGTGAGACTAAATTTGTACGTGTTTTGTTACTATTTCTGGTTTCGATTTTTTTTTTGTTGTTTTTAAAGGATTGAATACGATAAGTCGCATATAAACATATAAACTTTATATATAAGGTCGATTTTTATAATTTCGAGAAAAAAATTTCAACAGGTTAAAAAAAGCGACTAATGTTGTTTTCGATTGTATTTCGGAACAGTACTACTCCTTTTTGATTCCAATCGAATTATTTTCTATTGTTCCGAGACTAATTTGTGAAATATTTATGTGTGTGTGCGTAAATTGTCTGATATTTATGTATATTTTGCACGTTCAGACGAGCAAAATGTATTTGACAAATAATCCGATGAAAGGGTTTATATGTATATGTGTGTTCCCGGTCTACTCCTTTATTAATTCCGGAACAGAAAAATACTCCGAAAACATTACTCGGAACAGCCAATCGAATTATTTTGGAGTAAGCAGAGTCAAAAAGGAGTAACTCCGAACCTCCAACCGAAAACGACATAATAAAAATATCAAAAAAAAAGAATCTTATCGATTTTTTAAAATATCGACCTGCAAAACGTCGACAGAAACGACATTTTAATAGTCGAGATTTCAACAGTCCGGATTTTAACAGATAGTTGATAATCTCATCCAGATCATGGCTTAGGAAATGATGTTTACAATCGCGCGTTTTTGAGCCATGATCTAATCAAAAGGTCGACTAATAAAATCTCTTCTAATTGTCGACTACAAAAATTTCGACTACTTAAAGCTGTCAATGGCTGCCATTCAAGCAAGCGAGCTCGTTTTCGGTCCGCAAACGTATCAAACAACGTATGGACGACTTCGTATTCGGATCCAAATACAGATCGAAAAACTGCGTTTTGTGACTCAAATTAGTATGGAAATTAGAATCACCACGGAGCCATTATGTGAATGTATTATGAGAGAGAGAGTTTTTCAATTCACCATACTCGGAGAACCGAAACCAAATGGAATCTAAAACGGTTCCAAAAAAATTAATGAATTGAGGCATACCCAACCCAAATGTATTAACAAAAAACTTCCCATCTAGTCCAGTTTCTCCATTGCCTACAAAAATAAAACAAACAGATTTTTTTCATTTCAAGAGTTTTTTTTTATTTATCATTCATAAAAGGTTTTCTAAAGACTATTTCGCACTAATAAACATGACGTATTTCCACAAATATAAATTTACATTTAATAAATAGAAACTTGCATTTCTGATTGGAAATTTTTCAAAGTATTAACAAGAAAAAAGAGATACAAAAGCAACCGTCTTCGCCACGCTACCTACAAAACTGAACTAAAAAAAAGTGGTGGAAATTAAGGCAAAATGATTTTATACTTCGCCTATACTCTCTCTATTTCTCGGTGCTTAAAAAAAATACTCTCGATTCTCGTTCTTTTTACATGCGTACACAGAAAATTTGTTAATGTGTGTGAGACACTCATTTTTTTTGGAGTTCCAAGTGAACCGAGAAATTTGGGTCCGTGATTTAGCTTGAAGGGTGGTTTCGCATTGTCTTCAATCACCATTCAATCACATGTTATATTGTTAAGCTGAACACCGAATATGTGTCTTTAACTGAGTCATTCTTTTATTCAGTCGCAATTTTTTTGTTGAGTTATAAAACTCGACCTTATAGAGTGATATTTTAAAAGATGACATATCGTATCCAATCTCTTTTGTTCCCAACATTCGTGGGAAATTCGACAAGTCGATAATTTTCTCGACTTTTTTTCAAGCCTATTGACATTTTGTCATGTCGAAATTTCATAATGCCGATATTTCGTAATATCGATCAAGCGTCTCACATCTGAAATCCACAAAATAAATGCTGGTGTGCCCCAGGGCTCCGTTTTGTCTCCGACTCTCTTCCTTATTTTTATAAATGATATTTTGTCTGAAACTTCTAATCCATTAAAGTGTCGTCAAAACGATACCCACCCCTCATGCCACTATCCATGAGTGGTCCGTGCATTGAGGAAACCGAAAAGCTTTCAGTCCTCAGTATGTATATCACAGACCACCTTCTGTGGAACGATCACATATTTGATGTTGCCAAAAATGCTGCTAAATGTTTAGGTTTTCTTCGCCGATGCAAGAAATTTTTCAACCCTTCTGATCTGGCTGTTATCTATAAAGCCTTTATTCGTCCAAAACTCGAGTACAATTCTCATGTTTGGGCAGGTGCTCCAATAACTAACTTGAGTCTATTGGATAGAATTCAAAGAAGAGCTATGAAAATGATAGGTGATAGAAATATAACGGAAGCATTTGCACCTCTCGAACACCGATGCAATGTTTCATGTCTTTCGTTATTTTACCGTTATTTTCATAACCAGTGCTCATAACCAGTGCTCTAGTTGCATTCCTCCCCTTAAACAATTCAACCGTAATACTCGTATTTCTAGGAATGCACATCAGTTTACCCTTGAGCCCAACTTCGGACGTACTGTTAAGTATAGAGATTCTTTCTTTAGTCGCACTACAAGAATGTGGAATGCTTTACCCGGCACTATTTTTCCCTGCCATTTTGATATTCAAAACCAATGTGCACCGGCATCTCCTCTTAAATCCTTTCCTATTTTCATAACGCTCGCACTGTGTTTAAACATTTTAAGGGTAGTAAGAACCCCTTTAGTGCGCGCTTAATTAAAAAAAAAAAAAAAAAAAAAAAAAACATAATAATGGGAATCTATGTATTATTTCTTAGCTTCCTGAAAAGTGTGGTGCATAATTTTTCGGCAGACTAAATTTTTCTACCCAACATTCTTTTTCTTAAAATTTTACAAAAAGAAAAATTCATAAGTTCTCTTCAAATTGTTCGTGACAATTTATTTCATTGCAAATCTTATAAAATAAAATACACTAAATATCTATTCTAAGAGACAAGAATCTGTCTCATCACATTTTCCAAAGCCGTTTATCGTTTCAAAGAACTCATAGAGTTTTTTTTTCGTTTAATAGTTGTAGTCGAAGTTCCCGTAATTTTCATACTTTTGAGGGTAATATTTGTCGAGTTTTTCTTCATGGTAGATTTTAACATTCTTGAAGTACATGTTGGGCACGAAGAATTCTTGAATGTTTGTTATTTTCCTATCGAAAGGATAGCCCAATGGAAGGTCATCAACGTAACGAGCACCTGATCCAATTCCGCAAGTGATATTGTGGTCGTAACTTGGGACATCTTTAGGTTCGCCGCTGTATTGGCTGATGATGAAGAATAATTTCATGGGCATACCCTTAACCCAACCATGAGGCAGGGCTAATCTAGATGGGAATCCGCAATGAGCCTCACTGATTCCATATGGCAATTCTTGTTTACCTTCGTAGGCTAACATCACGTACTTGTACAGTTCGGTGTAGGTTGTCTGGTCTTTAGTGTTGTAGTAGATGTCCTTTGAGCTACGCTTAATGATGCTCTCTCCAGCTGGTAAGTCGTAGTTAAAAATATCAATTTCCAAGAAGTTTTCACGGTTGCTCAACAAATCAATTTTGCGACCATATTGATCGAATTCAGGTGCAATGTAGGTACGAACTACGACCTTTTTTGGCTCTTCAGATTGGACCTTGATGTTGTAGTTGTATGGAATGTGGTTCAAGCGCATTTGACGGGCCAACAGAGTTTTGTCCCAAACGAACTTTCCATCGACAAACACCATCTTCTCGTTCAACAGGTTGGTTATATCGAGATCGACCAAGTCGAAGTATGTCTTCAGTTCGCTCACTTCTACATCTTGGATCTTAACACCGGGAACGATGAGTTCTTCGTGTGTGTATGATGGCAGCTGGTTCTTGAATTTGTAGTAAACATCAGCGATTTTCTTGAACAGATGGTATGAGATTGGGTCACGTAGCATGGTCTCGTAGTTTTGAAGAGCATGTGGCTGAACAGTGAAGGCATCATATTGACCACCACTGAGGTAGACATTAGCAAGAGCATACCAGTGTCCGAAGAAGTTCTTGTCCATGATATCTTCGTTGCCTTGCATCAAGCTGCCAATGTAGTCAATCGACTTGGGGCTAGTAAGATTGATATCAATACGATAGCTGGTAACGTATTTGCCAGTGTCAATTATGTCCATGATTCTGCGGTAAACTCCAACCAAACGGTTAGCCAAGTCCAAGTTCTGATATGACTGCAGTTCATAGTAGTTCTTCCTGTAGGTGAATCCGTTTCCATTGTAAGCAATCAATTGTGGATCGTAGCCAGTCTTGACTAATCCGTACAACGAAAGCTCATTTATTTCTCCCAAACCATTTGAAAGACGTTCCATGTAGTATCGAGCCAGCAGTTGTTGCACGTTGTAGATCCACAATTCTCCACGACGGTCATTGTTCAAACCGTGCTCTTGTCCATTGAGAATGTCTGCGTAGTCCATGTTTAAGTAATACCAGTAAGCGTTCAAGCCAACATCTTCTGTGAAGTAGCTCAGTTTGGATTCCTCGTTGAAGATTCCAACGTCACGTGTGTAATCGACTGGTAGATAGTAAGCATGAACATCCTTCAAAATGTCCTTGTAAATCGGGTTGTTAGCTAAGTCTTGGATGTTGTTACGGAGGAAAGTCTTTTCTTCGACGTAGAACTGCTCGTCCAAACCCATCAATTTCCACCACTGCCATGTCTTCCAGTCCTTCAAATAGAATTGTTTGGAGTTTTCAACATAGGTGTCCTGATCATAAATGGATTTAAGTTCCTTCTCGAGCATGATTTGTCTGTTGAAAACATCCGAATCGAATTTCTCTGCCTGATAGACGGCCTTAGCGTTAAGGTACATTTGTGGGAAGATCTCGAAGATGGATGGAAGGATGAGCCCTTTCATGTCTGGGCGATGGATGACGGCAAGTGTCAAGGCATAAACAAACATGCCCTCATTAACATTCAAACGAGCCCAAGCGATGTTTTGCACCAATGTCTCGTAGTCCTTGGCATAATAGAAGTAGTTAAAGAGTCCCAGAGCCTGTAGAGCGTGGTACTTTTGCACAGCACTGAAGTATTCTCCCTTGGGAAGAAGACCACCAACCTTGTACGAATCGTAGAACTGGATCATGGTCTTACCGTATTTCTAAAAGAAAAGAAGAGGATTTAAGAAAAAAAAATTTACCAGGAACTTCCTAAAACCTACCTGATATTTTGACGAATCATTGATCAGCTTGCCACCAAGTTTAATATACTCTTCAAACTGAAGGGGATCCTCAACACGGTACAAGATCTCGAATAAGAACTTTTGCTTCTCCAAATAAGCCTTATCAACTGTGTAAAGAATACATTTTCATGTCTTCATTTGATGATTTGATTACAAAAGAAAAGTAAGGTACTTACTTGTATAAGAGAGGTCCTTTGGAATGCTAGTTGCATTCAGGCCGACCACAGCCACGCAAGCTAAAATTGCCAGGGTAAATTTCATTGTTTTGCTTTTGCTGTTACCAAAGGTATGCTGGTTTATGTTTTCCAAACACCAACTGATGACAATATTGGAGAAATCAGGCTTATTTATACACCGAATGACATCCTGCATCCACACCTTATTTCTGAGAATACACCGATTACTAATTGGATGAATTCAAATATAATGGCCTGTGTTATCATGGGGCTTGACCTTTCTTTCTCTGAAGACTCGCATCTGCTTTTTCGGTTTATGCAAAAAAATATTTATAATTCGATAATTGTCGTCAGTCACAATGGTATTCATATGAGCGCAAGCTAATCGTTATCAATTTTGAACTTTGTTGTGAAGCTTGATTTTTTTGTTCGCAAAGGTCGTAGCATCATTTAAATGAAATAAACATTTTTATGTAAACATGTAGGTATTTGTTATTTTCAGTGGATGATAAGGTGTTAATTTCCATTGTTGAAGGACACAAACATCATAAGTTCTCTTGATACTATATTGATTGAAAGAACTTACAAAATTAGCTTTGAGACACACCTGTTTTGAAATTTAATAGTTAAGAAAATAAGGTTACCAAAATTGTGATGAATCTTGGTTTTCCAACTTAGAGCCGATTTTTCAATTATCACGTTAACTATCAAAGGAATAAATACTATAGCAACAGGAACAAATTTTTGTTTTATGTGAAGAATAAGTACTATCTGAGGTTTAACTGAGGTTTTGTAGTAGCCCGTAGCGTAATGGTTAGTGCGTTCGACTGTCACGCTGCAGGTCTGGGATCGCTTCCCAGCCTCGTCCACCTAAAAACAAAAAAGTTTTTTTTCAGGGCTACTGCCTCTTGCGAGGAATTGACAAATCCTCCAAGAGTATCACTTGTCACGAATAAGTGCTTCTCGTCTAGCCGTTCGGATTCGGCATAAAATTGTAGGTCCCTTCCATTCCTGTCGAAAGGCGCACACAGGAATGGTTGCGAGTTGTTAGTCACTAGGCCCTGGTTCTTCATGAGCCGTTGTGCCACCCGATTTATTTATTTTTTTGAGGCTTAACTTACCCTTAAAAAGTGGCCCCTAAGAGAATAAAATTTTAATTTACGGTATTGTGTAGGTATTATTTTATTTAAAGACCTTTTGGTTCATACATAGTATGGCAACGAATTGGATTGAATTTAGTCTATCAAATAATCTTACTGTTCGAAATTTGCGGTAACATGATAGATACCTAAGGGCCACTTTGTCCACGGTGGATTAAAACTGTAATATAATTTCTCAACTATACACACCCTTTAAGTTAGTTTAAGTTGCGGTTCATCGTTCTTCACATAGACCACTTTCACACATGGAAACTGAGTTGCTAGAAACTAGCTAGTTTGTCGGCTAGAGGGGAGATTTTTGTTCTTTCCCTTAAGCCCTTCTCGCCTGCAAACTACCAGTTGCCGGCAACTCAGTTTCCTTGTGTGAAAGCAGTCTTAATATGGCACGGTATTTTTTGTAATGAGTAGTTCTAGATCCTACAATAAATTAACAAGCAAGCACTTAAATCATAAAGCTGATAATAAGGTCCAGTTTTTCTTTACGAATTTATCTTAGTTTTAGGTCTTAACTGAACTATGCAGGATTAGCAAAATATCGTTTAAAAATATATCGTATAAATATATCGTATAAGAATATAAGCGCTTAAGTTAAACTTTTAATGTGTAAGTTCTTCTTGAGTGGATTCTGATTCCAAATCAAGAATCGTCAGAAGCGTATTTTTTACGCCAATGGAATGGTTTTAGAAGACTTCAAGACGCTTCCGGAGGTCCAATGGCCAACAAAAATTTCGGCCATTAGACGATATTAGTTTTTTTTTTGTTCACTATATTCGATTACATTTTAAAACCCTATGTGAGAAAATGTGAGTATAGTCCCCCTTCATTACTCAAGGAAACTGAGTTACCAGCAAATGCGGGAGTTTGTGGACGAGAAGAGCAAGAAGTAAGGGGATGGTCAACGATTTGAAGAGATTTTTATTACATTCCTTCTCGCAATGTACGTCCAACCAATAGACTTTACAAGGAAACAAACAATTTTGTTTCTTCGTGTGAAAGGTACAAGGCAGTCAAAAAAAAACCTAAACAAAAATATCCAGTAACTGGTTTCCCTCTGTGAAAGGTGACATAGGATGTAATAAATGTCGTTTTCCACCTTTACTCAAAACTCTTAAATAATTTTTGTGTTTAAATTTCGAATTGGGTGTTAATAGTACAGTAACTTTATATACAGAGGCGTTTTTACCCTATGGCTAAAAGGGCTACAGACCGGGCGGCAAGGCTGCTAGGGGCGGCGCAAGCCGATTGAACTTCCGAAACATTCAAGCAGAAGGACGCAAGCCGCCCCTAGCAATTGGCCAATTTATAATATTTTTTTGAAGCGATTGAACTTTCAAAACATACAACCAAATGAGGAAAAGCCGCCACTAAAAATTGTCTAATTTACAATATTTTTGAAGGATAAACAAAAAATACAAAGTTTAAAAAAAATGCGATTTTTGAGTTTTTCAAGCGTTATAATTTTTTCAGTGCCGTGAGTGTCCGGCTGTGAGAGGGTTCACTGTAATATGTCACTTACTTTTTTTAACCATTTACTATTCTTATTTTTTATAAACGATTTTTTATAATGAAAATTCATAATAAAAATCTTTACATCAGACATGTACCGATTCTTTGGAACAAATTCCAGTGAAACGAAAACTTTATCAAAAAAAAAAACACTTGTTGCTACCTAGCTCTTAAAATAAAAATGGGCTATAAAAACTTTGGCTGGACGGATCTTAATTGTTTATTTCTAAACCATCTACAAAGAGCCCCTTTTTATTAAAAAATAATTATAAAAATCCATCAAGCTTATCTAAGCTTGATCACATGAGTGAAGAGTAATTCGAAAAAATGCAACCACTCTCCAGAAATTATACCCAGTTGATCTTGGGGAAGATTTTCAAGAAGAATGTGTCTTACTTAAAGATTTTCTGGCGCAAAACAACACTGAAAATATGAGTTTAAGGCAGCTTAACCTTCATATAAGAGAAAAAGAATTGGAGGAAGCATTTCCATATGTTGAGGTTGCTTTAAGAATACACGTGTGCACTGCAGTGACAAATTGTAGTGCAGAAAGATCGTTTTCCGTATTGAAACGAATAAAAGCCTATTTAAGGTCTCGCATTAGCCCAGAACGCCTTAATAATTTGGCTTTATTAAATATAGAAGAGTAAAAAAAATTGAAAATTGAAAATATTATACATTTTATGTTTGTTTTTATTATTATTTTTTATTACTAGCAAAGTAATGCAACAAATTGGGCGGAAATTAAGAGTGGCGAGTTGGAACGTTGGGACTATGACCGGTATAAGCTGTGAGTTGGAAGAGATGATGAAAAGAAGGCGAATAGACATCTTGTGCGTCCAAGAAACAAAATGGCTAAACACTGGGAACAGGGCTCGTTTTTTGGACGTTAAAACAAAGGCATACAAGATGTTCTACTGTGTAGAAGAAAAGAACAAAAACGGAATCGGTATCATCCTTGCGGAGGAATTGCTTGGTAAAGTCTTGGCTATTTCGAAAACCAGTGACCGTTTGATGACTCTGAAATAGGTGATGCAAGGAAATGTGTGGAATATTGTCAGTGCTTATGTTCCCCAAATTGGATGTGAACAACCGGAAAAAGGTGCGTTTTGGCTAGACTTTCACAACCACCTTAAAAACATCCCGAAAGATGAGCTTCTGTTTGTGGGCGAAGATTTGAATGGACATGTTGGGAAATCTAACGTGGACTATGAGGACTGTCATGGTGGTTTGGGGTACGGAACTAGGAACCCTCCTGGTGAAGACATCCTAAACATGTGCAGATCATATGGTCTTATCGTGTTAAATTTCATGTTCATCAAACAACAAAAGCTTACAGCAGTGGTGGAAATGAATCTCAGATCGATTACCATCTGGTACCCAGTTTCATGAAGCCGCAAGTCAAAGATTGCAAAGTGATTTTGGGTGAACCGATCGCCCCACAACACCGTCTTCTGCTGACAGAATTTTTTATGGAGACGAGGAAGACAAACAAACAAAGAGATGGTTCTACAGGAATCAAGTGGTACAGTCTAGATACCACGAAGGGTTCTTCTCTTTTATGAAAGATTATCTGTATAAAAACATCGACATACATGCAAATAGAGAGTGTGGAGTACAAAAAATGTGGGACTCTCTGCAAGAAACCTGCCTGCGGGAAGCGAAATCACTGCTAGGAATTTTCAGAGGACACTACCAACACGACATGGAAACATGGTGGTGGAATGATGAAGCCGAAGCAGTAATGTCTAGGAAAAAACGGCTTACAAAGCTTGGTCAACTTGCCCCTCTCATAAGATATATGAAAAAGCACGCCTAGGAGTTGTTTACAGACGTTGCAAGAAAGAAGCAAAGAAAAAGTGTGCCCAACTTCAAGCAGAGAGTACGACGAGCATGTATCGGGAGCTGGAGGAAAAATCTTCACCGGCTGCTGACGCAAACCAAGCTATTAAGGAACTGCGCCATGCCAACATGAACAAGGGCGCAACTATTTTCGACAGACAACCACTAGATCTGATATGGGTTGCACTTAGGCAACGAGGAGTTCCGGAAGTCTACGTGCGGATGGTCATGGATATGTACGGGCAAGTTAAAACAAAGGTAGGATGCCCCGCAGGAATCATCGAAGAGTTCCCAACTAGAGGAGGTGTGCACCAGGGTATCCTTTGCTCTTTATTACTATCCTTGACTTTCTGCTTAAGGATAATGTGACGGACCCCAAAGTCAATCAGTTATTCTTTGCTGACGATAGAGCCATCATAAGTGAAGATCCTGTGTCCTTGCAACGAGCACTTGAGGTATGGGTGGATGTTCTGGAGGGAAATGGATACAGCATTGGCGCGATAAGGACCGAATACCTATGCTGTCCATTTTCTGATCCACACAGACCTATTCCGGACGTCTATTTGAATGGAACAATGCTTCCCAAGTGCGAAAAGTTTAAATATATTGGATCAATGATCAACAGCTAACGATCCTGAGATGACGACATCAAACATCGCGTAAGCATAGGGTGGATGAAGTGGCGGGAAAACTCTGCCATCTTCTGTGAATGAAAAATGCCCCCTAAGCTGAAAGGAAAGCCCTACACGGCAGTTGTTCGTCCAGCGCTTACATACGGTCCACAGTGTTGGACAATGTACAAAAAGTATGAGAGTAAATTGACGGCAGCTGAAATGAAGATCCTTCGCATGACAGCAGGAGTGACAAAGCGTGATCGAAAAAGAAGCAAGAGAATCCGAGGAAGCCTACACGTCAAAAATACCATCTTGGACAAAATACAGCATGACCAACTTAGTTGGTACTGTAATGTACAAAGAAAATGCCATGAGAACCCAGTTCAAAAGGCAATAGCACTAGACGTTCCAACACTATCGCGGAAAAAAGACAGGCGCAAAAACTCCTGGATGAAACAAATGCAACGACACCTGCATAAAGTTGGCCTTAGACATGGAACAATCCAAAACCGGGAGGCCTGTCGACGTTTTCTTAGGTCAACCCGGCGAACCCCACAAGTGGAACCTTAGGCGAAGCAGTTGAGTGGGAGAGTTGTGGTCCCCTCGAGATCATGATAATCGCCGGTAAAATGAAGAAGAAGATTAATTTGTATTGCTTTATTTTCATTGTTCTAAAGGGCAGCAAAATTTATCAGCCCGGGCGCCAAATCTTTAAATACGCCTCTGTATAAACTGCCTTGTATGCGTCAAATCTAGTAGTACTGATATTATGCTAAGTTGTTTAGGATATTGGCTTAGTGAAAAACATGTTTTTGAACTTAAGTGCTGACCGCTTCATGGTCAAAAATAAAAAAAACGCGAATTGTTCGCGCTTTTCGGGTGAAAAGCCTAAAGAACTAATTTCAAAACATTGTTCTTCGATTTCAAAGCAACTTATAATTTGATGAGCTCAGACCATCTCTGTAGACACAATAGTTTCCAACATACATACATAGCATTTCAAAATTTCGCGATAAAATAATATAACAAAAGGCACTGGAGCGTCTAGGTTGGGCCAAAATAATAAAACAATAGTACCAGAAGGGGGTCTATATACCCCCGTTGAGATGCGAGGGACAATTTTCTAAAAAAAAATTACTTAAAGCAGAAGCAACACTATTGAAAAAACAAATTGTTTGGCCTTAGAGTCAGCCAATATGAGTTTTTGGTGGTCGACTTTCGGCCAGTGGGCGATACTAGTTATTAAAGTTACAGTCAGTGTAAACAAAGGCAATAAGGGGTTTAGGGAATCGAAAGGAAAATATAGCTTTTGATTTCATGTTGGAGATACCGTTATTTTTATGACTAAAGAATTCTTACAAATTAAAAAAAAAAACCCATGTCCAATTTAAATATTTCAGTCCTTTGACCGAGGTTCAAGGAAATAGAAGATTCAATAAAATCGATTTTTTATAACAACAAATTGCAAAATTCAACCTGATGTATACCTATTAAGCCAGTCAAAACATCATCCAGATGCCAAAATTCTATAAAAAGATGACAAAATGATTTAAAAATTTAAATTTCCTCCTCTGGCATATTGATAAACTGGTTTGCTAGCAGGTGGCCATTTATTTTATAATTATTGCAATGTCATACATATATTTTCAACAATATCTCGCTGCCAATAATTATAACATACATATATGTTATTTATAAAAATTGAATTTGATAACATTAAAAGAAACCTTCCTTGGGTTTAATAAAATGCAATTAAAAATAAAAATGCCGGCAAAAGATAATGAAACAAAACAAGCTTATCATTATTACTTTCACATAATTGTGTAGAATTGTTCTGGAAATGCCTTCAGCTATATAAGCTCTATGCATTTCTGATCTCTAGACAGTTGGCATTAGCAAACGAAACTTGCACATTAATTGGACCAGCAAAAAAAGAATCATAATGAAATTAACTCTGGCAATTTTAGCCTGTGTGGCTGTAGTTAGCCTACACGCGGCTAGCATCCCAAAGGATTCTTCCTATGTCGGTAAGTGGTTGTTTTTTTTTGTTTTAATTTCTCAACAACATACGAGTAGAAAAGTATGAAATATTAATTTCATCTCATCCCTAGTTGACAAGGCTTATTTGGAGAAGCAAAAGTTCTTATTCGAGATCTTGTACCGTGTGGAGGATCCCCTGCAGTTTGAAGAGTATATTAAACTTGGTGGTAAGCTGATTGATGATTCGTCAAAATATCAGGTAAAGGTTTCAGAAAGTTCTTGTTCCGTTTTTCGTTCTTAAAATAAATCCTCTTTCCTCTTAGAAATACGATAAGACCATGATCCAGTTCTACGATTCGTACAAGGTTGGTGGTCTTCTTCCCAAGGGAGAATACTTCAGTGCTGTACAAAAGTACCACGCTCTACAGGCTCTGGGACTCTTTAACTACTTCTATTATGCCAAGGACTACGAGACATTGGTGCAAAACATCGCTTGGGCTCGTTTGAATGTTAATGAGGGCATGTTCGTTTATGCCTTGACACTTGCCGTCATCCATCGCCCAGACATGAAAGGGCTCATCCTTCCATCCATCTTCGAGATCTTCCCACAAATGTACCTTAACGCTAAGTCCGTCTATCAGGCAGAGAAATTCGATTCGGATGTTTTTAACAGACAAATCATGCTCGAGAAGGAACTTAAATCCATTTATGATCAGGACACCTATGTTGAAAACTCCAAACAATTCTATTTGAAGGACTGGAAGACATGGCAGTGGTGGAAATTGATGGGTTTGGACGAGCAGTTCTACGTCGAAGAAAAGACTTTCCTCCGTAACAACATCCAAGACTTAGCTAACAACCCGATTTACAAGGAAATTTTGAAGGATGTTCATGCTTACTATCTACCAGTCGATTACACACGTGACGTTGGAATCTTCAACCAGGAATCCAAACTGAGCTACTTCACAGAAGATGTTGGCTTCAACGCTTACTGGTATTACTTGAACATGGACTACGCAGATATTCTTAATGGACAAGAGTACAGTTTGAACAAAGACCGTCGCGGAGAATTGTGGATCTACAACGTACAACAACTGCTGGCTCGTTACTACATGGAACGTCTTTCAAATGGCTTGGGAGAAATTAATGAACTTTCGTTGTACGGATTAGTCAAGACCGGCTACGACCCACAATTGATTGCTTACAACGGAAACGGATTCACGTACAGGAAGAACTACTACGAACTGGAGTCATATCAGAACTTTGACCTGGCTAACCGTTTAGCCGGAGTTTACCGCAGAATCATGGACATAATTGACACCGGCAAATACATTACCAGCACTGGAGTTGAAATCGATCTTGCCAGCCCCAAGTCGATTGACTACATTGGCAGCTTGATGCAAGGCAACGTAGATATCTTGGACAAAGGCTTTTTCGGACATTGGTATGCTCTTGCTAATGTCTACCTCAGTGGTGGTCAATATGATGCCTTCACTGTTCAGCCACATGCTCTTCAAAACTACGAGACCATGCTACGTGACCCAATCTCATACCATCTCTTCAAGAAAATCGTTGATGTTTACTACAAATTCAAGAACCAGCTGCCATCATACACACACGAAGAACTCATCGTTCCCGGTGTTAAGATCCAAGATGTAGAAGTCAGCGAA
Organism: Melangyna quadrimaculata; assembly: GCA_949320155.1. NCBI lineage: Eukaryota > Metazoa > Arthropoda > Insecta > Diptera > Syrphidae > Melangyna > Melangyna quadrimaculata. The sequence goes on from OX439483.1 coordinate 45,752,875, forward strand.
CTAAAGACATACTTCGACTTGGTCGATCTCGATATCACGAACCTGTTGAACGAGAAGATGGTGTTTGTCGATGGAAAGTTCGTGTGGGACAAGACTTTGTTGGCCCGTCAAATGCGCTTAAACCACATTCCATACAACTACAACATCAAGGTCCAATCTGAAGCGCCAAAGAAGGTCGTAGTTCGTACCTACATTGCACCTGAATTCGATCAATATGGTCGCAAAATTGACTTGTTGAGCAACCGTGAAAACTTCTTGGAAATTGACATTTTCAACTACGACTTACCAGCTGGAGAGAGCATCATTAAGCGTAGCTCAAAGGACATCTACTACAACACCAAGGACCAGACTACTTACACCGAACTTTACAAGTACGTGATGTTGGCATATGAGGGTAAACAAGAATTGCCATATGGAATCAGTGAGGCTCATTGCGGATTCCCAGCTAGATTAGCCCTGCCTCATGGTTGGGTCAAGGGTATGCCAATGAACTTTTTCACTATCATCAGCACATACAATGGCAATGAAGGACAAACCTCCACATATGACAACACCACATGCGGCATCGGTTCAGGTGCTCGTTACGTTGATAACCTTCCATTGGGATATCCTTTCGACAGGAAGATTGACAATTTCCAACAATTCTTCGTCCCTAATATGTACTTCAAGAATGTGAAAATCTACCACGAGGATAAACTTGATAAATATTATCCTAAGAAATATGAAAACTACGGAAACTTCGACTACAACTTCTAAGGAACCTCAATGGCGAATTACCTTTCTATTGGATATTAAAACGATTTGCTAAAATGTGATACGATAATTTTGTAGGCAGTTAGAGTTCTTTTTAATCAAATTTTCAGTCAAAAACAAAACTGTTTAACTACTTGTGTCTTTAGTGAACATTTTAAATACCTTGAAGTTAAATACAGAACGATTTTTCAATGGCCTTTTATTAGAAGAGAATTATAAAATAGCTTTAAACAGAATAAAAGACTTGTTGAATATTCATTTGTGTTTTTTTTTTTTTTTTTGTTTGTGTAATATCTTTAATACACGCAGGTAAATTATTAGTTTTTAAAAGAAAACTTTAAATCGAATCTAAACAAAATAGATTCAAAAGGAAAATGGGCAACGCTGTCCACCTACACAATAACAGAGTAATATGTGTCATACATTGCTGTTCTTGGAAATGTTGTTGTCTGGATTACATTTTTTTTATATTACCGTTAAGATGTAAATAGAAGATATTCGTCAAAAACACCGAACAGAACAACTCATTATTTATACCGTATTACTTAACAGTAGTCTATCATACTTCGTTGAAAAGGATAATGAAATACACACAGTGACACGTGACGTAATCTTACCTACACCGGCTCACATAAAAATAATTCGGTACTTTTGAATAAACGGACAGAAGATTTCAAAAACAAAATTTGGAAACAAGTACCTAGTTTGAAAATCTCATAAGTGAGTTTGGACTTAAATTAAAATACCTACATATTTAATTTTTTTTTTTTAGACTTGGACATTTTACTTTAAATTTTTACATTGTACATGTAAGTTGTCATTTTCTGAGGTTATGGATTCTTATTTCGGATATATGTAGCTTCGTTCGTTGAACTTTACCCAGAGTTGCCCCAAGTTTTCTTGACAATCCCAAGAGTTGTCAAAACTTGTTTTTTTTTGGTTCTCAAAGAACACCCAAAGATCACTTATTGCAGCCATTTCTTAAGTGCATGTGAATTTGGATGGATTGGGATTCAACGATTGCACAAAGTATAACTTCAAACTTTTCCATTTTCTATCTATTAAAATAAATTTGTTTATTCTTTCAGTTTCTATTTCAAAAATAAACGGTTTCCTACTGAACGCGAGTCTACAAAAAAACATTTGCTTAACAATTCATGTCAGTTTGACACAGGCGCGCATCCAGGTGGGGGCAATGGGTACAATTGCCCCCCTGGGCAATTCTACTTTTCAGGTTTATAACATTTTTTATATCCGCCTACCTACTTCAATCCCTACCTTAAGCTATAAAAACCAACAGGCAAACGCATATCAGATAAATTGTTGTTACTGATTTTGGGTGTCCAGGGGCGGATCAGTACAATACAATAGTAGTATCTGTACTGTGAAGTTATTTTGGGGCCCAAATTTGATATTAGCATAGATAACTGTCTGATTTGGTTTTTTGTGTCTGTTTATTCGTAATGGTGGGTGAATTTAGGGTTGACTACGGCAACATTCGAGGACTAAGGCAGAAGTTTTGTGCTGCATATGCTCATACTGTGAAAAACAGACCAGCTGTTTTGGCACTAAGTGAAACCCAGGTAGGGGGAAAAAACCTATCACTCGGAATTCAGCCTATATTGTTATAGCTTAGTGTCTCTTTTTTCTCCCATCATGGTCTCGCCGTGTGTATTCGTAATGATGTTGCTTATCAGCTTCAGCCACAATACGGTTCGTGTTTTAATACCAACTTTAATTTCATGTGGTTTAAATTCACCGTCCATAAGCGCATCATTCATACTTGTTTTATTTATCGTAGTCCTAGTTTGGATAGTAATTCGACTTACAACGAATTCGATGCACTATCCGACACCATCCAGAGAATTATTTCCCATTTTCCGCACAGTGAAATCGTTGTTACGGGCGATTTCAATGTACATAGTTCTTCGTGGATACGCTATTCGGGTAGGGATGCCGAGATTTTTGCTGAGTTAAACAACCTGACTCAGCTTGTTGACGAGCCTACTCGAATTCCTGACGTTGCAGATCAATTCGCCAACACTCTAGACTTGTTCCTTACCTCTGACCCTGATAAATACACCATTAGTGTATTATCGCCTCTAGGCACATCAGACCATTGTGTCATATCTGCTAATTTCTCGTGCCAACAAACCTCAGTTAAAGAGAAAACGCCAAAGAGAACCGTTTACGTGAAAGCCAACTGGGACGGTCTCAATGATTTCTTCAGGAACTTTAACTGGTCACTCACTGGACTCCAGCGCAGATATGATCACAAATTTAATTCTTCGTGGAATGAGAAATTTTATCCCGAATAGGGTGAAATCTATCAAACCCAAGAAAACTCATGGTTTGATTCGAGCTGTAAAGAGGTTATTAGGGTTAGAGAGGTAAGCCTCCGCTGTTGTAAAGCCAACCCTACTGAGGAAAACCGAAAAAAAATTCAGCAAGCTAGAAAGACCTGCAACGTTCATATTCGACGAACCAAATTTTTAAATGATCAAGAATTACAGCAAAAAATACTACAATATCCTAAAGGTAGTAAAAATTTTTGGTCATTTGTAAAAAACATATGAAATACCACCTAATCCTCGGTTCCAACGCTCGTCTTCAAAGATACTCCTTTTGTCAGCTCGCAAGAAAAAGCCAATTTGCTTGCAGCACAGTTTGCTGTTAATTCGAAGCTGCCAGGAAGTGTTCCTGTACTTGAGAGCGTAAATGATTTTATGGGACATGTCTTCTTTCGCACTCGTGCAGTTGCTAGAGTTCTAAAAGATCTCGACATTCACAAATCCGCTGGTCCGGATAGTATCCCTCCCATTGTTCTGAAGAGGTGTTCTTCAACGCTGTCAAAACCACTGCGTAAGCTTTTTCATCTGTCCTGCTATACTGATCTCTTTCCGAGTGGATGGAAAACAGCATTTGTCCAGCCTGTCCCTTAAAAAGGCGTATCTTCTTCACCCTCTAACTATCCGCCAATTGCACTTACGTCCCATCTTTCCAAGGTCATGGAAATGCTGATCAATTTTCAGCTCAAGAAATATCTCGAAAAACGAAAGCTTCTTAATGACCGGCAGTACGGCTTTCGTAGCAATAGGTCCACTGGTGATCTGATCCTTATTTTTATAAATGATCTTTTGTCTGAAGCTTCTAATCCATTAAACTGTTTCGCTGACGACAATACCCTCAGCTTCTCATATTCGTTTACAGATTCTCATTCATGTCCTTCGGAACGGCAGCGTATGATAAGCTCATTAAATTCTGTTCTCGACAGCATTGTCCAATGGGGAATCAAAAACCGCGTAGAATTTAATGCTTCCAAAACTCAATGCTGTCTCTTGTCGTTAAAGCGAAATCCAGTGCCACTATTCATGGGCGGCACTTGCATCGAGGAAACCGAACAGCTCTCAGTTCTCGGTATGTGTGTCACAGACCACCTTTCGTGGAATGACCACATATATGAGGTCGCCGAAAATGCTGCTAAGTGGTTTTCTCCGTAGATTAAATTGACCATTCGTCCCACATTACGTGGGACAGTCCCACATTTACACAAACTGTCCCACATCGAAAATTGTCCCACAAACGTCCCACAAAATTAGAAGATGTCCCACAAAATCGAAATTAATTTTTTCGATCGTTTATTTTATAATTAATCATAATAAATTAACTAAAATAAATTAACAAAACTGGACTGATGAAAAAAAAAAGCTGATAAGATGAGTGGAAATTTTCTCACATTTAAAAAACTGCAATATTCCTTACCGAAACTCCAAAAAGTTTGTTAATTAAACCCTCTGTTTACAGGGGCTTTCCGTCGACGGAAAGAATATTTCCAATTCCCCAAAGCTTAGAGCATTAATAAATCAAGTGGAATTAAAAAAAAAGATATTTGGAGTGCGCATTAAAGTAAAACCTAGTCATATTTTTTTTTTAACTGAACAATTTTTTTTTTTTTGTTAAGTCATGTTATGTTTTCACTTTATGTGAGAATTTATTGAATAATTTTGTTTTTTAATAGTTATTAGGTAAGATTTCGTTCACCTTTTTTCGTAGAAAATAAGTGTTTTTTTTAATGTTTCGCAGCCTACTTAAGTAAAATTGAAATTGTCCCACATTTAAAAAAAATATATATATGTGTATTATTTTCGGGTGAATTTCATTACTTTGTCCCACATTTTGGCCTTTTGGATCTTTTGGATCGTAGATGCAAGAAATTTTTCTCCCCTTCTGATGTGGCTGTGATCTACAAAGCCTTTATTCGTCCAAAACTTAAGTACAATTCTCATGTTTGGGCAGGAGCTCCAAAAACTCACTTGAGTTTATTGGACAGAATACAAAAGAGAGCTTTAAAAATGATTGGTGAAAGATCGATGTATAACGGAAACAATTACATCTCTAGAACACCGCCGTAATGTTTCATGTCTTTCCTTATTTTACCGCTTTTTTTATAATCAGTGTTCTAGTGAAATAGCCAGTTGCATTCCTCCCCTTAAACAATTCAACCGTAATACTCGCGCTTCTAGGAATGCTCATCAGTTTACCCTCGAGCCCAATATATTTTGTGATATCGAAATCAAAAATCTGGCAGGTTCTTTTCTCAGCATTTGGCGAGGGCAAGAGAAGAGGTTTTTCAATTTTCTTATTAGGTTTGTTATCACTTTAATTATATTTTTAAAAATTCATCATGATGTTCTGTGATTTTCCCTAAGTTCAAACACCATAGCCTTGGTGATCCGAGTAATAGAACTCAAGATATACGGTTTTTAAGCGAACATTAATCGTCTTGTTTTTGAGACTTTATGTTGATTTTTGGCGTTTTATAAATCTCTAAGAAAAAACAGATAAGGTTTCCTTAAAAAGCTTATATCTTGAGTTCTTTTAGTCGGATCACAAAAAATTAACGTGTTTGGGACTAAGGGAAAACGACAGAGCATCATAATGTATTGTGGTGAATATGCCCATTAAACGCCAACTTTTGTTCTTCTATAACAGAATAAATTAGTACTGGGTTGCGTGCCATCTTTAAACAAAAGATTAACTAATGTTATCCAATACATAAACCACTCTCATCATTATCCAATACCTAAACCACTCGCATCGTTATCCAATGCCCAAACCATGGAACTGCTATAATTTGTAACTGGTCGGAAGCTTTTGAGCTACTTGTGGAGACTTGTGGAGGAGAAGTAGATTCCAGCACATTCCAAAACCCCTAGAAGATTCTAGTAGCTTTTTCTCGGATATAAATACACGGCCACCAGTCCGAAAACCTCAGTTTGATTTTGAAAGTGAACGAATAAACGTCGGTGTAAAATAGTTAATTAAGAGTTGTGCTTGTTTATAATAAAAGTATTAGAAGTTAAGTATTAGAAGTGAAATAAAGGTGTTTTATTTTTGTAAAGTTATTGTAGTTCAGTTTAAATAAAAGAAATAAGTTTTATTTGCGAACCCTTGGCAAAATATTACAGTATTTAAAACAAAAAATTGATAATAAATTTCGAAAATCTTTATTTTCAACCCCCATCCCCGCCAAAGACTGGACAAAAAACCTGCAAGACTTTTGATTTCGATATCACAAAATATGCCACTTCAGACCATAATACACAAATTTGAGTTCCACATCCACTCCCAAAATATTTTGGAAGTGCCACTGCTGCCAACAAAAAGTGGATGCATTTGAGGAACTAGCTTATTCAAGAATTGTTGAAGAATACGAGCCCGATGAGGAAAATTATTGGAGAGAAACCAGAAAAATATTGACTGTCGAAGAGAAGTTGGATGGAAATGCTGCATCTGGCTGCATTGGCCAAATTATCTTGTCCCAGTTAAGGAAGAAGCTCAAACTTCCTCTTGAATGGTTTGTGGGAATAGGGACAGACGGATGCGCTGTTATGCTTTCGGAAGTTCGAGGTGCTGTCACGTTGATTCAGAAAGAATCGATAAATGCTGTAAAAACTCCATACTACAATCACAAATTAAACAGTTCCATTTCTCGAAGTCAGAAAGTACCTTCCATTCGAGACGCTGGGCTGTGGCAATCATGAAAGAGTTAATTGTCTCCTCGCATTCTACACGAAAAACTGTCCTCATGAGCACCTTGGGGTGTGCACTCACATCTCTTTGTGAGACTAGGTAGGTAGACCGGCATGAAAGTGTACTCCAATTTTCCTTCGACCTTGTCAAAATTGTGGAAACACTAGAAACGATTTCGCAGTGGCGTGACCCACGTACAGCTAGCAAGGCTTTTTTCCTTTCAACGACTATGTACTACACAATTTATCCTACCAGTATTGTGTTTAATTGATATGTTGTCTTTAACACAGTCCTTGAGCAAACTGCTACAAACAACAGCTCTTGACCTTACAGCAGCGCAATACTGCTAAAGAACACGATTTCCGTTCTTTCTAGTCGCCGAGAGAACTTAGATAGATACTAATTTCAACATCTGGCAGCGTGCTCTGGCAGGTGATCAATTGAATGTTGAGTTGAAAATTCCCTGTATCCCACGTCATGGTGGACGCCAAATATACCGACCCAATTTTGAAACAAATTCAGCTGAAGAGAACTACAGAATATCGTTATATGCACCTCTACTTGACTTCCCAACCGATTTGCGTGAATGATTTCAACCCGAAACCTCCCAACTAACAATTTAACTTGTTTAAGTGTCTACACAAGCTATTTTCTAGTTTGTATAGTAACTTATAAAAACCCTATGCAAATCAGTTTGGCGCACATTATACATTTCCTTTAAGACTTTTGACCAGAAGTTCTATATAATTAAATAGTTTTCCATGGAAAGTCTTATTGATAAAATAAACAAAGCAAAACAGTGTTATTGCTCCACTAAACAAGTTGTCTGACTTTTATAAGACATTCACTTTCAGGTCGCATAAATGAAATCACTCACATTGTAAGGCCTTACAAAGGCCTAGTAAGGCAGTGTGTTATTTGAAAAAAAATCGTTGCTTTAAATTTTATTATAATTATTGTATTTATTTTTCCTTCCATTTTCCCATGACTTTAGGGTGTTAGAACCGCTTTTCTATTTCTTCTGAAATGTATAGAAATTTATTTTATTTGAAAAAATTCAACTTTTAAGGTTAGACCGCACTAGGCGGAACTGCACTGCAGCGGAACTGCGATCCAAAATAATTTGTATGAAATTGTATGAAGTTCAGTTGCCGCTTAGTGCGATACAATTTCATACAAATAATGTTTTGCCGCGTCGTGAAGTGTAGTTCCGCTGCAGTTGTGTGCGGTCTAACCTTTACTCACATTAAATTTCAGAATCCAGGGATCGAACTCAGCTCCTCTCTATAAAGAATAAGTAGGCCACCACGCAACACACCAGGCCAATTGGCAATATACCATACGCGTGTAAAAATTTTAATGAGTTGATACTTCAAGCCCAACAAAATCAAAATAAATTTTCATTGAACATTGGTACCGATAACAGGGTTTTAGAGGATTGAATTTAAAGTATCAATCATGAAATTCTTTAAGTATTTGAAAATTTTATACCATAACTTAAGTATTATATTTTAAACTCACATTAACATAAGGTATGCATGACCGTTTTTAACGTACCCTATGTTTGAAAAAAGTTCTTATATAGTTTTTTTTTTTCAAGCAAGTAGATATGTGCGATACAGTAGTGTAATTAATGTCGTTATCGATTGGATTTCAGAACAGTACTACTCCTTTTTGATTCCAATCGAATTATTTATATTGTTCCGAGTCTGATTTGTAAAATATTTATGTGTATGTGCGTTAATTGTCTGATATGTGTGTATATTTTGCACGTTCATTCGAGTAGAATTAATTTTACAAATAATCCGATGAAAGTGTTTATATGTATGTGTGTGTTCCGGGTCTACTCCTTTATTAATTCCGGAACAGAAAAATACTCCGAAAACATTACTCGGAACAGCCAATCGAATTATTTTGGAGTAAGCGGAGTCAAAAAGGAGTAACTCCGAACCTCCAACCGAAAACGACATAAGTTGCTTAATTCTATCAAAGTCTCACCTAAGGGGACAATTAGGTATGTATAATATTTCATTTTCCGATATACCTAAGTTTGTTTTCTTATTAACAAAATACAAAAGATATAATCAGGGGAGGCAATAAATTTAAAAAAAACTCCTCTTTTTTCTTAGCTTTCATTTTTGATTTCTGTAAGCAAGCTATTAACAAAATACAAAAGCTATACATTTCAAAGGGATGGCAATATCTGTCACAAATATAAATTTTTGATTTGTATAAGTTTGCTATTAACAAAATGCAAAAGCTATAATTTCATTACGGAAGTCCAATATAGAGGTCACAACCAAAGCAAAATTCCCGCTCTATATTAAACTAATTTTTGATTTCCTTAAGTTTGCTATTAACAAAATGCAAAAGCTATAATGTTCTCTTACGTAAGTCAATAAAGTGCAAGTCCCACTCATGCAAAATGTTTGATTACCGTCATCAGTCTTGTTATACACCGATTTCAAAAACGAATCTCGTTTTTTTTTTTGTTTTAGTTTTGGTGAAGTGGTCAATGAAAACGAAGGATACTAGAGTTTACTCTTAAAAAAGAAATGAGGCTATAAGGAACAAATATGAGAACAACTTTTTTTTAACTTGTTGGAGTTTTATATACATTAAACAAATGTCTTGCATGACTTCACTTTTGAGGAACTCAAACTAAGATATTTTCATGCACAAAATTGCAGAAGCAGATCTTATAGTTTTTATTTGTTTCATGCTAACAAATTTAGGTAAGCGTATGTTCAAACATTTATAATATGCTTTATAAATTTATGAAAATTCCGTTCTTCAAAACGATATTACAACACTGACTAAAATCAAACTATTTAAACATCTATCTGACATTTTCATGATGCGCGATTACTTTCTTAAACAAGCCGTAAAGGAGTTGTCTGAAATGACTTTCATCTGAATGTTCTATAAAAGCTATTAATTTTTTTAGCTAAGGCAACCAATTTCGGCAGGCCTTAAAAAAGTCTCCGTAGAACTCATTACATGAAGTCTCATATAGAAACAAACTTAAAGTCGTTTTGAAATAAATAAATCGTCAAATGCTTGACTTGCATTATTTAGCCTTAAAATTATTCTATTTCAGCAATAGCCTATCCAATTCTAAAAATTGGACCTTATACAAGTTAAACTGTTAGTTGGGCTTAGATGTCTTTAAACTCCGGAAAATACAGTATAAAAGGTGTTAGTATTCGAAAGACGATTTTATTTAAAGGAAGGCAACATTACACGAAAATTCCCCCAGCAATAAAAACCTAGACCTACTTCATGGCGAGTTCAAAGCGAACATGGTTTCACCTATCACAGATTTAGCTCGCCAGGGTTAGTTCAGTTTTTTTTTTTCAAAAAATCAATTGGAACGACTCCAGGGAGACTTCAGGTCAACAGTGTATACGGGGAGAGTCTCGGGGTTATCAAAATTACTCTTTGACTAAGTTCAAGGAAATCGGTCGAGAAACGATAAAAATTGAAACAAAATGCATGGGTTTTGTATGTGATTGTTTTATGCGACAAATTATTTTTCGTATAATTTTTTAAATTGTTTTTACCAGGCTTTTATGGTCAATTTTTGGTTTGTAATGCAAATAAAACTACTTTATTTCATCTTTTACCCAACGTTTCGTCGCTATCCACGACTTCTTCAGGGGTTTTTGGAGATCTTTGATGTGTGTAAAAATAATATGTGTGTACCATTTTAATTTAGTTGTATTAATTTTATGTAAAAAGAATCTTACTTATTTAAAATTTTTGTTTTGTCTGCATCGAACATTTTGTTTAAATAATTAAAATAATTTTTATATATACTATAAAACTGGCAGTATTTTAATAAGTTAACATTGAAACAATTACAATAAATAAATAAATATGGGAACTAATAATCTCAAAAAAACAAACAGAAAATTATCACAGTGTAGACAGGCAGGTTATTATTTTATGGCTAGAGCGTAGCTCACTCAGCGTTACCTTAATGCGATTTTAGTCGCATTTTTGCGACCTTTTTATCGCTGTGCGACGCATGCGACGACATTTTATAATTGCGACGTTTTTAAACATGCGACTTTTTTTTGTTCTAAAAAATTTAACGAAAAGTTTCCTGAACGTGACTTAAGTACAATCGATCATGTGTAGGGCGATTTTTTTCGAAGCTAACCCTTATGAAAAATAAATCAATAAACCCCTTGACTGTGATATTAGCGAGTGGGTTCCTGAAAATAATTTGATTAAAAAGTATAGAGAAACCATTTCAAAACAATGAAACAATTATTGTGACTTATCTTTTATGGTTAGTATCGCCCACTGGCCAAAATTCGACCACCAAAACCTTCACAGACTCTAGAGTCAAAACAATTATAGTTTGAAAATTAAATCACAAACAATTTTTTCAAATTTGTATTTTGTTTTTAATATACACAGTGATCGGCAGTGCAAAAGCAAAAATGACCCACAGTGTGTTTAACGCGTGTCTCAGATACATTCTGCACATCTCCGCACTTATGGCTTTCCAACCATATACAATTTATGGAAATCGGTTGGATACTTTTTGAGCAAATGGTAGCACAACCAATTTTTAAGACTATTTATATATAGATATTTAAACGTTAAGCCTATTCGTGTACCTACATATTAATGTAAAATTAAGTCTGTTTTTTTTTTTTGTTTTTGTTAATATTTATAGCTATTGTTTAAATTAAAAAAGTTCAAATAATATCTTAAGTGTTTTTATATGGTAAAAAAATTAATACAGGTATGCGACTTTTTTTATTTAATTGCGACTTTTTGCTCCAAAATGCGACTTTTTTCAAATAATTTGAATTTTGCGACTTTTTTTTTTTTTGTAAATGCGACAATTTTTGCGACTTTTTAAAAAATCTCAGAGGTAACGCTGAGCTCACTATGGTGTTTTCTCTATCCTCTTTCGTGTTCATGGTGTTTGTCAATTTTTCTTGAATTCGTAGACTTTCAAGAGTAAATCTTGCATTTGCATGGGTTTTGTTCCATTTTTCATCTTTTTTCGACCGATTTTTCGATGAGAGAAGTTACAGAACGTGGGCAAGGTTCTTATCACAAATTTTGACTTTATTTCGTGCCTGCAGTACAGTCGAGTTGGTCAAAGCTATTTGAACTCAATGCGAGCTACGAGCTCGATTTACATGCATCTTCATCAGAAAATCTGAAGAAGGGTGGGACAGATCAAAGATGTAAGGCCATAAAAACTGAATGTGTAAAGTATCATGAAGATGAACATGTTCGTCTATGTACATATCGTCATTATGGCACTTCCTACAATCTATTTTTACAAAGATCTTTTGCAATTTTGTCATCTCTTTCAAAAAAAATATTTTTTTTATAATGAAATGAAAATTGTATGCATTGCATTTCTTTTTTTGAAGAAGTCAGACGTACATGTATGTAGGTACATAAATCCACCATGTCACTCACTTCAGTACCTCAAGTTAACGGGGTACCTATTAGTGAAAAAATCAGGTAGTATCCCAACTAACAATTTTACTCCCATACTCATCTATAGAAGCTATTAATAATCTTTTATTACACTCATTTAATCTCTCTTTAGTACTCCATAGAGTTAAAAAGGAGAAGTTTTTAACTCCTATATCACCTTAATGAAGGAAATTCAGTTGCTATGACGAACATTCTAAAAGTTCGAAAGAACTGCTAAACAAGTAAAGTATACAGTGTGAAGAAAAATAAAAAAAAATCATGTTGGTTAGCCCAGGGATCGAACTCTGGATGCCTCGCACTACTTGTCGAGCTCGCTTTTTTTTTTTTTTAAATCCATTTTTATTTTGTATTCAACTTAAAACTATCTTAATGCTAGACAAAAATTCATAAAAACTAGCCTACTTATCAAAATCTTAGAACTAACTTACTGGCCCTAGGCGGGCGCTCTAAGTTAAACATTATCTTAATACTAATGCCTTTCGGCCTAAGAACTAATTATATACTAAAATCTAACTGGTTTTATTTTTCACCAAGAAAGATTGAGAAAAAACTTGGTTTCTATATAATTTTTTATTTTAATTTTTTATATAAAACTTACAACTACCTAAAAATATCTAAACACTAGTTAAAACTACTTAGACTACTTAAGACTACTATAAAACTACTTATAACTACCTTAAAAACTTGAACAGCCACAGCAGGCTTTTTTAATTTTGCATTTTTTTCTTGTTTGATTTTGTTGTTTTTATAATTTTTTTGTTGTTTGATTTTGTTGTTTTATAATTTTTTTGTTGTTTGATTTTGTTGTTTTATAATTTTTTTTTTTTTTTTTTTGTGCCACCCTGACTGTCCCTACTTAAATCTAATAAACCTAAAACAATGTAAGTATAAAATTATCGATTCTGTTAATGTTGGCTCCATTGTATAGAACCTCGTTGGAATAATAATGTTTGTACTCCGACTCTGGTGTTCTGTGTAATCCAAGGCAGCGTCGAAGACACTGCCTCTCAAACACCCGAATCTTTTCCATTTGAGATGGGGCAACGTTGAACCACACCGGGCATCCATACGCAATCATTGGCCGGATGAGGGCCATGTAGCAAATCACCTTTACCCTGCTATCAAGACGGCTGCTAAAAAATAACCGTTTTGTCAGGGCGAAAGCTCCCCTGGCTCTGGTCAGAGCAGTATTTATATGTCTGTCGAAATACAAATACTGATCCATCCAGATGCCAAGGTACTTTACTACACTTTTATTCGCCAGTGGATGTCCATGTGGCCCTACGATCACCAGCTTGCGCCAGTTCTTTCTTGTATCCCTAGAGGCTCCATGCAATGGAGTCCTAAACAGAATAGTTTCGGATTTCTGGACGTTGATTTTTAACTTCCAGTCATCACAATATCGCTAAATCTTGTCGAAGTCACGCTGCAAAAGAATTTGTCGAGCATTTATATGAAATAATTAGCATTAAAACCGATTGACTTTCTCCTTCAAAGCATTTTTAAACTCATAATTTATCTAAACAAAAATGTATTGAAAGCGTTTTCGCCCGCCGCGCCGCACTTGAATTAATATTTGTTTTAATGTTTTCATTGCTCATAATTATTTATGCAAATAATAAAGATGCCCACATTTTTGTAAAACTAAAAAAGCGTGCGCTCATTCGCATTATTACAAATTAATTATTACAATCACATAACACGTTTTACTTGAATTGCAAATGGTGGCAAAATTGAGTCATGGCGTTTGCCTTAACTACATAGACCTACTTATGTACAAAAGTACAAAAGTGAGAAATTACCCACATACTCTAGTGTCATCTGCTTGCAAAAAATTGAACGAAAATTGTGTTTAATGCTTAGAGTTTTTGACATTTATCAAATAAAAAAACTAGAAAACAATTTGTTACGCTAGGTAAGGTATTCGATTAAAGGCCTTCCACACTAGCCCACTGTGCATTAATACATTTCAAAAAAGTGGGAACGAATCATGTAGAATAGTGTGGAAACAAAATATGAAAGCCCAGCCTACACAACCCGACATTCTATCCCAAACGATTTGACATGTATTAATACATGAATAATTTTTATTAATGGTTTTATTTCTATCCCACATTCTATCACACTTTTTTTAGGTTAAGGTAATGTATTAATACAAGCAAGTGTGGAAGCAAAATATGTAAAGTCATTTCTTTCACACAAATTTAGCAGTCGCGTGGAATTCTTTCCCACTTTCAATTTGACATGTATTAATACACTGTGGGGTAGTGTGGAAGGGCTATTAGTATGCATATCTATTTTTTTGTCCCTTGTTCTTTAAAATAAAATCGTCCTAATCTTTCTGAACAATTATAAGCCAACTATTCAGGAGCGTACTTTACTTTGTTTAGTTGTATTTTGTCTAGTGAGTTTGGGGTTCCAGCGCAGATGTATCAGGAAAGTACTTGTTGACCTCACACAAATCTCAGCCACATTAATATTAATCATTTATTGTTATATTACAATACATGCTATCTCCAATATGCTCAATACAAAAAACACGCCTCCACAAGAATGAACAACATTCACGCATTTACCAGCTAAAAGTCTGCAAATAAAGATGATCGTCAAACATTCGATGTGATCCAATGCGCATGATATACATATTTACAAAATGATGCTCTTCATAATAAAAAGAGTTCATTTTGCTGAAGAACACAGTTGAATCCCTGGTACCAGCTCCATCATCAATTTAAAATTTGTTTAAATAAGAGGGAAGGAAGTAACGAAAGCAGGAATGAAAATTTCAAGACTTTTTCTGGTTGAACTTTGACGTTTCTGATTTGGAAACCACAATTCTCCTCGATGTTAGCAAAAAACGATTTGAACAAAAATTATTGAACTAAAAACAGTTTTTCGTAATTGGATACACCTAAAAACAAAAGTTTTTTTTTTCAGGGCTACTGTCTCTTGCGAGGAATTGACAAATCCTCCAAGAGTATCACTTGTCACGAATAAGTGCTTCTCGTCCAGCCGTTCGGATTCGGCATAAAATTGTAGGTCCCTTCCATTTCTGTCGACGACAGGCGCACACAGAAATGGTTGCGAGTTGTTAGTCACTAGGCCCTGGTTCTTCATGAGCCGTTGTGCCACCCAATTTATTTTTTTTTTTTATACACCTAATATGCGTTTGTATTTGCGAAATAAGTGATTAAAAAATATTTTTATTTATTACTTTATTTTCTTACAAAACATCCCCCAATTCCATGAACGTCAAAATAACGAATGGAAGTACGTACGTATTTTCGCGAACCATGTAATCATGAACGTTCTTGCCTGTCAAAAACACGAAAGACGAAACGAACGGGAAAACGAACCGTATAATCAGGCTCTAAGTTAAGTCAAATGTCAAATTAAACGTCACAAAGTTTCTTAGGGTTTTTTTCTACGCTCTCCGCTTCAAAATTGTGAGATAAAATTCTATATTTTGCAGAAAATGTTTCCCATACAAATTTTGACAGTTCATTTCTACCGATAGAAAATTCTATCGTTTCTTAGCTTTCTATGGGTTTTCTGCGTTTGCATTTTAAGGATCGCATTAATATTTCTTTGGATCACTATTGGATATGATTAAAGAAACATCAGTTCATCGCGTTGTGACGCTGATGTTATTGCTAATTAAAAGTCTAATGGATCATTTATATCACCTTTGACTCCTATACCGATTTGGCTTCACGTCTGAAATCGGAAGCTATTTTATTGGTTGGGATGTAAATACAGACTTTTTAGCCTTAACTACATTGACCTACTTTTCCCAAAAAGTACAAAAGTAAGAAATAAATATATATGCTGAAGGCACCTGCTTGCAAAAAAAAAAACAATTGAAAATTGTGTATGGTGGCTTAATTTATCTGTCAGAACAATTTTCGTTTGTTTTTATGCAAACAGGTTTCTTTAGCGATTATTTTAATTTCTCACTTTTGTACTTTTTGACAAAAGTGAAAAGCTTTTAATCAGGGTACACGTTAGCTGCATTTTATTTGCCCACACATCCAATATGGATTGGATTTGGATACAAAAATACGTGTGTTACAAAGACAACACAAGATGGATTTGAATTTTTTCAAATAGCCTTCTACTCCCAGAGTGTTAAGAAGGAAGAGTTTATGTCGTTTTTTGTTGGAGGTTCGGAGTTACTCCTTTTTGACTCCACTTACTCCAAAATAATTCGATTGGCTGTTCCGAGTATTGTTTTCGGAGTTATTTTCTGTTCCGGATTTTATAAATGAGTAGGTCTGGAACACACATATATTTATAGACTCAAACTTGTCAAATTAATTTTACTCGACTGAACGTGCAAAATATACATAAATATAAGACAATTTACGCGCACACACATACAAATTTCACAAATTAGTCTCGGAACAATAGAAGACAATTCGATTGGAATCAAAAAGGAGTAGTACTGTTCCGAAATCCAATCGAAAACGACATAAGAGTGTGTGATGAGAATAGATTTTAAAATTCAAAAGAAAACCTGGAGATTGTGTGGTTTATGTAAAAGTTGTATTTTTCTACGCAAATCCAATCCGAATCGGATTGGGGGAAAATTAAATGCAACTAACAGCCTTATTCTGGCAACCTCACTGATGCCTCACAAGTCACAATTACCTCATAACTCGTGGTGAACTCGTCTCACAAAAACTTACAAATTATGATCTGCTCCTTGGCAGCTCACAACTTAAGTTATTCTTGTGAGGTTTCTTATGTAGGCTTCCACAGAATACGAAATTGTGACCGTCTTATAATGTCGAATTCCTTACAGGCATTTGAAGTCGATCTCATTTAAATTTTTTTCTTTGTGAGTGTGTGAGTGCAATTTGACAGGAATTTTGTTGCCGCACAAAAACAAATAAGTGGTGCGCGCTAAACAAATGTTAAAGTGTATTTTATTTTTCGCGTTGTTTTGATAATTGAAAACCAAATATATTTCGTCTGAAAATTGAAAAACAACAAAAACAATTGTGCGCGTAATCAAGTAAAAAAATTACAGTCCAAAAATCCATCCAGACACAGCAGCGAAGATCTATTCTGAATATTTCAATGGGGGACGACGATAAATAAATTTGCAACGTGTTTTTCTCGCGAATTGTATGTTATTTTAATGGGATTTTTGTTTCTTGAAGATATACGCACAATTATCTTTACTTTTTTGTATCATTCACTGAAATATTAAATAATATGAAACACTTAACCATTTGTTTTCTATTTCAACATCGTCACAAAATTGTAATGAAAACATTTAATTCCATCTTGATGAATGAAAAATGTCAAATCTTGATAGTGTGTGTGCGATTTGATGTGAAATCTAGCTAAAAACGCAAGATTTCTTTGACAGCATACAAATCGATTGTTTTAAAAAAATTCGATTTGTTCAGAAAAATTCGAATTTTTTGCATTGTAAGCAGACCTGTATAATTTACAATTCATCGGTACTTGTACTTAAAAATTTTAAGTACCAAGGAATTGTACTTAAGTAGTACTTAAGTCACAATATATTTAATTACTTTACAGTTCTGGTTGTAAGGAATTCGACATAAGGAACCTCACAAGAACAAACTCACAAACAATTTGACCTACAGCCTCACAAACGGCAGAATATGGCTTTTTATGAAACCAATGTGTACCACGCTTTATTTTGCATGGCTTCCATGAGCCGCTGTATTTATTAATTTCTATTCTTAGCTGATGCTTTTTTGTAAGAAAACCGATAAACTTCACTCCTGTCAAAAATATTTTCTTCTGTCAGGCAGCAATCAATCATAAACAACTTGTTTACTTAAAAATTACTTCTTAAAATAATGAATAGTTTAAACATTCCTACTGATTTTGGTCCAGATTCAGGTGGTAGAGTAAAGGTAAGTATCTTTAAATTCTTTTCATTCAAAAATGATTCTAAATAAATCTCAAAAAAAAATCCGAAAAGGGCTTGACAATTGTAAAAGCTATTGTTTACGGCAACATCGCCCGTTCATTTGGAAAGAAACGCGAGGAAGATGGACACACACATCAATGGAAAGTCTACGTAAAACCCTATCTCAACGAAGATATGTCCATCTATGTGAAGAAAGTTCATTTCAAATTACATGAAAGCTATGCGAATCCCAATCGAATTGTCACCAAACCACCCTACGAGGTCACCGAAACCGGCTGGGGCGAATTCGAAGTGGTCATTAAAATCTATTTCCACGACCCAACTGAGCGTCCGGTGACATGTTATCACATTCTAAAGCTCTTCCAATCACCAATAGTCGATGGGGAGATTTCTTCATCGACAATTGATTAGAGGCTCCATGCAATGGAGTCCTAAACAGAATAGTTTCGGATTTCTGGACGTTGATTTTTAACTTCCAGTCATCACAATATCGCTAAATCTTGTCGAAGTCACGCTGCAAAAGAATTTGTCGAGCATTTATATGAAATAATTAGCATTAAAACCGATTGACTTTCTCCTTCAAAGCATTTTTAAACTCATAATTTATCTAAACAAAAATGTATTGAAAGCGTTTTCGCCCGCCGCGCCGCACTTGAATTAATATTTGTTTTAATGTTTTCATTGCTCATAATTATTTATGCAAATAATAAAGATGCCCACATTTTTGTAAAACTAAAAAAGCGTGCGCTCATTCGCATTATTACAAATTAATTATTACAATCACATAACACGTTTTACTTGAATTGCAAATGGTGGCAAAATTGAGTCATGGCGTTTGCCTTAACTACATAGACCTACTTATGTACAAAAGTACAAAAGTGAGAAATTACCCACATACTCTAGTGTCATCTGCTTGCAAAAAATTGAACGAAAATTGTGTTTAATGCTTAGAGTTTTTGACATTTATCAAATAAAAAAACTAGAAAACAATTTGTTACGCTAGGTAAGGTATTCGATTAAAGGCCTTCCACACTAGCCCACTGTGCATTAATACATTTCAAAAAAGTGGGAACGAATCATGTAGAATAGTGTGGAAACAAAATATGAAAGCCCAGCCTACACAACCCGACATTCTATCCCAAACGATTTGACATGTATTAATACATGAATAATTTTTATTAATGGTTTTATTTCTATCCCACATTCTATCACACTTTTTTTAGGTTAAGGTAATGTATTAATACAAGCAAGTGTGGAAGCAAAATATGTAAAGTCATTTCTTTCACACAAATTTAGCAGTCGCGTGGAATTCTTTCCCACTTTCAATTTGACATGTATTAATACACTGTGGGGTAGTGTGGAAGGGCTATTAGTATGCATATCTATTTTTTTGTCCCTTGTTCTTTAAAATAAAATCGTCCTAATCTTTCTGAACAATTATAAGCCAACTATTCAGGAGCGTACTTTACTTTGTTTAGTTGTATTTTGTCTAGTGAGTTTGGGGTTCCAGCGCAGATGTATCAGGAAAGTACTTGTTGACCTCACACAAATCTCAGCCACATTAATATTAATCATTTATTGTTATATTACAATACATGCTATCTCCAATATGCTCAATACAAAAAACACGCCTCCACAAGAATGAACAACATTCACGCATTTACCAGCTAAAAGTCTGCAAATAAAGATGATCGTCAAACATTCGATGTGATCCAATGCGCATGATATACATATTTACAAAATGATGCTCTTCATAATAAAAAGAGTTCATTTTGCTGAAGAACACAGTTGAATCCCTGGTACCAGCTCCATCATCAATTTAAAATTTGTTTAAATAAGAGGGAAGGAAGTAACGAAAGCAGGAATGAAAATTTCAAGACTTTTTCTGGTTGAACTTTGACGTTTCTGATTTGGAAACCACAATTCTCCTCGATGTTAGCAAAAAACGATTTGAACAAAAATTATTGAACTAAAAACAGTTTTTCGTAATTGGATACACCTAAAAACAAAAGTTTTTTTTTTCAGGGCTACTGTCTCTTGCGAGGAATTGACAAATCCTCCAAGAGTATCACTTGTCACGAATAAGTGCTTCTCGTCCAGCCGTTCGGATTCGGCATAAAATTGTAGGTCCCTTCCATTTCTGTCGACGACAGGCGCACACAGAAATGGTTGCGAGTTGTTAGTCACTAGGCCCTGGTTCTTCATGAGCCGTTGTGCCACCCAATTTATTTTTTTTTTTTATACACCTAATATGCGTTTGTATTTGCGAAATAAGTGATTAAAAAATATTTTTATTTATTACTTTATTTTCTTACAAAACATCCCCCAATTCCATGAACGTCAAAATAACGAATGGAAGTACGTACGTATTTTCGCGAACCATGTAATCATGAACGTTCTTGCCTGTCAAAAACACGAAAGACGAAACGAACGGGAAAACGAACCGTATAATCAGGCTCTAAGTTAAGTCAAATGTCAAATTAAACGTCACAAAGTTTCTTAGGGTTTTTTTCTACGCTCTCCGCTTCAAAATTGTGAGATAAAATTCTATATTTTGCAGAAAATGTTTCCCATACAAATTTTGACAGTTCATTTCTACCGATAGAAAATTCTATCGTTTCTTAGCTTTCTATGGGTTTTCTGCGTTTGCATTTTAAGGATCGCATTAATATTTCTTTGGATCACTATTGGATATGATTAAAGAAACATCAGTTCATCGCGTTGTGACGCTGATGTTATTGCTAATTAAAAGTCTAATGGATCATTTATATCACCTTTGACTCCTATACCGATTTGGCTTCACGTCTGAAATCGGAAGCTATTTTATTGGTTGGGATGTAAATACAGACTTTTTAGCCTTAACTACATTGACCTACTTTTCCCAAAAAGTACAAAAGTAAGAAATAAATATATATGCTGAAGGCACCTGCTTGCAAAAAAAAAAACAATTGAAAATTGTGTATGGTGGCTTAATTTATCTGTCAGAACAATTTTCGTTTGTTTTTATGCAAACAGGTTTCTTTAGCGATTATTTTAATTTCTCACTTTTGTACTTTTTGACAAAAGTGAAAAGCTTTTAATCAGGGTACACGTTAGCTGCATTTTATTTGCCCACACATCCAATATGGATTGGATTTGGATACAAAAATACGTGTGTTACAAAGACAACACAAGATGGATTTGAATTTTTTCAAATAGCCTTCTACTCCCAGAGTGTTAAGAAGGAAGAGTTTATGTCGTTTTTTGTTGGAGGTTCGGAGTTACTCCTTTTTGACTCCACTTACTCCAAAATAATTCGATTGGCTGTTCCGAGTATTGTTTTCGGAGTTATTTTCTGTTCCGGATTTTATAAATGAGTAGGTCTGGAACACACATATATTTATAGACTCAAACTTGTCAAATTAATTTTACTCGACTGAACGTGCAAAATATACATAAATATAAGACAATTTACGCGCACACACATACAAATTTCACAAATTAGTCTCGGAACAATAGAAGACAATTCGATTGGAATCAAAAAGGAGTAGTACTGTTCCGAAATCCAATCGAAAACGACATAAGAGTGTGTGATGAGAATAGATTTTAAAATTCAAAAGAAAACCTGGAGATTGTGTGGTTTATGTAAAAGTTGTATTTTTCTACGCAAATCCAATCCGAATCGGATTGGGGGAAAATTAAATGCAACTAACAGCCTTATTCTGGCAACCTCACTGATGCCTCACAAGTCACAATTACCTCATAACTCGTGGTGAACTCGTCTCACAAAAACTTACAAATTATGATCTGCTCCTTGGCAGCTCACAACTTAAGTTATTCTTGTGAGGTTTCTTATGTAGGCTTCCACAGAATACGAAATTGTGACCGTCTTATAATGTCGAATTCCTTACAGGCATTTGAAGTCGATCTCATTTAAATTTTTTTCTTTGTGAGTGTGTGAGTGCAATTTGACAGGAATTTTGTTGCCGCACAAAAACAAATAAGTGGTGCGCGCTAAACAAATGTTAAAGTGTATTTTATTTTTCGCGTTGTTTTGATAATTGAAAACCAAATATATTTCGTCTGAAAATTGAAAAACAACAAAAACAATTGTGCGCGTAATCAAGTAAAAAAATTACAGTCCAAAAATCCATCCAGACACAGCAGCGAAGATCTATTCTGAATATTTCAATGGGGGACGACGATAAATAAATTTGCAACGTGTTTTTCTCGCGAATTGTATGTTATTTTAATGGGATTTTTGTTTCTTGAAGATATACGCACAATTATCTTTACTTTTTTGTATCATTCACTGAAATATTAAATAATATGAAACACTTAACCATTTGTTTTCTATTTCAACATCGTCACAAAATTGTAATGAAAACATTTAATTCCATCTTGATGAATGAAAAATGTCAAATCTTGATAGTGTGTGTGCGATTTGATGTGAAATCTAGCTAAAAACGCAAGATTTCTTTGACAGCATACAAATCGATTGTTTTAAAAAAATTCGATTTGTTCAGAAAAATTCGAATTTTTTGCATTGTAAGCAGACCTGTATAATTTACAATTCATCGGTACTTGTACTTAAAAATTTTAAGTACCAAGGAATTGTACTTAAGTAGTACTTAAGTCACAATATATTTAATTACTTTACAGTTCTGGTTGTAAGGAATTCGACATAAGGAACCTCACAAGAACAAACTCACAAACAATTTGACCTACAGCCTCACAAACGGCAGAATATGGCTTTTTATGAAACCAATGTGTACCACGCTTTATTTTGCATGGCTTCCATGAGCCGCTGTATTTATTAATTTCTATTCTTAGCTGATGCTTTTTTGTAAGAAAACCGATAAACTTCACTCCTGTCAAAAATATTTTCTTCTGTCAGGCAGCAATCAATCATAAACAACTTGTTTACTTAAAAATTACTTCTTAAAATAATGAATAGTTTAAACATTCCTACTGATTTTGGTCCAGATTCAGGTGGTAGAGTAAAGGTAAGTATCTTTAAATTCTTTTCATTCAAAAATGATTCTAAATAAATCTCAAAAAAAAATCCGAAAAGGGCTTGACAATTGTAAAAGCTATTGTTTACGGCAACATCGCCCGTTCATTTGGAAAGAAACGCGAGGAAGATGGACACACACATCAATGGAAAGTCTACGTAAAACCCTATCTCAACGAAGATATGTCCATCTATGTGAAGAAAGTTCATTTCAAATTACATGAAAGCTATGCGAATCCCAATCGAATTGTCACCAAACCACCCTACGAGGTCACCGAAACCGGCTGGGGCGAATTCGAAGTGGTCATTAAAATCTATTTCCACGACCCAACTGAGCGTCCGGTGACATGTTATCACATTCTAAAGCTCTTCCAATCACCAATAGTCGATGGGGAGATTTCTTCATCGACAATTGATAGCAAAAAGGGCTTAGTGTCGGAGCAGTACGAAGAGATTGTATTCCAAGAACCCACCCAGCTAATGCAACACTACTTGACAAATGTTACACCAATTACAAATGGACCGTATATCCATGACACAGACTGTAAGACCTGTAAGTCGATTCAAGAACTTTAAGTAATTTCTTTTTGTTTTGCAGTTGAGAATAAAAAAGTAAAGACACTGGACAACATCCTCGAGGTCAAGGCAAGAGTCAAGTCGGAGATCACACAGCTGAAGGATAAGCTTAAATTGGCTAGGGAGTCCATCGGTAGATTTAAAGTGGAACTGGCTAAAGTACAAAAGACTCAAATAACCTAAGTGGACTCGGACGATAATAATTAAATAAACAGTTATTTTTACATTAAACTAACTTTTATTTAGCGTGCATTTCTCTGTAGAAAATATCGGTGTTTGGGAGAAGTAGTTTTATTCTCGAAGGTACATCTATAAGGTTTGGACTAGGTTGTAGCAGCGACAAAATAAAAATAAACTTCGGGGTTATCTCTTTATCAACCTTTCTTACCATTATGGTGGTATTCTTTTTATTGAAACACTTATTTTACGATCCAGAGGGCGTCGTTATAAAAACAACCGTAACATGGGGCGCCAAAATGGAAAGTTAATATTGCGCCGTTGTCGGATCTTTACATTTAGGATTTTGACCTAAGGTCGTGACAAACGAAACGCTTTTTTACTCGCAGGAGTAGATTATACTTCCATCTATCGCAATCAAATCTTGTTGGCTTTGAGGTTAAATAAAAGGACAGTTCAAAAATGTAATATTTTTTATAAATTTCTTTTATTTAATGAAAAACCACAAGAACAATTAAACAAATATAATACTGAACAATAATGAAAAAAAAAAAAACTGAAATTAATTATTTACTTCTTTTGAGTCAGTTTGTTTTATCTCTACTTCCAGTTTTTTTACTCTTAATTGGTGAAGTTCCTTCATTTGCTCCATTTCCAGTGAATGTTTTTTGCGTGCATGAGTAACAGCTTCCTTGACTTGCAACAACTGTAGTTTGGCATACTCGATTTGCAACAAATGAAGTTCGGCTGCATTAGAAGTTGCCTCATTTATTCGGTTTAATTCGGCTGCCAAAACTTCTTCATTTGTATCTGAGTCTGAGGTCGAGGTTATCATTGCTGATGATTGTAAAATATCGCTGCGGGTTAAACGATTATTAAATTTATGAAAAACAAAATGTTCCGAGTTGAAAATTACCTATTATCGGTGAAAACCATGTTCATGTTGGCTGGCGGTTCGTCGTTTCGTTATTTTTTAATTTTCGTTGGATGACGTTTGGGTTTGTTTATTTGAAAAAGGTATGTTTGTTTTGTAAATAATTGATCCATGTTTGGGAAACTAAAGTTTCTTAAAAGGTCTGTTTGGGAACTTGAAATTTATTGCAAATGTTCACAATTAGTCGCAAATATTTCAATTTTTTTAAAATAATAATAGGAGTATTCATGCAACAGGGTAAAACCCAGATAAACCTGGTAAACCAGATAATTATATATCGGTAGAAGTTAACCGTCAAAATTCGTATGAGAAAAACATTGTGCAAAACAGATAATTTTATCTCATAAGTTTGATGCGCAAAAATATGTATAGGAGGTATATAACTGAGTTTTTTTCCCGAGCCCCTATCTTTTTTCAGTGGAAAAGAAGTACTTCTATTACGTACATATTTCACTGGTTATTTATGTAGTTCTACGTTTGCTGGGCAACTGTCGCCAAGTTTCGGAGAACACTGGTTTGACAGCAAAGTACCAATTTACATTAAAAAAGATTTTTCCAGTGCTGATTTGTTGTTGTTGTTGTTGTTGTTGTTTACAACAGTAAAGTTAAGAACGCACTCGACGGAACTGCACTTCAGTGGAACTACACTTCACACGAATTCGTATAAAATTGTATGAAGTTCAGTTGCCACTTAGTGCAATATACAGCTCATACAATTTCATGTTTTGGATTGCCGTGAAGTGTAGTTCCGCTGAAGTTGAGTGCGGCCTTGCCTTTATCTTGTGAGATAAGCACACTGATCTCTATAAAACACTGGATAGTGGATTCCCTACAGAGTATAACAGATTTGTTGGCTCATTTTGAAGATGACATTTGTGCGGTTCACTCACTTTTTGCATTTGTCGTTCACGAAAAAAAAAGAAAAATTGAACAGTTTTGCCGCCAAAGTCAGCCCGCCTTTGTGAAAACAAACTTAAAAGCGATAGGTAATTTTTTTGGCTCGTAGTATTTATTTATTAAAATTTAATAATATTTATCTTGTTTTGAATGTGTTTAATTATATATTCATATTACCTACACCTGAAATCAAATTTGGTGTTTCGCATTTCACTTTTATCGATATAAATTTAATTTTTTTCGAAGTTAAAACTGATCGAATTTCCGTGTTCCACTTTTCGATTTTATCGATACACGTGATTTCAGTTCGACCAGATATTCTCAAGTGAAACTGGAAAAGCAAGCTGTTGCGTTCTAAAATATAAATAATTTTTTTATATTTTATAAATATTATTCAAGTAAAATAACTTATTTCAACATGGAAAGCATAAAATTACTGCGCAGCACGTTATATTTCAGGATTTTGTTTTAATCAAAAACAATCGAAGTCTGAGTTGTTTTGTGTTTATTTAAAAAAGCAATAAATGAATAAAACATTCAAAACAGAATTATTTAGTGCATTGACTAAAAAGTATACTTTTCTGATGTGGTTGCGACATTTTAATGTGTGTGCCTCAACACATCCTATGACGCCAGGAACACTAAATTTATTCATGAAATGTCGTTTTGTTCGGCATGAAATGTCATTTTGTTCGGCACCTGACTGAGAGTTTAATTTTCTAATTCTAATACTTTCAAGACTCAGGATAAGATTTTTGACACATTTTTGACGGCCCGTAGCTACATCAGCATCTTTCCTAATCAATTGTTGAAAGTTCCCTTCTGCAAAAACCTGCAATATGCAGGGAATGTAAGATTTTGCTAGATACGGCGCAACAGCTTCCAACAACCTTTTAAAGTCATATTTACTTAAGCGAAAATATGATACAAACCTGAATTAAATAATAAATTTAAATAAATTTAAGAAAAAACTTTTGTTGAAAATTTCCATTAGGTACTCACGCTGCATCAGAAATTCATATGGATAAGAAGCGTCTCTCAATTTATGTCTTTTTAATTTTCTCTATTGCAAATCTTTTTTCTTAAGTTCCAGGACCGCAGCAATGAAAACAACACTAATTTTTTTAAAATTTTATAAGACATAGTACGCCGCTGAAGCAAAACGAAAAATCCCATACAAAAATGACATGATGAAATCATAAACGAAAATTTTCGTTGTGCTTTTTTTTACGCCGTACGCTTACGCTTTTTTACGCTTATGTACGCTGTTCGACCAGCGAAATTTAAAGTTTATACCAGATTATTTTGAGAAGTCTCCACTCTCTTTTCGCACAGAAGTATTTGCCCGGAACATTAATCTTGTGTGGAAAAATGATATTCGGACAAAAAACAAAAATATTTTTTGAATGAAAATTTTAAAATGTCTTTTGAATTTGATTTTGTTTTAATTTTTCACATTCATCTGAAAGAGCTCTCCATAAATATTTTTTCGTAGCCTTTTCGTTTATGTTTTCGCTGTCGATATAGATACCATGGAAAATGTTCGTTTCACTTCAGCTGCGTACTAGGCTTTTAAAGAAAATCAAAATTTGAAATTGAAGAACAAATGTCAATCAGCATGACAGATGTAATCTGTTTTTGATTTCACTTAAAGTGCTTTCGAAAAGCTTTCCAAAATTTGAAATAGATCGATATGTGTAACATGGAAAATAAATTCTCTAAATTTTCAATTTCGATTTCATTTTTATTTCACGTGATTTCTGGAACCTAGCTGATAATATCGTTTTCATTTTTAAAACAATAAAATTAAAAAAATACACAAAGTAAATAAATAAAAAGCAATGAAATTAGAGAATTATTATTAACATAAAAATCATTTTATTCAAAATTAAAAAAAAAACTTCCATCACATAGTGAATTTGGACATGTGGTTAACTGATAGTGATTTATAAATATGTACCTATATATGATATAAATGTAATTTTTATTGGAGCTGGTCCAGATTTTCCCAGTGTCCTTTGACATGAAGTGCAAATAATCTTCTTCTTCCATCTGTACATATGACAGCGGATTATATTTTGGCTCTTCAGCTGAGTAACAATCAATTCCTTCTTTGAGTTCAGAACATCTGAATGCGATGTTATTGGAGTAATCATTTGAGACATCTCAAATGTTCTCCGATCGGGATCTGGAGTTCCTTGTTGTTGCTGCAGATAAAGTCGGACAACATTAACTGTCATTGAGTTCTTATGATCAATTCTTTTTTGGGTCCGTTTTCGGATTGTATTTTTGCAGATCTGCTAGAACTAGCCGCTGATTCGTTATTATCGATTTCAGGTTTCATCATTAGTACAATTCAGTGTTTCCTGGTGCTAAATCTCTTTGTGCTCACGGAAATCAATGAGAACCTTTTTGCGAATTACCTCATGATATGTTATCATCTCCGTAGTAAAGACTCCAATAACGCTGAGAACAGTTCCGAAAGTAAGTTACATGCCTGTGTCATTGAGCTTTGGAGCACTTAAGTGAATCTCAAACAGGGGCTCCCATTTCCAGGCCAAAAAATCTGGCTCACAAATCAGATCGATTAAAGGTGGACTGAAGCATAGCAAACATTAGACACACAGTGTTAAAATCTCCGTCAAGCTACAAATAACAGAATCCAAAATATTTTCTCGCAGCAACTTACTCATTGAATGCTATAATCATTTCATCCACAAGTCTACCACTTTCACTCTCCTTGACTATATCGAACTGTGTTGGTCTTCCCATTACCAGACTCTTTAGATTCTTCGGTTGACTGAACATGGATATGAAATGACCCAAAAGCATTTGAACACATCGCTGTCAATGAGACAAATCAAATATATATTCATACAACAATAATTAAGAATAAAAACATACCTTCAAGCTTAACAAGCTATGTGAATGCTGCAACCGCCATTCCTTTTCATAATCAACTAATTTTGCCACCAGTAGAACAGAATTTTTGATCAACACCATCGCACAATGTTCCAACGATTGTTTTCCCAAGAGCAATGAATCCATCAAATACTCCTCATGAATTCCGATAGCGAGTTTCATCTCAACCTTGAATTCAGTTTCCAGGATTATACTTAGTTCTCGGCAAATAATACTCACCACCGAGTAGCCTTTTATGCAGTTCCACATCATGAAGTTCAGCGCACTTTCCTTGGCACGAATGTCCAGATCTTAATAGCAGCTAACAACGCCACTGAGGAGCTTAATCAGTTGTTGCAGCAGGTTCTTGTGCTCTTCTGCTGTTTCGGTGTATGAATGCTTATAGCTCTGAATGGTAAAGATTTGTTCGGAGAGTATAATAAATGGTCTAAGATCCTCGGTGTATTGGGAACGTTCCACTTAGACCTGAGGACACTTCTCGGCGAGGAGTTTAATTTTTTTGAATTCCAGTTGGATTCTACTTAAGATAAACTAACATGAAACCTTTGAAAGCTTGCAATCTATTCAATCTCTCTGGTGTCTCATCGACAGCTTGTGAAGCTCAAGGAACATTGGACAATTCGAAGACTTTCTCCAGCCAAACATCAAAGTGTGAACTATCAAAGAATCCATTGAGAATTTTCTTCAGTTCGGTGTTGGTTTTGTTGCTCGTGCAGAAAACCTCTATTCCAAGGATGTTGAAAAGTTGACTGTAGGCCATTTGAATGAAATTAAAATAAAAAAACAATTTTTATCAAATTATAGTCCAACAATAACAAAACACAAACCTAATTTCCAATGATGTTTATTTTTTTTTTTTCACTTTTATCTTCTTTAACGTTTCAAGTTGCTGTTATAAAGTTATACAGTATAACAAAATTTTTGGGCTGGTTCACTTATGACAGTTATTCAAATGTGGTAATTTTTTCTGTATGGATACACTATCCAGTTATATATAGAGATCAGTGGATGAGCGTGATCCATATCTGTGTCGTGTGCTGTGTTGTGGAGTCGTGTGTCGCTATCGCTACAATGAATTTCATATTTGTCTCGTGTGTTGTGTTAAAGTGTGGCGCATAAAATATATGGAATGACAGCGACACACGACTCCACAACACAACACACGACACTGATGTGGATCAGGCTATAGGTATAATGGCAATGGCAATGGCAATCCCAACTAACATTTCAGCCACGGTTCGGCTTAATAGAATAGGCTTTAGAAGTTCCATAAGACATTTGTAAAGTTTACTTAAGCATAAAAAGGAGAATGTTATACAAGCTAATATAGCGTGTATACTTGATTTCGGAAAATCTTCTTATAGAATTATTCGCAGATCTTTTAAAAGTAGCAGATTGCATAAAAGCCTAAAGGAGCCGATACAAAGTTTTAACGAACGATATTGGAAATTTGAATGACACTTCAATCTGACAGATAGCTTCGGACATGGTTGTATAAAAGTGAAATACAAGTCTTATAGAAGGTAAACATATAAATAAAAAAAAAGAAAGATAAACTTTTATTTTAATTTTTTAATGTGATTTTTACTGCATCTAAAAGCAAGTATCAAATTCAATTATTTATTAATTATAGTATTGGAAACAATTATAAAACATAAATTATATTTTTATCTCACTAGGGATCGAACTCGGGAACTCCTACATGACAGTCCATCACTCTAACCACTCAGCCATCTTAGATATAATTTGGAAGATGCAAAAACTCAGCCTTTTCCTTTTTTAAAACTTTAAATTTTCCTTTAAATAAATCCGAGCTTCTATAAAAATTTTCACACATGAACATTGAAATAAGGCAAAGGGAGGTAATGGGAAAAAGAAGTGAGAAAGATGGAAGGGTGCTACTAAGAAAAGTGAAGGACAAAGTAGGAACCGGATTAGGATATAGTAGGAGAGGAGAGGGGCAGGGATAGAATGTCCGCTACGGAGGCGATGGCATGCTCGTCGTCGCTCAGCTCAGCTCGCCGGATGTAGGGGGGGCTCTTGCCCCCGTAGCCAGACCTCGCCTATTCCAAAAAAAAACATATCATGCCAACTTATAAACTAACTTAGCCACCACTATTTATGTATGTCCACCCTTACGCTTGCTCTGCTGCTGACTTATGCAGAGCGACCTTGTCCCCCCCAACCTGGGATTCAGTTGGCCGGAAATGCGAATCCCCCAAACCTGAAAAGAAGGATACTCTACTGCTGCTGCCGAACCATACTCACATTACCTTCGGGTATTTAGCCCGCCGTACCGCATCCCCCTGAAAATTACTTTACCAAGCCATCAAGCTAGCTAAGCACTCAACAAAAGAAATAACGTCTGAGTTCTTTCCACATTGACGTGATTAACAATTTTTATTTTTTTTTTCTAGGGAAACCTACATTAAAACAATAAAATCTTTGAAACTTAAAACAAAAAAAAATATGTATATAAAGAGTTGGAGAGGAAATTGACAAAAAACTTCTCAACTTGAGTTCACAAAAATTTCTACACTTAAGGGATTTTATATTTAAAATAATTACAACTCCAAGACTAAAACGTGCCTGTAGTTGGTGAAAAGTGTCGACTTCTTTAACGAGAGTAAATTAAAATATAAGCGCCCGCGTCTCATATCCGCTCACGTGGGGCCTAGGTTCCCGTTTCCAACCGGAATCTTTTTAATGCCTTCCTTTAAGCCGAAGGAATCTCTAACCACCCTTCTCCTACCTACAGAGAGCTCTATGTGGGTATCTAGGGGTGGGCAAAATCTTGCCTCAATTAACGGGCTGTTTTGAGGAACTACTCCACACCCGACTTATAGTGACGATTAATAAAGAAAAACAAGTTATTCACACACTTTTGCCCAATCTATCAAGCGTAAAATTGAAGAGATTAAATATATGAATACACGAATGATTCAATAACATTGAAAATTTAAAATAAGATTATAAAAATAACAAGATCACGTCAATTTATATATGTAATGGTTTATGATGATGGCTCTGGTTATTTTCACCATCACGCCTTCGGGATCTGCTCTGGTGGAAACTCTTATGAACCACCCTTGGGTTGGCTAGGAAGTTCGCGTTCGCAACCTAGGTCTTGTATTCCAGAAAAAAAAACGTTCACTAATTATGCGAGGGTGAATATGAGGTAACCAACATAGGCCAATCGAGTATGCTTTGTGCCTTTCTCCGAATATATTGTTTTTGCTTTATATTTATGCGTACTTATATATTATATGTACCGATAAATTTCCTGATTTCACTTTACTTGATAGTCCGGGTTAGGCACGGACTCTAAGCCTTCTCGAACCGCTATTCTCTCGGTCAACGGTTGATCTTTCCTATACCCTTAACGGCTAACGGTGATGGAATTCTCTGACCAAGTTCTGTATCGGCTCCACTTTGTCCAAAGGCCAAATTAAACGCTGGCGGGACGAGCCCTCTCCTGCTTCGCTGGCCACTCAAAATCCACCCTCACTATTAAAAACACTTTTATCACTATTGCGCTAATATTAATTTTTTGTTTTCAATAACTCACCCTAATCGAATGTTTTATCCTTTTTTTCTTTTATTACTCTACTTTTATATTCAAGAATTTTAACTTCTCTAATTTTGAAATAACTACAAGAAAAATTTTAAATTATTAAGTATTTTAACGCCTTTCGAGAATTGTATGTTTTAAATTATACCCGCACTAGATATGGTGACTGTATCAACCGTCTTTCTAATGTAACGATGTTTCTTTGATTCAAATCAGAATACAAATGACTAAGACAAATTTGTCTTGCGGTATCATCTGTCCTAACTGGGTGAAATCTTCTTTCTCATCGTCACACGACCACCTGATTGGGGGATTCATAATCAGAGTTCGATGACTTATAGATGTACCGATAAATGATCATCTGAACCCTGAATCAAAACGTACTGTTTAATACTTTTAACATGACACAGTTTTTACCCTATCATACTCAAACCTATTTCCCCCTATTAATTCAACTGCCTGTTTTTCTTTCACTCCCTCCTCTTTATTTCCTTTGTGGTCACTTTCGTTTTATTAATTTTTGTTATTTAATAATTTAATATGCCTACCTCACTTTATCTTCATAGTTTCCTTTCTGCAAACGCTTCTAATAAAATTTAGGTAAATATATCTATTTCCTTCTCTCCTTCTCGTCTCCTTTCTAGTGTCATCCGCGTGTGGCATTTCGTCGTGGTTAAGTCTTAAAACTATTTTTGAATAAAACTTTGTTTTTTCCTAAATATTTCGCGAATTCGTTGGTTTCTTACCTCTTGCTCGCGCTTAATTTTATTCTTAAAGAGTGTAAGGTGAAAAGTACCCCACAGAAAGGAAAATGGACAACCCACCCGGATGCCGTCGATCGAGAGTTCGCAGTATCCTCCTCCAGCTTTAAGACACCCCGGACGCCATGGTTGGCACCGCGTTACCTGTTTGGACGCTAGCCTCTCCCAAATATATCCAATGATATTCACCCCAAAAAAACCCTGGGTACAGCCCCTTTGGATACACAGCAATCTTGAGGAGCTAAGTATCGTCTTTTCTGACTCATTGCCCTACTCACTGGAACGATATCCAGTGCGTAGCACCAATGATTCTTTTCATATTACCTATAACTACTTAGTCTTCCCAATTCCTAATGTTTGTTTTTCTTTTCTAGGTACAATCTGCTGGCTGCCCTTGAAGTTAGCGGCCTCTCGCCGTCTAATCTCAACTGTTGTTCCCCCGTAACCACCAACGATCCACCACCAAGGTAGGCATGAGGCTTCAAGATTTTTGTGGAGGAGCCTCTATCCTCAATAAAAGATTTATAATCTTACTAATGTAAACCCGTATGCCGTTTTAATACCTCTCGGGGGTGTGAATCATGCCTAATTTAAACCTACCAACCGTCGCATTATATGTTGGAATAAGTTGAAACTGAGAGGTCCATAAGACATGGAAAACTATCGATGTATCTTAAGGCTTCCAGCGCGTCAGGAATTAACCTTGAATGGAGGGAGGCTTTTAAGGTAGCAGGATAATACGAAGCCAGAACAACAATTTGCAACATCAACATCAAAAGATAATAATAAGTAGGTTAGCGCCACCTAATGTACTATGTATGTAAATATTTTAAAATTATTTTTGCCGATTTCTAAATATAAATGTACATTTGTTCGTACGTATCTTATACACCTGTCTACTCATATTAATTATAATTTCTATTAGAAACGCCAAGAATCTACCAAGATTGGAATATGGGTAGCCGTAACAACATGAAATGTAAACAATTTGTTTAGCAGTTCCCTTGCTCCATTTTCATTTCAATAGTCTTAAATTAATTTCAATAGTCTTAAAATAAACTAAGTAGTAATGCATATTTTTAATAATTTCAAGCCGAAAAAATACACGGCCACTGAAGCACGATAACCAGAAACAATGTATGCTTATTAGGTGTGTGACGTCACAATAAACTGCTTATGTTCGAAGAAAATAAAAATAATCTTACTTTATTTGATTGTTATTATAAATGTTTTTACTGCTTATTAAGAATTTAAAAACAATGGGGCATATTCATAGTTGTCCGTTAAACACTTGATGTACTAACCCACAGTTTTACTCATATTTTTTAAATAAACATAGATCTTATTCAAAGACATTTTTCTACCTGTCTTTAGAAAAGCTATAGTTTATGAAATGATTCTGCTACAATTTTCTTTCAAATTTTTACATTTTAAACTTCAAAACAAAAAAATTATTTCAAATCAATAGTTTTTTGCTGTTTTGTTAAGGTGTCTGTTGAAAAATGGTAAGAAATTAAAAATAAATATGTACATGAGTACGAAAAAAAGCAATGAATATTCTTCTTTTCATAATTTCTTAAGAATAAGGAAAACAATATCAAGCGAGAAAGGCAGGAAAACTGGTCACAAACGGAAAAAGAACTCCTACGCGAGCTCATACGTATCCACCTAAATGTTATTGATGACAAGAAAAATGATCTCAACATGATTAAGAAAAAAAAAGACGCTTGGAAGTATGTTGATGACAACATGAAGGCTGCTGGCTATAATAGACCATTACAAAAACTAAAGGATCAGTGGCACCGTATGAAAATTGCTGCAAGAAAAAGTACAGCAATTCTACAGAGGGCACTAAAGGCAACGGGAAATTTGTTGGAGATGACGCAATCTCCAGAAGATGACCTTATCGTAAGAGACATGATAAGAGAAGATTTGATAGAAGACAAGATCCCGATCGACAGCAACACGGACTTACAAGATGTCTTTAATGAAATTATACCGATGGAGGTAAATGAATCAATGAATTGTCCAGATGATAAATCCGAGGAATCCGTGCCAGAGCTCGTTAAAGACTCTCCAATTCTGCAACTTCGTCAGTTACCAAAACCATGCGGTAAAAATCGAGGAGTTGACATTCTTCAACAGCGCAGAAAACAAATTTCGAGTCAAAACCGAAACATTTAAGAACTGCATAAACTTAAAGTAGAACAGATAAAAAACCAAATAAAATATGAAAAGCAGTTGTTTGAAATCGAAATGGAAATTAAAAAGGCTATATTGGAGAATGAAAAGGCTAAGAAATTTTCGAAAAATCAATGAAATTACTTAACAGTTTTGGTACTTATTTTTGTTTCGTTTCAATTATTCTTTGTTTTAATACCATTAAATATTATTATTTAATAAAAATGAATTAAGTGAATATTATAAGTAAGGTTTTTTTTTTAAGTGAAATGCTGATTGATAAAATTTTGCCGAAATGTTTTCGTGGGCATTGGTCTTCTTTCGAGATTATTTTCTTCAGTGATCGTTACGGTAGTTGAGATCGATTCTGCCTCAATTTCCTCGTCAAAAACTGAAAATAATATATGTGTATGTAGATATGTATGTCCTTTCCCAGCGGGAAATATCGTCCCCAATGAATTTTATAGCTGAATTCTTCAATCAATTCACTAGCCAAATAATAAAAGGAAACGTCATGCAAAGATTTAGTCAGTGAAGAGTCATGCGAGGTTTCCTCAGTTCATAGATTTGAACCCACTTTTCGCTTTATGTGTAGAAAACAACAAGACAACAGCAATCAATTCACTAGCCAGATAATAAAAGGAAACGACATGTAATGATTTAGTAAGTGAAGGGTCATGCAATGTTTC
The DNA here is from genome assembly GCA_949320155.1 of Melangyna quadrimaculata. Lineage (NCBI taxonomy): Eukaryota > Metazoa > Arthropoda > Insecta > Diptera > Syrphidae > Melangyna > Melangyna quadrimaculata. The sequence continues at coordinate 45,788,751 of OX439483.1, forward strand.
CTCATTTCATATATTTGAAACCACTTTCTGCTTTGTGTGAAAACAACCCTTTCTTTCGTTGAATTAAAAATTGCTTTTGATATGGAAAATTATAAGATGAAAAAACTGTTGAAAAGTCATGTAGAAGTTCATCAGTTCATCGTCTATGTCCACTTATATGCTTTGTAAAGTGTGCACCGCCATTGCCCAGCGGGAAATATCGTCCCCAATGAATTTTATAGCTGAATTCTTCAATCAATTCACTAGCCAGATAATAAAAGGAAACGACATGTAATGATTTAGTAAGTGAAGAGTCATGCAATGTTTCCTCATTTCATATATTTGAACCCACTTTCTGCTTTGTGTGAAAACAACCCTTTCTTTCGTTGAATTAAAAATTGCTTTTGATATGGAAAATTATAAGATGAAAAAACTGTTGAAAAGTCATGTAGAAGTTCATCAGTTCATCGTCTATGTCCACTTATATGCTTTGTAAAGTGTGCACCGCCATTGCCCAGCGGGAAATATCGTCCCCAATGAATTTTATAGCTGAATTCTTCAATCAATTCACTAGCCAAATAATAAAAGGAAACGTCATGCAATGATTTAGCCAGTGAAGAGTCATGCGAGGTTTCCTCAGTTCATAGATTTGAACCCACTTTTCGCTTTGTGTGTAGAAAACAACAAGACAACAGCAATCAATTCACTAGCCAGATAATAAAAGGAAACGACATGTAATGATTTAGTAAGTGAAGAGTCATGCAATGTTTCCTCAGTTCATAGATTTGAACCCACTTTCTGCTTTGTGTGAAAACAACCCTCTCTTTCGTTGAATTAAAAATTGCCTTTGATATGGAAAATTATAAGATGAAAAAACTGTTGAAAAGTCATGTAGAAGTTCATCAGTTCATCGTCTATGTCCACTCATATGCTTTGTAAAGTGTGCACCGCCATTGTGTGTTTTGATAGAAGTTGATTTTTTTTTGTGTTCTCTGTGTTGACATTGTCTGCTGACAGTAAATATTATAAGAGGACTTGTGAATTCCTATTAAAATGAGGAAATCTCAGATTGTCTCAAAGTATTTCAGGTTGTTGGTTAATCACCACTTCGCATATGAAGTGGTGATTAACCAACAACCCCTGACCTAGTGATTTCACTTTAATTAAATTTAAAGTTTTAATTCTATATTTTATTTTAATTAACCAATCACAAATTCACAACACATACACAACAGAGTAATGAATTCACTATTTATTTAATTTTCTTCACATTTTTCATATTGAATTAACTATAATAGCTGAATAAACAACTACCACTAATCTTGTGATTTGATAATTGAATTTTCATTACCATTTTCATCGAAAACATTAAACTGATGAATAAACCACATACATTTATGTAGTGAATTCACAGACTATGCAACCATCATGTTTTTCATCATCTGGGTCGGTGAATAAACAACTTCCAACGAAGTAGTGATTTCGTTGGCGAATTTTCATCGGATTTTCAGCATGTGCTTCCCGCCTAGGACATGCCCATGTTAATTTCATCAAAGGAATCAGCTGAAAAGTGGACGGTGCAGCTGCCATTCCTCAAGGAAAAAGCTGATCTTTCCTCAATGAATTTTTCAATTTTTCCCGCTGGGATAATGCATTTTTTTATATTTAAAATTTCAAGATCTTTGTGTGTAGGTTAATTCCTTAGAGTACCTACTTACATGATTGATTTCTTTCTTTATAAATATTATGCAAAACTGCAACTGCCACTACAACATTTTTTGCAGTGTCCAAATCGACCCTCAGCCTTTCACTTCGATTTTATTTGCCCGTTCAAGCGCTCAATTCTGTTTCTTGTCGCAATATGCGACTTATTATATTTTTCTTCCTGTGGGGATTGTGGATCTCTGACAGGAGTGAAGAGAATATAAGATAAGGGATAGCCTGCATCTCCAAGTAAAACTCCTTTGTGAAAATTTCGTGTAGTTTCTAAACTTTCCTTTAGATTACACTTACTCCATATGCGAGCATCATGCATGGACCCTCTAGAACGTGCAACAATGTTTGTTATTTTACACTGTGCATCACAGACAATCTGCAAGTTTAACAATCTAGTAGTTTTGTTGGAATGCAATGAAATAATCAAACTCACACGTTAAGGAAATAAAATCCTTTTCTGTTGAGAAAATGGCCAGCCAAAGCCTCTCCCAAAACCTTAGTTGGACACTTAATGCGCACATGTGTACAATCTATGGTACCAATAACAGCTGGAAATTCTGCTATTTGAAAAAAATCAGCTTTGGTTTGTTGAAGCTCTTGAATCGTAGACGGAAATTTAATGAAAGAAGGTAGCTGTAATGCCAATTATCTTGCAATTCGAGTAACAATTCTACTGTCCGTTGCTTGAGAAATTCCATGAAGGTCAGCTATTAAGAATTAAGTTAGTAATGCATATTTTAAACTCATTTGTATATATGTTCATACCTATATCACTTTGGTGGACATTTCTTCCGAAAAATCTCAGTGCTGTTAGAACTTGTAAGCTTGCAGAAACTGGCAATCCTCTTTTATTTGGCTGTTCTTGAATGCCAAGCAAATTTTCTATGAAAGATGCTGTTTCTTTGTCAAAACGATATCTTGTATAAAAATCTTTATCATTTAACTCATAAGGATTGACACGCTTCTTGTATACTTTTATTTTTCTAACTTGAGTTTCACGCACCATTTCGATATCATCCAAAATATCAAAATCTTCATCAATTTCAATTGACATTTTGCTATATTTAACGCAAAAATTTGTTCCTTGGCTTCCAAAATTAATTAAAAGAATTGAAACCATTTTGACTTTTAGTAGATTGAAAAATTATTTAAACACAACTCATCGTCAGTTTAAAAATAAACCCCAGGTTTTCAACTAAGTAATAGTTTTAATATCACTATGAATAACTAAAACTGGAGGTTTGCTTAAACATATCTTAACAAGTGTTTAAAATACGTCTATGAATACTGCCCAATTTGTTTAAATACTTAAATTTTATTATGGTATTCACTTTAAGTTGAACAAAAACATAAAATCTGACCGTGACGGCACATACATACCCAGATATACGAAAATGCCGAATGTTATGTTTATCTAATGAGCATAAACCTTGTTTCGGTTTATCGTGCATTTCAGCGTGTGTCTTAAACCAACGAAAAGTAGCTTTCCGAGTGCTCAAAAAGACAAAAGTCAAGTGAAATTAATTATCTTTCTCTCCACGAGTTCAATTTATTCAATATATATAATTATTGATGTCAATAGAGTTTTTTAAAAAGCTTCTTCAAAATGACTTTTACAAATTTGAGCTTCTTTATTATAGATTGACATATTAGCCGCGTTCGGGTACGTCGCCAATGGTATCTAGATTTGTTCGTGTTATTGGCCCTGAATTTAGATTACATTCGATTTTTTTGTATGGAATAAAGTCGAATTTAGGATAAATTTGACTCAAAATTCGTTAATTACTATCCCAAAAATGTTCGGATCTGTTTGGATTATATGAACAGCTCTGACATCTCATCTGTTCATTTTCTTTTGTGAAGGGTCGTTTGGTTTGGTTTGGTTACGTATTCGGTTTTGGTCGTTCTAAAACATACCAGATACTAACGTATCTCAGATACCATATCTGCCTACCCACCCGAGTACCTAAGGAAAGATCAGCTGACGAACCAAACAGCTGATGTCAAAGAGAAATCTAAAGCTATCCCAAAAATGTTCGGATCTGTTTGAATTAAGGCTCTCCCAAACCAACGCGAAACATTCGCTATGCAGAGTGAATCATTCTCATTCATAAACACAAAATGACAAATAAATAATGCTAAACAACGACTAAAACTGCTGTCGCCGAATGTTCCGCGCCGCTTGCGCGTTGGTTTGGGAGAGACTTTATACTAACAGTTGACGTCTCATCTGTTCATTTTCTTGGGTTTCGTTTGCCATTTGGTTTGGTTACGTACACGGTTTTGGTCGCTTGAAAATACAGATACCATATATCTGTTTACCACTGGAACGTGGCCATTCTTTTATGATTTTTTAGTAAAACCTTACAAGTCGTATTGAAGTATTCAATAAAGCTTATTGAAAATGGTTACAGAAAACTTTTAAAGGCAGCAACTTATATAAAAACTCTATGCAGCCTTTTTAAAGTGACACCTTTAATCAACTTCTGTAATATCAATTTTAGAAGCTTATTAAAGTGACAGCTGGCAAACTCGGTCAGTCTTCTTTTTCTTATTTCTATTCGCCTTTAAAGAAGCAGTTATCCAGTTCGTTACATGTAAAAGAAATTTAATTCCGCCGAAGGCCCTACCGAGGCTTTATATAAAGTGAAATCTGCGGCACATCAATATTTTTAAGCTAAAAGACACTGAATTGTTAGTTGGGATGGCAATCCCAACTAACATTTCAGCTTCGGTTCGGCTTAATAGAATAGGTTTTAGAAGTTCCATAAGACTTTTGTAAAGTTTACTTAAGCATAAAAAGGAGAATGTTATAGAAGCTAATAAAGCTTGTATACGTGATTTCGGAAAATCTTCTTATAAACTTATTCACAGATCTTTTAAAAGAAGCAGATTGTATAAAAGCCTAAAGAAGCTGAAACGAAGTTTTAACGAGCGATATTGGAAATTTGAATGACACTTCAACTTGACAGATAGCTTCGGAAATGTTTGCATAAAAGTGAAATACAAATTTTATAGAATAAATTAAAAAAAAGAAAAAATAAATTTTAATTTTTAATTCTTTAATGTGATTTTTACTGCATTTTATCTGAAATCAAGTATCAAATTCTATTATTTATTAATTATATTATTGGAAACAATTATAAAACATAAATTATATTTTTACCTCACTAGGGATCGAACTCGGGAACTCCTACGTGACAGTCCATCACTCTAAACACTCAGCCATCTTAAATATAACTTGGAAGATGCAAAAACTTAATCAGCCTATTCCTCTTTTAAAACTTTAAATTTTCCTTCAAATAATTTGGAGCTTCTATAAAAATTTTCACAAATGAACATGAAATGTAAACGATTTGTTTGGCAGTTCCCTTGCTCCATTTTCATTTCAATAGGTTTAAATTAATTTCAATAGTCTTAAAATAAAATATGTAATGATGCATATTTGTAATGATTTCAAGCCGACAAAATACACGGCCACTGAAGCACGATAAACAGAAACAAGGTATGCTCATTAGGTGTGTGACGTCACAATCATCTGCTTATTTTCGGAGAAAAGGAAAATAATCTTACTTTTTTTGATTGTTATTATAAATTTTTCTATTTTTAAACTGCTAATTAAGAATTTAAAAACAATTTATTAAAATACTTAAATTTGTAATTATGGTCTTCACTTTAAGTTGAACAAAAACATAAAAGCTGACCGTGACGGCACATAAATACCCAGATATACGAAAATGCCGAATGTTATGTTTATCTAATGAGCATAAACCTTGTTTCCGTTTATCGTGCATTGTAGCTTATGTCTTAAACCAACGAAAAGTAGCTTTCCGAATGCTCAAAAAAGACAAAAGTCAAGTGAAATGAATTATCTTTCTCTCCACGAGTTCAATTTATTCAATATATAATTATAAATGCCAATAGAGTTTTTTAAAAAGCTTCTTTAAAATGACTTTTATAAATTCGATCTATAATAAGATTGACATATTGGCCGCGTTCGGGTACGTCGGCAATGGTATCTAGATTTGTTCGTGTTATTGGCCCTGAGTAATAAACAAATTTCGAGTCGAATTTATAGCCTCTGGCAACCTCACTGATGCCTCAGAAGTCACAATAACCTCACAACTCGTGGTGGACTCCCCTCATAAAAACTTCAAAATTATGATCTACTCCTTGGCAGATCACAAATCACGTTGTTTTTGTGAGGTTTATTATGAGGGCTTCCATAGAAAACGGAATAGTGACCGGCTTATAAGAAAACAAACCCACATAAAATTGTGACCTGTGAGCCTCACAACGACAACGGCAGAATAGGGCTGTTAGCTTAGTTAGGTTCGATATTTTTGTATGGAATAAACTCGAATTTAGGATAAATTCGACTCAAAATTCGGTTTTGCCTAAGAAAAAACCAGCCGACGAACAAACAGCTGATATCAAAACGAAATCTAAGGCTATCCCAAAAATTTTCGGATCTGTGTGGTTTATATGAACAGCTGACATCTCGTCTGTTTATTTTCTTTTGTGAAGGGTCGTTTCGTTTGGTTTGGTTACGTATTCGTTTGGTCGTTCTAAAACATACCAAATACTAACGTATCTCGATACCAAATCTGCCTACCACCCGAATACCTAAGGAAAAACCAACTGACGAGCCGAACAGCTGATGTCAAAAAGAAATCTAAAGCCATCCCAAAAATGTTCGGATCTGTTTGGATTAAAGCTCTTCACCAACGCGAAACATTCGCTATGCAGGCCGAATCATTCTCAATCATAAAATCCAAATGACAAATAAATAATGTTAAACAACAACAAAAACTGCTGTCGGCGAATGTTCCTTGACGCTTGCGCGTTGGTTTGGGAGAGACTTAATACTAACAGCTGACATCTCATCTGTTCATTTTCTTGGTTTTCATTTACCATTTGGTTTGGTCACGGGTTTTAGCCGTTTGGTTTGGTCACGGGTTTTGGCCGTTCGAAAACGTATCAGATGCTAAAGTATCTCAGATACCATATATCTGCCTACCACCCGAACGTGGCCATTCTTTTATGATTCTTTAGTAAAACCTAACAAGCCGTATCGAAGATTTCAATAAAGCTTATTGAAAATGGTAACAGAAAACTTTTAAAGGCAGCAACTTATATTAAAACTTTATGCAGCCTTTTAAAAGTGACATCTTCAATCATCTTCTGTTATATTAATTTTAGAAGCTTATTCGCAAACTCGTTAAGTCTTCTTTTTCTTATTTCTATTTGGCTTTAAAGAAGCAGTTTTATCCAGTTCGTTACATGTATAAGAAATTTAATTCCGCCGAAAGCCCTACCGAGGCTTTATATAAAGTGAAACCTGCGGCACATCAATATTTTTAAGTTAAAAGAAGCTGAATTGTTAGTTCGGAATGGCAATGGCAATGGCAATGGCAATGGCAATGGCAATGGCAATGGCAATGGCAATGGCAATGGCAATGGCAATGGCAATGGCAATGGCAATGGCAATGGCAATGGCAATGGCAATGGCAATGGCAATGGCAATGGCAATGGCAATGGCAATGGCAATGGCAATGGCAATGGCAATGGCAATGGCAATGGCAATGGCAATGGCAATGGCAATGGCAATGGCAATGGCAATGGCAATGGCAATGGCAATGGCAATGGCAATGGCAATGGCAATGGCAATGGCAATGGCAATGGCAATGGCAATGGCAATGGCAATGGCAATGGCAATGGCAATGGCAATGGCAATGGCAATGGCAATGGCAATGGCAATGGCAATGGCAATGGCAATGGCAATGGCAATGGCAATGGCAATGGCAATGGCAATGGCAATGGCAATGGCAATGGCAATGGCAATGGCAATGGCAATGGCAATGGCAATGGCAATGGCAATGGCAATGGCAATGGCAATGGCAATGGCAATGGCAATGGCAATGGCAATGGCAATGGCAATGGCAATGGCAATGGCAATGGCAATGGCAATGGCAATGGCAATGGCAATGGCAATGGCAATGGCAATGGCAATGGCAATGGCAATGGCAATGGCAATGGCAATGGCAATGGCAATGGCAATGGCAATGGCAATGGCAATGGCAATGGCAATGGCAATGGCAATGGCAATGGCAATGGCAATGGCAATGGCAATGGCAATGGCAATGGCAATGGCAATGGCAATGGCAATGGCAATGGCAATGGCAATGGCAATGGCAATGGCAATGGCAATGGCAATGGCAATGGCAATGGCAATGGCAATGGCAATGGCAATGGCAATGGCAATGGCAATGGCAATGGCAATGGCAATGGCAATGGCAATGGCAATGGCAATGGCAATGGCAATGGCAATGGCAATGGCAATGGCAATGGCAATGGCAATGGCAATGGCAATGGCAATGGCAATGGCAATGGCAATGGCAATGGCAATGGCAATGGCAATGGCAATGGCAATGGCAATGGCAATGGCAATGGCAATGGCAATGGCAATGGCAATGGCAATGGCAATGGCAATGGCAATGGCAATGGCAATGGCAATGGCAATGGCAATGGCAATGGCAATGGCAATGGCAATGGCAATGGCAATGGCAATGGCAATGGCAATGGCAATGGCAATGGCAATGGCAATGGCAATGGCAATGGCAATGGCAATGGCAATGGCAATGGCAATGGCAATGGCAATGGCAATGGCAATGGCAATGGCAATGGCAATGGCAATGGCAATGGCAATGGCAATGGCAATGGCAATGGCAATGGCAATGGCAATGGCAATGGCAATGGCAATGGCAATGGCAATGGCAATGGCAATGGCAATGGCAATGGCAATGGCAATGGCAATGGCAATGGCAATGGCAATGGCAATGGCAATGGCAATGGCAATGGCAATGGCAATGGCAATGGCAATAGCAATAGCAATAGCAATGGCAATGGCAATGGCAATGGCAATGACAATGACAATGACAATGACAATGACAATGACAATGACAATGACAATGACAATGACAATGACAATGACAATGACAATGACAATGACAATGACAATGACAATGACAATGACAATGACAATGACAATGACAATGACAATGACAATGACAATGACAATGACAATGACAATGACAATGACAATGACAATGACAATGACAATGACAATGACAATGACAATGACAATGACAATGACAATGACAATGACAATGACAATGACAATGACAATGACAATGACAATGACAATGACAATGACAATGACAATGACAATGACAATGACAATGACAATGACAATGACAATGACAATGACAATGACAATGACAATGACAATGACAATGACAATGACAATGACAATGACAATGACAATGACAATGACAATGACAATGACAATGACAATGACAATGACAATGACAATGACAATGACAATGACAATGACAATGACAATGACAATGACAATGACAATGACAATGACAATGACAATGACAATGACAATGACAATGACAATGACAATGACAATGACAATGACAATGACAATGACAATGACAATGACAATGACAATGACAATGACAATGACAATGACAATGACAATGACAATGACAATGACAATGACAATGACAATGACAATGACAATGACAATGACAATGACAATGACAATGACAATGACAATGACAATGACAATGACAATGACAATGACAATGACAATGACAATGACAATGACAATGACAATGACAATGACAATGACAATGACAATGACAATGACAATGACAATGACAATGACAATGACAATGACAATGACAATGACAATGACAATGACAATGACAATGACAATGACAATGACAATGACAATGACAATGACAATGACAATGACAATGACAATGACAATGACAATGACAATGACAATGACAATGACAATGACAATGACAATGACAATGACAATGACAATGACAATGACAATGACAATGACAATGACAATGACAATGACAATGACAATGACAATGACAATGACAATGACAATGACAATGACAATGACAATGACAATGACAATGACAATGACAATGACAATGACAATGACAATGACAATGACAATGACAATGACAATGACAATGACAATGACAATGACAATGACAATGACAATGACAATGACAATGACAATGACAATGACAATGACAATGACAATGACAATGACAATGACAATGACAATGACAATGACAATGACAATGACAATGACAATGACAATGACAATGACAATGACAATGACAATGACAATGACAATGACAATGACAATGACAATGACAATGACAATGACAATGACAATGACAATGACAATGACAATGACAATGACAATGACAATGACAATGACAATGACAATGACAATGACAATGACAATGACAATGACAAATGACAATGACAATGACAATGACAATGACAATGACAATGACAATGACAATGACAATGACAATGACAATGACAATGACAATGACAATGACAATGACAATGACAATGACAATGACAATGACAATGACAATGACAATGACAATGACAATGACAATGACAATGACAATGACAATGACAATGACAATGACAATGACAATGACAATGACAATGACAATGACAATGACAATGACAATGACAATGACAATGACAATGACAATGACAATGACAATGACAATGACAATGACAATGACAATGACAATGACAATGACAATGACAATGACAATGACAATGACAATGACAATGACAATGACAATGACAATGACAATGACAATGACAATGACAATGACAATGACAATGACAATGACAATGACAATGACAATGACAATGACAATGACAATGACAATGACAATGACAATGACAATGACAATGACAATGACAATGACAATGACAATGACAATGACAATGACAATGACAATGACAATGACAATGACAATGACAATGACAATGACAATGACAATGACAATGACAATGACAATGACAATGACAATGACAATGACAATGACAATGACAATGACAATGACAATGACAATGACAATGACAATGACAATGACAATGACAATGACAATGACAATGACAATGACAATGACAATGACAATGACAATGACAATGACAATGACAATGACAATGACAATGACAATGACAATGACAATGACAATGACAATGACAATGACAATGACAATGACAATGACAATGACAATGACAATGACAATGACAATGACAATGACAATGACAATGACAATGACAATGACAATGACAATGACAATGACAATGACAATGACAATGACAATGACAATGACAATGACAATGACAATGACAATGACAATGACAATGACAATGACAATGACAATGACAATGACAATGACAATGACAATGACAATGACAATGACAATGACAATGACAATGACAATGACAATGACAATGACAATGACAATGACAATGACAATGACAATGACAATGACAATGACAATGACAATGACAATGACAATGACAATGACAATGACAATGACAATGACAATGACAATGACAATGACAATGACAATGACAATGACAATGACAATGACAATGACAATGACAATGACAATGACAATGACAATGACAATGACAATGACAATGACAATGACAATGACAATGACAATGACAATGACAATGACAATGACAATGACAATGACAATGACAATGACAATGACAATGACAATGACAATGACAATGACAATGACAATGACAATGACAATGACAATGACAATGACAATGACAATGACAATGACAATGACAATGACAATGACAATGACAATGACAATGACAATGACAATGACAATGACAATGACAATGACAATGACAATGACAATGACAATGACAATGACAATGACAATGACAATGACAATGACAATGACAATGACAATGACAATGACAATGACAATGACAATGACAATGACAATGACAATGACAATGACAATGACAATGACAATGACAATGACAATGACAATGACAATGACAATGACAATGACAATGACAATGACAATGACAATGACAATGACAATGACAATGACAATGACAATGACAATGACAATGACAATGACAATGACAATGACAATGACAATGACAATGACAATGACAATGACAATGACAATGACAATGACAATGACAATGACAATGACAATGACAATGACAATGACAATGACAATGACAATGACAATGACAATGACAATGACAATGACAATGACAATGACAATGACAATGACAATGACAATGACAATGACAATGACAATGACAATGACAATGACAATGACAATGACAATGACAATGACAATGACAATGACAATGACAATGACAATGACAATGACAATGACAATGACAATGACAATGACAATGACAATGACAATGACAATGACAATGACAATGACAATGACAATGACAATGACAATGACAATGACAATGACAATGACAATGACAATGACAATGACAATGACAATGACAATGACAATGACAATGACAATGACAATGACAATGACAATGACAATGACAATGACAATGACAATGACAATGACAATGACAATGACAATGACAATGACAATGACAATGACAATGACAATGACAATGACAATGACAATGACAATGACAATGACAATGACAATGACAATGACAATGACAATGACAATGACAATGACAATGACAATGACAATGACAATGACAATGACAATGACAATGACAATGACAATGACAATGACAATGACAATGACAATGACAATGACAATGACAATGACAATGACAATGACAATGACAATGACAATGACAATGACAATGACAATGACAATGACAATGACAATGACAATGACAATGACAATGACAATGACAATGACAATGACAATGACAATGACAATGACAATGACAATGACAATGACAATGACAATGACAATGACAATGACAATGACAATGACAATGACAATGACAATGACAATGACAATGACAATGACAATGACAATGACAATGACAATGACAATGACAATGACAATGACAATGACAATGACAATGACAATGACAATGACAATGACAATGACAATGACAATGACAATGACAATGACAATGACAATGACAATGACAATGACAATGACAATGACAATGACAATGACAATGACAATGACAATGACAATGACAATGACAATGACAATGACAATGACAATGACAATGACAATGACAATGACAATGACAATGACAATGACAATGACAATGACAATGACAATGACAATGACAATGACAATGACAATGACAATGACAATGACAATGACAATGACAATGACAATGACAATGACAATGACAATGACAATGACAATGACAATGACAATGACAATGACAATGACAATGACAATGACAATGACAATGACAATGACAATGACAATGACAATGACAATGACAATGACAATGACAATGACAATGACAATGACAATGACAATGACAATGACAATGACAATGACAATGACAATGACAATGACAATGACAATGACAATGACAATGACAATGACAATGACAATGACAATGACAATGACAATGACAATGACAATGACAATGACAATGACAATGACAATGACAATGACAATGACAATGACAATGACAATGACAATGACAATGACAATGACAATGACAATGACAATGACAATGACAATGACAATGACAATGACAATGACAATGACAATGACAATGACAATGACAATGACAATGACAATGACAATGACAATGACAATGACAATGACAATGACAATGACAATGACAATGACAATGACAATGACAATGACAATGACAATGACAATGACAATGACAATGACAATGACAATGACAATGACAATGACAATGACAATGACAATGACAATGACAATGACAATGACAATGACAATGACAATGACAATGACAATGACAATGACAATGACAATGACAATGACAATGACAATGACAATGACAATGACAATGACAATGACAATGACAATGACAATGACAATGACAATGACAATGACAATGACAATGACAATGACAATGACAATGACAATGACAATGACAATGACAATGACAATGACAATGACAATGACAATGACAATGACAATGACAATGACAATGACAATGACAATGACAATGACAATGACAATGACAATGACAATGACAATGACAATGACAATGACAATGACAATGACAATGACAATGACAATGACAATGACAATGACAATGACAATGACAATGACAATGACAATGACAATGACAATGACAATGACAATGACAATGACAATGACAATGACAATGACAATGACAATGACAATGACAATGACAATGACAATGACAATGACAATGACAATGACAATGACAATGACAATGACAATGACAATGACAATGACAATGACAATGACAATGACAATGACAATGACAATGACAATGACAATGACAATGACAATGACAATGACAATGACAATGACAATGACAATGACAATGACAATGACAATGACAATGACAATGACAATGACAATGACAATGACAATGACAATGACAATGACAATGACAATGACAATGACAATGACAATGACAATGACAATGACAATGACAATGACAATGACAATGACAATGACAATGACAATGACAATGACAATGACAATGACAATGACAATGACAATGACAATGACAATGACAATGACAATGACAATGACAATGACAATGACAATGACAATGACAATGACAATGACAATGACAATGACAATGACAATGACAATGACAATGACAATGACAATGACAATGACAATGACAATGACAATGACAATGACAATGACAATGACAATGACAATGACAATGACAATGACAATGACAATGACAATGACAATGACAATGACAATGACAATGACAATGACAATGACAATGACAATGACAATGACAATGACAATGACAATGACAATGACAATGACAATGACAATGACAATGACAATGACAATGACAATGACAATGACAATGGCAACGGCAATGGCGACCTCCCTCGACGGTGACCGCGACCGCGACGGCGACCGCGACCGCGAAAGCAACCGCGACCGCGACGACGACCGCGACAGCGATGGCGATGGCGACCGCGACGGCGACCACGACGGCGACCACGACGGTGATGGCGACCGCGACGGTGACCGCGACGGCGACTGCGACGGTGACCACGACGGCGACCGCGACGGCGACCGCGACGGTGACCGCGATGGGGGCCGCGATGGCTACGGTGACGGCGACCGTGACCGCGATGGCGACCACGATGGCGGCCGCGACCGCGACGGCGAACGCGACCGCTATGGCGACCGCGACGGCGGTGGCGACGCAACCGTGACGGCGATGGCGACGAGACCGCGACGGTGATGGCGACGCGATGGCGACGCGATGGCGACGCGATGGCGACGCGATGGTGACGCGACCGCGACGGCGATGGTGACGGCGACCGCGACGGCGTTGGCGACCACGACGGCGACGGCGACGGCGACTGCGACCGCGGCGGCGACCGCGACCACGTTGGCGACCGTGATGGCGACCACGACGGCGACGGCGACCGTGACCACGATGGCTACGGCAACTGCGACGGCGACGATGACCACGACGGCGACACCGACTGACGGTGCGGTCTAACCCCAAGAACAAAATGCAAAAGCTATAGCTTGTAGTAATTTGCTATATACAAATCCACTTGGCATGTTTTGTATTTGTTGGCTATATACAAACCGCAAAAACCTGCACATCTGCATAAGAACAAAATGCAAAAGCTATAGCTTGTAGTAATTTGCTATGTACAAATCCACTCGGCATGATTTATATTTGTTAGCTATATACAAACCGCAAAAACCTGCACATTTGCATAAGAACAAAATGCAAAAGCTATAGCTTGTAGTAGTTTGCTTTATACAAATCCACGTGGTTTGATTTTTATAAGATTAAAATGCAAAAGCTAGCTTTGTTACACTTTTATTTTCCGAACCGAATTATTAAAACAATTAAACAAAAAAAAAACGAAACACAATCGACACGAGAATTTACTTTTAGATAAAAAGAATTTACACCAAACTGTCAAAAGTTGGGCGAAAAAGGAAACCAAAGCGAATATGCAATAAAAGTGCAACAGCCCTTCAAGCAAGCGAGCTCGTTTTCGGTCCGAAAACGTATCAAACAACGTTAGACGACTTCGCATTCGGATCCAAATACGGATCGAACCATACGAACCATACTCAGAGAACCAAAATCAAATGGAATCTAAAACGGTTCTAAAAAAATGAATGAATTGAGGCATCCCCAACCCAAATGTATTAAAAAAAAACCTTCCCATCTTGTCCAGTTTCTCCATTGCCTACAAAAATAAAACAAACAGAATTTTTTCATTTCAAGAGTTTTTTTTATTTATCATTCATAAAAGTTTTTCTAAAGACTATTTCGCACTAATAACCATGACATATTTCCACAAATATAAATTTACATTTAATAAATAGAAACTTGCATTTCTGATTGGAAATTTTTCAAAGTTTTAACAAGAAAAAAAGAGATAAAAAAGCAACCGTCTTCGCCATGCTACCTACAAAACTGAAATAAAAAAAGTGGTGGAAATTAAGGCAAAATGATTGTATACTTCGCCTATACTCTCTCTATTTCTCGGTGCTTAAAAAGAATACTCTCGATTCTCGTTCTTTTTACATGCGTACACAGAAAATTTGTTGTTGTGTGCGAGACACTCATTTTTTTTGGAGTCCCAAGTGAACCGAGAAATTTGGGTCCGTGATTTTGCTTGAAGGGAGGCAGCAAAACAATGCTACCACCACAACCAAGCTCAGCGATGGGGTGGGTTCGCGATTCGCTTTTTACGGATCGTAAAAAGTGAATTAAAATGAACGATTTAATTGATTGTTTTTGATTTGATTTTTTTATATAACACCGCAGGGGTGTAGAACCTGAAATTTAAAAAAAAGGGCGCCGGCAATTTTTTTTTTTGATTTTGAAGGAAATTACAAACCTTCTGAAGCCAATCCGATGGTGAAAGCTAAGAAAAATATGACAACACGAAATTTTATATTCCCGAATTGGGATTTGAAAATTGATTTATTGTTTGGGAAACTTTTTTATACAGGATGAAAACCCAAAATGTTTTCAATTATTTTAGAACAAAGAATTTGTATACATATATAAGAAAACAATAAGAAGATGAAGAAATTTAAATATTAAAATATTGAAATTACTTCTGTTTTAAGTGGAGTGAATGAATAAAATTCAATTAAAAAACTCCGTAAATGAAACGCTATCCTTTTGTTCCGGATGAACAAGGGATTGAAATTAACGGGGGGTCACGAGTCCTGCAATTTCAGGATAATTTAACGCGATTAACAAAAGAACAGACGACTTTATCAAGAAAATCACCACTTTAAATAATCAATCAAAAAAATATAAAAAAGGCAATAAGAGGAATAAAACACTCTACTTATCTTTCTTTCCTTTTGTTTTCCAGAAAATTGCCAACTCCCTCTCTATCCTTTTCCTTAAAATCCTCCTTTGCCTGCCTCGAGCCTTTCCTTAAAATCCTTACTCCAAACACCAATTTCCAAAATATTGAATTTAACTTTTCTTCTACTTTATTCACCAAAAGCAATCAAAATTAAATTCCTGAGTTTACTTCTTGCACTTCGTGTTCCTCTTCCAAAAATTCTCTCTTTAAAGGTTAGACCGCACACAACTGCAGCGGAACCACACTTCACGACGCGGCAAAACATTATTTGTATGAAATTGTATGAGCTATATCGCACTAAGCGGCAACTGAACTTCATAAAATCTCATACAAATTATTATGAATCGCAGTTCCGCTGCAGTGCAGTTCCGCCTAGTGCGGTCTAACCTTAACTCTTTACACCTTTATCGCTTGTTCACCAGTAACGAAGTGTCCGTCCGGATTTTTCGATGTAAGTAACGTCTTCGTTACTGTCAACCCTGTGCTTTCGGCCAATGGGGATCCGCGGACTTCGATCACGTCATTTGACAACTACATTCAGCTATGTTGCTGAAGAGTGTCATCGCTGACGAAATCCGCCGGTCCTTCTTACTCGCACACCTCACCCAGGTAATGCTTCGTCATCATGAATTCGCCGATCGCTGGTTTCACTGCCAGGAGCAGCGAACACGATGAACGCATCCAACCATTTCCCCCCTATTTTCTACATTTTTTGAGAGAAAATTAGAAGAAAATAGAAAGTGCAAAAATAAACTCAATAACGAAATTTCGAAAGAACACATCATTGGTCCCCTCCAAATTACTTAATAAAAAACCGAGAAATAAAAGGAAAAACTTGAGAAGCGGAAAGGAAACGAAGATAACCCCCAAACCAAATTTTACGAAAGACAAGTTGGCAGTTATTTCCCTACTGGTGACTTCAAACAAAACAACTTCTTGAGCTTTTATCGGAATAGACGAAATATATAGCGTTCCATTTTGTATAGAGTATAATTTTAAAGGTATGGTGGGCGCTCGGCCAATCTCTATCGAGTGACATCTTTATGGGACCAAATGTCCGCCGAACTTTTCGTTTCAGACTGCCTGTCTGATTTGTTTAGTTAGATATAGAGCAGAGCGCCTGTCTGTTTATGCCATGACTTGAAATTAGTGCAGACCGTCCGTCTGACATAGGTTTTGTTGTGGATCGTTTATTCAAAGTACTGAGAGAGTGTACCGATGGCTGATGGACTACAGCTGCCCTACTCTCTCTCAGTAAATTGGACAAAACACCTGTATAAAGTCAAGAAAAGGGAAACGTAGGAACAAGGATTGGGAAGCGTGGAAGAGCGATTTTTGTCGCGGTAAATTTTAACGTGACAGCTTGTAGTAGTTTGCTATATACAAGTTAACGTAGTAAGATTTGTATAAGAACATAATGCAGCAGCTATAGCTTGTAGTAGTTCGCTATATGCAAATCCACGTGGCATGATTTGTATTAGGCTTGCAGCAGAATGCTATATACAAACTCTTTATTTTCGCGCTTTACCTTACCAATGTTGGCAGGTCTTAAAAAGGCCTTATGAAAGTTAAACCTCATTGACTGCTTTATAACTTATTCTAAAAAGCCTTAAGGAAATTGTTTTTGATTTGCATAACTAAGCCTTGTACAAATTATATACAAGCAATAGCTTCCGATATTATGAAAATCGGACCTACAACAAACTAAATTGATAGTTGGGTTGTAGGTCCCTTCCATTCCTGTTGACACACGCACACAGGAATGGTTGCGAGTTGTTAGTCACTAGGCCCTGGTTCTTCATGAGCCGTTGTGCCACCCAATTTTAACATTCGTTGCGGCCAAGAAACATTCGTCAGTCAAAATTAATTCATATGTTTCTCCCCCGCGTTGGTGTGGGCACTCTCACATATCACCATGTAAATAAATTTTGACATGCGAATGTTTTTTCGCCGCAACGAAAGTTCCGCATTGGTTTGGAAGATCCTTAAAGGTTCTCTCAAACCAATGCGGAACATTCGTTGCGGCAAAGAAACATTCGTCAGTCAAAATTAATTCATAAGTTTCTCCGCCGCGTTGGTGTGGGGACTCTTAATATATCACCATGTAAATAAATTATGACATGCGAATGTTTCTTCGCCGCAACGAATGTTTCGCATTGGTTTTGAGGAGCCTTAAATGCTCTCCCAAACCAATGCGAAACATTCGTTGCGGCGAAAAAACATTCGTCACTCAAAATTATTTCATATGTTTCTCCGCCGCGTTGGTGTGGGCACTCTCATATATCACCATGTAAATAAATTTTGACATGCGAATGTTTTTTCGCCGCAACGAATGTTCCGCATCGGTTTGGGAGAGCCTTAAAACAACAACGAAAAATCGGCACTGGAAAAATCGGTCAATGTAACTTGGGACAAATTTTTGTCAAGAATTTTTTACAAATAAATTTCAATTTGCCAAACAGAAATTGTAGCAGAAGTTGTCATATCTGTTCTCATTTTCATGAACTCATCCAATGGAGGGGAAATAACGAAGACGAAAGTTTGAAATTTCGATTCAACAAAAAAAAAAAGTCGATTTTTTCGAACTTTTTCAAACTTCACATTCTATTCAACAAAAAAATCGAATTTTTTGGTGGTCTGATTTGATTTGGATCAATTTTGCAAATCTTGATTTCAGGCAAAGCTCTACAGATTTTCACACGACCTTGCACACACATCAAATTAAAGTGACATTTTTATCGAAGTCGCAATAGAAAATGGCACTTACACAATTGCAAACATAGACCCCTTTCACACAAGGAAACTGAGTTGCCGGCGATTTTTAGTTTGTTGTCGAGAAGGGCGTTTTCGCCTACAAACTATCCAGTTTCTGGCAACTCAGTTTCCTTGTGTGAAAGCCGTCATAGTTCAAATCACGTTCTGAGATCGAGTTCTTTTTTACCACGATTGATCCAAAGTCTGACCACCAAATCCAAAATTGTTGAATCGAAATCGTTATTAATCAGCCCTATTGTGAGTGGCGCAAAAAACATTAATGGTAAGTAATTCGAAAAGTGGTAAAAGATAACCTAATGGTATTTTCCTGAATTATTCTGTCGCTGCAGTTTTATTCGCAATAGATCCTTATAGGAACTAAAACCAAATTTATAAATTTACTAAAGCGTTACACGCTCTGTTATTAAAAAAAAGTTTGTTTACCTATATATTCAAGTGGAGCAGAGTGTATTAAACGTCGTTATTGTAAGTAAAACAAAATTTACTTACAAGCCGATTGTGGTAAGCGAGTTGGATTTGTATTTTCTTACTCACAAAAGCAAAGCGCTGTCGTTTTCCATTTTTTATTTGAAATCGATCATTATCTGTTCGACGCCTAGAAACCTATCGCTTTCAAACAAAAAAATGGAAAGCGAAAGCGCTTTTGAGAATAAAACAAATACAAATTCACCATTGAAAGCGATCCGCCGCGCTTTCTAGAATAGGCCTACAGGTGTTTGCGTTCGTACTAGTACACGAATGGACCTTAATGTTAGGTACTTTGCTTTTTGTTTATGTAAAAAAAATCATTCAGTGGAAAAGACTAAAATGTTTTTGTTTTTTAAATTTTATTGTTCTTAATTATACGTTATGGGGTATTGGATAGTACCTTCGTCAGTATCAAGTTTGTCAAGCTCTTGAGTTACAAAATTGAAAACTTTCTTTTGAAGTTGTCGATGTTGAAACCTCGTCAGTTTAGCATTCCTCACCATGTTCGCAATGACAACAAAAAATGCTTGTGTGTCGTCTGGTTGGGTTTCATTTGTAGATTTTATTTCAGTTACGATGGTTTCTAAAAATTCTTTCATATCTTCATGGTTTTCGGAACTTGACTTTATTCTTTTCGAAGGTCCAGGAGGAGAGAATCTAGGAGTACTGCTGGTCTGTAGCAAGAGGGGTTTGATTTGCTCCATGCTATCTTCATCCTTATCGAACATATCTGTGTCGTTCTCATCCAAAGGATCATCGCATTCTTCAATAAACTTATCATAGTTGGGGTTGGGGGAAGTTGGTGAACTAAAACAGAATGTTATATATATGGAATAAATAAGATTACTAACCTATATCAGTTATAACATACTTTTTTGATGGTCGGATAGAATTTTTGAGGAATAAAAGCTTGTCGAAATATTTGTAAGTCTTTGTAACTTCTGCGGATTTTCGGTTTGTTCCGTTTACGGCCTTAACGAACTGGGTTCTGAGGGATTTCCATGCAGTCTTGCACTCGTTTTCTAAGGACAAGTTTGTACATTTAAATAAAACAATAAAAACATACCTACCGCTAAGCGCAAAGGCATGAAGGTCGTTTAACGATGAGGCGAGAAAACGATACGAGGCGAGAGCGTGACGTGATTCGCTGCCATTTTGTTTCTAGCTATTGCCCATGTCACAATGTGGCGAGTTTTTTTTTCACCGCGAGAACTGATTTTATGCAAGCAAAAAATTATAAATTAAATTATTTTTATTAAATTCAATTGATAGTGTTTTTTTATAGTTTTGTTCCATTATGTAAATTGATTGGTAAAAATAAAAAGGTTTTTTTTTTTAATTTTCCAAACTCTAGCATGACGTGACGACGAGAAATGCTTTGTGAATACCCTCGTATGCTTTCATTTCATTGAATGAATGAAGATTTTATTGAGACTTTATTTATTATTATTGGTTTAAAATTGGTCTGATGTACTGTTTACTATTTTAATGCATACTTTCACTGATTGAAAATGGTTTAAAAACTACAAGATCTCGTCACGCTCACGTCTCGTTTTCTCGTCGCATTGTGAAAAGATTTTGAACCAAATATTCTTGCACATACCATCAGCACCTACAATGTTGGATATATCCTGCCATTTTTTATCCTTCATCGAAACAAGTTTGTAGTATTTATCACTTTTGTCAAATATTACAGGACTTTCTTTAATTAATTCTATTAATTTGTCAACCTGACTCGCGCTTAATTTATTCATTTTTAGTTAGTGGGGCTCTGTTTAGATAAATTTTAAATAAAAGTTAAAAGTTTGTTTATTATGTAGAAATGAAGAGAGAAATATGAAAAAGGTTTGTTTGTTTGATAAATTTGAAGTTCTGTCAAAGTTGAGTGACGTTCAGACAAAAGGTCTGTTTGACAACTTTTTTTTACCAACCACTTCAGTGTCCCTCCGACAATAAAGGCTCACGTAAACCAACGCGAAACATTCGGCGCGGCTGAGAAACATTCGCCAGCCAAAATTTGTTAACATGGTGATAAACGAGAGTGCCTTCCAAAACGCGGGGGAAAAACATTCGCCTGTCAAGATTTATTTACATGGTGATAAATTAAAGTGCCCACACCAACCCTGCAAAGTCCCGATCTACATTGCCCGATGTTTCCACGAAGATTTTTCCAGAAATCGTGTGAAATGTACACACAGAACGATTTTGTCCATGAGATTTTTTACTTGTCTTCCTCATTTTTTTATTTCTGTGCTCTTCATTTTGCATTGATATTCACTCACACCATCAACCCAACGGCACACTGACAACGAACACACAAAAAACTGGAAAGAGGGTGAAAGAGAATATAAACAGACTGGAAAAATCGTTCGAGTTTTGTGGTACAAACGATTTGATCCCTACCCCTCACTTTTCACTCCCTTCACCAACGAACAAAAGATCGGCACTGGAAAAATCGTTCAATGTAGACCGGGACAAACCAAAACTCAATAGTTTGCCTTGAAACACAATCACAATTAAAACGCATTCTATAAATGTATGTGTTTCTTTATTTACCAAAAACCCTCCCCTCAAAAAAAGTACTTTTGTTTCTCCTAAAAAAAAATAAAACTCTTCTATGGTTAAAAGGGAAGAAAGAGTGCGATGCACAAAGTGTTGTATCGGCGAGCGGGAGTTATAAATGGAAAGAAATTATATTTAATTATTGTAATTAAATTTAAATAAAAAAATACAAATGTTTTTATCAGTGCTTTATACTTTATTGTTATTACTGAATTTCAGATTCGTCAGGGTCAAGGTCAAGGAAACCATTTTAGACGATCATCGTGTATTCTGAGATTGTTAAGGCTTAACTACATGGGCCTACTTTTGTACAAAAGTGAGAAATAAATATCTACTCTGAAGACACCTGCTGGCTAAAAAAAAAACAATGGACAATTGTGCATGGTGGTTTAATTTATGTGTCAGAACAATTTTCGTATGTGTTTTTGCAAGCATGTGTCTTTAGCGAGCTTTTTAAATTCTCAATTTTGTACAAAAGTAGGTGTATATAGTAAGGGCTTTATACAGCAAATTGTTCAATTATTGGAACGGCTCTAAGGTCTAAACAATTTTTTTATTTATTTTGATAAAACTCGCAATAAACTGGTGAATTTTTCTTTGATGCAACTAAATCCTTTTTAAAATTGCATAATATGATACAAATTTATATGAACAATTGAATTTAACAAATAGTTTTCATTAAAACTAGTTAATGAAAACTATTCTTAAAATTCAATTTATCATATAAATTTATTTCATATATAATTTCAAAAGGCTCAGTTTCAGAAGAAACACACTTCTTTTGCGTACAAGTTTCACCAGATTCGAGAACTCAGTTCTTGTAGTAGTACGGATATAACCGGTGAAATGTATACGCATAAGGAGTGATTTTACTTACTTAAAAAAAAAACCTGATGGTTTTCGAGAAATCTTTAAAAATACTGGGGGCCTACTCTGTATTTCGTTCCGAAAGTCAATTCTATTCGAAAGCGCTTTTCGTTCCGCTTTTGATTTTGTACTCTGTAAAACATTCGAAATGGAAAAAATAGTACTTAATACTTTTCATCTTACGGATTAG
This sequence comes from Melangyna quadrimaculata, assembly GCA_949320155.1. NCBI lineage: Eukaryota > Metazoa > Arthropoda > Insecta > Diptera > Syrphidae > Melangyna > Melangyna quadrimaculata. The sequence continues at coordinate 45,812,744 of OX439483.1, forward strand.
TTTTTTTTCGAGTCTCGAATTATTTCTCATGAGATCTGTCAAATCAAGAAATCAAAATAAATAACAAACAAGGCGGATAAGCAAAATATGTTTTTTAAAGAAAGAATTTAAAATAAATCAAAAGTAAATGGATTCGGTTGAACTTTTGAGGGACGCAGAAAACAATGAAGAACTGATCGCACGGAAAATCATACGGGACAAATCAAATATTATGGAAATAAGTGATACAAAAAAATTTTGTTGGATGTTTGCTTGTCGTACGGGGTTTTTAAATGTCCTTTGGCCAAATCGGGATGAGCACACAACTCTACCAACATCTCGAATTGTTTGTGTTTTGTAATTTTTTTTCCTGTGATTAAATTTATTTGATTAAATTGGTATTATAACTAGGATTTTCTAAAAAAAAACAAACATTTTAAGACTTTCCTTCTCAATTCCGTTATCACATTAGTTGTAGAAGCGAATTTTCCGTATTAGAATGCTTTTGACGTTCGAAAACGTATTGCCAGGTACGAAAATTCCGCTTTCGGAATTGTCATTTCGAAAGTAGTAGATTTAATTCCGCTTTAGAAATAAAAAGTGCAAAATATTCGTTTTCGGAAATGTTCACTTTCGGAACGAAATACAGAGTAGACCCCTGGACTTTTCCCCTTTCACCCTACAAAATCGAAAGTCCTCACCCAAATTTAAGGTTTTTATTTGAAAATGCGTAACCCTGAGGCTACACGAGCCAGCACTGGCTTACAAGTTACAATACATTTAAACGTTTTTACTAACACATACAAACCTGAGCAACTTGCATCAAAATGAAGCTCTCCACCAAAATTCAGCTTTGTCGGAGTTATATTTGAAAAGATATTTACCTGTTTTATTGGATTCAAACGGTTATAACTTTCTATCTGAGCACCGCTTTAGCAAGTTTTATACCTTTTTAAAAACTACAGAAAACGGGATATTTTTGGAAGATAAAACCTGTATTATGTCATACGAATTTTATTCATCAAGCTCTTTAGAAGATTGAGGTCAAAAATTAAGTTTGGTGAGAGTTCAAGTTTATCTTTTATACTACGTTTTCATTGGAACCGAAATGAGATAACTTCGAAATAAGCTCATTTGGAACGTCAATTCCTATACAAATTTGACGTTCCAAATGAGCTAATTTCGTAATTACCTCATTTCGGCTCCAATGAAAACGTAGTATAAGTTTGTAGGCAAATGGTGATGTAAATGAACATTTTTTTATTCAGTAAAATAAGTCAAACTATTAGCCAAAGTTTAGTGTAAAAATTGTAATAAACAAAAGTCAATTATGGACAGGGTGAGCAAAAAAGTGGTTTAAGATAATTTTTTTTTAAACGTCGAAAAATAGCCGTTACTCGAAAACCGTTATGATTCAGTATGAATAAGTTATCAATTTCTGAAAGGTCATGACCTGGCCTATCATTTCCTTCCACTTACGACCTTCTCGCAAACTAAAAATTGCTGTCAACTCAGTTTTCTTGTTTTTCATTTCAAAACACAAAAACAATCTATTGTCGTTTTTCTTTTTTAACTCTGAGCAGATCACGAAACTGTCAAACAAATATGTTATGTTTTTTTTTTTAGCTCAGACATATCAGAGCACAAAAAGTGTGTTTCTTTTTTACATCTGAGCAAGCTCAGATCTTGATCGATTAGCTCAGAATAAAATGAGCGAGCAAATCGAGATAAATGCTGAGCGAACCCAACTTCACTTATTTTTTTAGTGATTTGACAGACGAAAGAAAACATAAAATTAAAAATGGATTCCCAGGACAGTCGCCCGTCTACTTTAAGTAAACAAAAGTGTATTTTAGTAAAATACCTATGAAATGACAGTTCAGTGCTCAAGTGTGTTTCATAAATAAATCTGAGGGCACTGATCATAATCTGCCCAGAGCTCTGCTCTGATCGCTCAGCCTCCGCTCAGAGCTGTTTTTAGAGACAAAAAAGAAAAACGCCATATTATTGTTATTATTGTACTATTCGTACTAGAATGTCAGCTAATTAGGCTTGACCATTCTTTATTGAATTGAATGTTTGAACAACAACTTAAAGGCGCTACCACCAACTGTTTGGCTGGAGATATAGCTATTTCGTGCTTTGCCACTTTTGCACTCATCAGTCTCCTTTTTGTAAAAAATAAAGTAAAATAAACTTTCTTTTTTCCGAACACAAGCTGATATGATTGCAACGTCACACGCCTGATGAGCCTACCTTTTTTTGGTTTATCGTGACCAAACATTATTTCCGTTTAATGATGATTTCCGTTCTAGATGAGTATACCTTTTGGTAAAAAAAAAATATTTTAAATAATCATTTATTAATAGAATCACAAAAACTAGGTACACATTGTTTTAACAAAAGAGCTCCTACAAAAATAAATCATTAGTCCCTTTACAAAGAAGGGGAGGAGGGGGCACAGATGACCACCGGGGGACAGAAGACTTTCTGTTTAAAACGATAAATTATGACACTTTCCCAAAAAGTTAAATGCATTAATTAGGCGTCCACCCACCTTCTCAGTTGGTTATTGTCTATCGTGGATACCGCAGTGCACTCCATTGGAATAAATAATTTTTTTTTAACTTTTTTTTGTCAAACAAAAAAAATTACACCGAAGTAAAAAGAAAAAACGGAACAAAAATGCAATAAAATGTGTTTGATAATAAATAATAAATTGCAGGAAAACTGTTATCAGCATAGAAAAAAGTTGTACAAACTGCAACGTGCTCCTGCGTTAATACAAGACAAATAAAGGCCACGACTGGATCGCACAAACTCGCTCTCGTAGCTAACAAAGTTAACGTAGCTAATTGATAAGTACCTACATAGTAGTATGTATTTTGGTTCCAAATTATTATGATATCATAAAAAAAATAAATATAAATAGCAATTTATAAAAAAAAAATCGTATATATAAAATTGTTTGCACATTCTCAAAAATAAAATCTATTAAGTAATTAATAAAATAAAATTTTACACAAAATAAAAAAAAAAATAGTCATGAGCCCTTTTTCAAAGAATTTTTTTTCAAAAATTCAATATACATATTTTTAAAAACCCAAAAATTATTTTTTCGAAAATTGTTGATAAATGAAGTGAATTGTTTGATAAGTGAAGGAGTTCTTTTACAAAATTTTGATTGAAATCCAGAAATTTGAAAACCAGAAAATCGGTTCTATGAAAGGTACCATAATAACCGTCATTGGTAACTTGTTTTTATCAAAATACATAGCTTAACGCACATCTTTTATCAAAGTTCTTATTATTGAATTTAGAAACAAGATTTTTTCAAATATTCTACAAAATAATAAAAAAAATTATTTTACACCTATAGTTTTAAAAATATTAACCAAGTTGTTTTCAAAATATTTAGTTTTCAAAAAAAAATATTGATTTTTTTTAATTTTCAAAAGAAAAAAATTAATTTAGGTTCACAACATAATGTTACCTAATACTTTTTTAGAAGATTTACCATACAAAAATGAAGAATTGACAACTTAACTGTTTTCGAGAAAGTCAAAAACCAAAAAAATGGTTGTACTGGAGGTACAAAAAATAACAAATGCTTGAAAATAAAAAAATTCTTTGTAAAAAAATCCTCGGAGCCGCTTCTGGAGAAAAAAAAATGAATGGCAGATACCGTTATTTTTCGTCATAAAAAAACTTAAAAAAATATCTCAAGCAAAAATCAAGAATCGGTTGTATTTTGACAAAGCTAAAGCCAGTTAACGAAACGATACCAAAAATCATAAAAGCCGTTATAAGTCGAAAAGGAATCGAAAACGAAGGTTAGGTTTTTCGACTTAAAATCATTTCAGGAAATATACTGGGTTTACTATATTTTACTTGCTCTATACCGCAAGTCGGTTTCGTGTCAAACAAATTTCAAGGTTTTAATCATGACTAACATTATGATGATGGAAGCAAAGTGATTTTTGTTTTGTCAAGTTTTCTCAAAAACGCCTCTAAAGATGTTGGCGAAACTTCGTACATGTAATGTCTAAAACAGTTTTAGTAATAGGTTCTGCATAACCCTTTTTTACCAAAAAAAAAAAAAAATAATAAAAGAACGAAAATAATGATTAGTGGTGTTTTTTTTATCAAATTGCCGTTTTTGAATTGTTTTCAGCTATTCCCGAATATCTCGTCTCTGGCTTAGTTGATTTTTTTCAGAATTTCGAAATTCGGCACTTCTAAAGTTAGTCAAAACATATTGAATTTGTAAAGGTATAATCAATTATTTTTTAACTTCCAAAGTTTTTTGTACATAATCAAAAAAATTTTAACTTGAATATTGTTTTCTCGTTAACGATAAATATTACTATCGAACCATTACGTTAAGTTCTAGCTACATTCTAGTTGTTCGCTACAAATAGAAAAAGTTCGTGCGATCAAGTCGTGCATGTATTTTCAAATAGATTTTTTAGTGTTTAGCAGTAAATACTCAAATAACCTTCAATTCCTTAAAAACAAGAGGCATCAAATGAAGTAAATTTTGAATCTTAACAACTAATTTCATCCATAACTCTGTTTTTTAGCAGTTGAAAAGACACAAAACAGTGGGAATTTTATTGACGACTAAAGTTCTAACATTTCTTATTACATTGACATTGACGGTGGTCCTTATCTTTATACTTGCAGTTTACAGATAAGAAAGATAACAAAATACTAAGAATATTTACGTTTGTTTTATGTGTATAACATCCAATGTCAATGCCTATTCAAACAATTTAACTCGTTTTTCGTATTATTTTATAAATCAATTAAGTATGTATGTATGCAATTGCTCAGTTTATCAAACTGTCAAACGTCAACAGCGTATAAAAAAAAGCTTTTTAAACACTCAAAAACGCTTTTATGGCACAATAGTATCTAATAAGAATAACTATCAGTTCTATAATTTAAATTTACAATATAGTCAATAGCCACTTTCCCAACGTATAAAAGATGCTTCGTGCTTTAGTTTAGTTTGAAACAACCAACAACGACGGAAGGTGTTTCAGTTGCGAAAAATATTTCTTTTATTAAGCCGCTAAACATGGGCCGGATGTTATAAAGTATGACGTACTTGTGCGTGATTTTTGATTGTGGATAGGTCAGTATAGTAGTTGACAACTAAATTAAAAGTTATCTTCTTATGATAACGCTTAAACGGGTTTTATTGCGAAAATGTATCATTTTTTTTTGTTAAAGATCAGAATAAGAGATAAGAATTTCTGCATAGTTTAAATTTCCGTATACCTATTCAGTTTTAAACGCTTAAGCTTCAGCAGTGCATACAAATGTTGAATGTGATTTAGAATTTTTCCATATCTTACATAATTTCGCATCGAGATAGTGCAAAAACGTGACTAAAAGTGCTATTACGTTGAAAATACGTCAATTATTTTAAGTTGCACCTTGCATTATATATTTATCAACGAAATTGTTCTTAAAATAAAAACGTACGCGTTGCAACTGTCGTGTTGTGTTTTTCTATTTTTGAGTCATAGATAAATAAATATACATATGTACGTATAGTTATACCGGTTTCTTCCTCGTGTTTTCGGAGTTTGTTTGTAAATAAAAGAAGCTTTTACACCAGCAACAACAAAGCTTTAATTTAAAAAAAAAGATTATGGATTATCTTTTGGGTGGCACAGCAGCAATGTGCGCTGGATTCTTCAGTAATCCGTTAGATGTAAGTTTTATTTTTGTCCGTTTATTTACTGATAAGATTTTTTGTGAAGGTAAAATAAGACCTTGGTCAATAAAAGAAACAAATTCTCCAGGACTAATAATAATCAGCCTAAGTAAAAAAAGCACTATACAATGTTCACGTGCTACTTGATTGATAGTCCAGGAGAAGAATGTTTTTAGCTCGTAAGAAAATTCAACATGAAAAAGTCACTAAGAATCCGACTGGAGCGCTTGCGGCAGTGAAGAGAAGCATGTAGTTTTTTTTTCTGTTTTTCATGTTTATCTTGGAAAATTTTACTCGAATCAACAAAAAATCTTCTACAAAAAATAAAGCTTAATGAATTTTCTAAAAACAAGATTATAAGAATTTTTTTCCTATCTGAAATAGTTAAGAAAATAACTCCAGAACATGTAGTTTTTTCGGTTTTTAAAGTTTATCTTGGACCGGTCAAAACAGTCTACAAAACCAATAAACCATGAGACATTATATAGTTGGAAATATTATTTTATCTAATATAATACTTACTTTAGTAGGAGTTCATTTCAAATAGCAGTTAGGAAAAAGTTCTACGATGACAAAAAAAAAATTGTGATTTGGTAAATGTAGTATGGAAAATCAAAGTCTTAGTTAGCGAATAACTCTTTTCACACAGATCAGTTCTTTTCTAGGACCTTAAATTGCCTAAACAACGACATATTGCATATTGTCGTTATTGGTTCTTAGACCAACTTACATTAGTTTGTTCCGATTCTCATTTTATTAAAATGTTGTAAAATAGCTTTCAAAAATAATGGAACCATCGATTTTTGAAAAATCGACTTTTTTTAGAAAATTTGTTTGGCTTTAGTTTTGTAGAAGGTTGTTTTTTTACACTAAAAACAATTTCCCAAATAAACTTGAAAAACCGAAGAAAACATGTTTCTCTTCACTGCCGCAAGCGCTCCCGTTGGATTCTGTGGGACTTTTTTATATGTCATAACTCGACATTAATTTCTTAATAAAAGTGCAAAGTTTCAAAACTGTTGAATTTTGTTTGAAGTGAAAAGACGTTGACTGGACTACTTTTGACTTTTATATTAAATGCGGAAATGAAATTTCAAAAATGTACATTGGATTACCTAATCATTATGTACATAAATATTATCTGTACGAAAATATATTACAACCTATCTGTAATTAATTTGATTTATTTGAGTGAAATGATATAGGTTAACTGTGGCGTATGTGGAACAAAAAAAATCCATCCAGGTACAGCAGCTTTTCTAAGTTAGCAATAATTAATAGTGTTCACATGATTAGGTGTCAGAAATAAAATATTTAATTAATTTCCAGAAAACGAAGGAGAACTAAACCACTTAGGCCCAATTTGTCAGTGGTGAGTTAAACCAGAGTTATTGTTAGTTACAACTCTGGAAATAAATTTGTCTACTGTTATATAAAGATGCAGTTTTTAAGGGCAGGATGAGTGAGGAAAGACTTAAAAAATACGTTTTTAGGATGATTTTGTTAAGTTAATCCAGACTTTACTCATGAAATTTGGTATAACAGGAACCTTAAACTGAAAAACCGGCCCTTTACTCATGAACAAAATTAAAAAATTTAGAAAATCCTTGATTCGTTCTACATAATAATTTTCAATTTTTATTGTTTTAATAGAAACAGTTACATACAGTCGTGGCCGCCTAATTAAGAACCATAATTTTATAAATTTATAAAATACATAACTTTTGTTTGGGAAATCTGTTGAGGTTGAGTAGTGGTTTTAATAATAGCCCATGAACTACGGTACACTTTGAGTAATGTTTAAAAAATATAAGCATGAGAATATTAGTAGGAAAAAAATAAACATTAATTTAACTCTTATTTCGTCTGGAAATATAATTAAGAACAGAAACAAAATGTTGTCATAGCATTAAAAATCTTTGAAATTTCAATATGTTAATGTGAATATATTGTAGGAAAACCTTAACAGCCATATTATTGAGTTTTTCCAAACTAGTTTAAAAGCAAAACTAGTTTTATGGAGATTTCAAATTGCAAGTTTTATACATATTGGTATTATTTATGAAAGTTTTGGTATCCCAGTTTCAATATTTTGAGTTTAAAATACCAAAACTTTAGTTAATAATACCGATTTGTCCAAATATTGGGACTTGAAACTTCTATTAAACTAGTTTTGCCGTAAAACTAGTTTTGAATCAAGTCAATAATATGGCTGTAATTCTTTATAATTTCAGACAAAATTCCTTGCATATTTGCGCGTAAGGCATGGAATCTTGATAGTGGTGTACTCTATCAGATTTCCCCAATATTTAGAACATTCTGATCAAAATGTTTTTTTTTTTTACTTTAACCACCCCTGATGTCTCCCCTTAAGTTCTCGAAAGAATTTAGGCCCGAGCTTTGGACGGTCTAATCTAAAAAAATGACTTCTTGACTACGCAAACACCTTCTTAGCAATCCGTTCAGGACTTCTTGGATCATTATCGTCCTTAAAAACAAATTTTATGGGCATGATTTCAAATGAATAAGACTCCATAACATGTTCCTCAATGTCTTCATAAACTTTCTGGTCAATTCGAGCAATTTTTTCTAACTTATCGACCATATTATGCCAAGTCAATGCACCCTTAACAGATTTCCCATACAAAAAATATGCATTTTAAAATTATATAAAAATATCGTTCTTAATTAGGTGGCCACGACTGTACATAATACTCCTGAAAAAAATCAACTTTTTCGCCATAAGCTTAGAAAACAAAATACTCCCTATTACGACGGATACCTATAAACACCGTCGTATATATACTCCCAAAATTCTCTACCAGCTTTTTAACTCAAAGGTAAAAATCTACACAATCACAAAAAACAGTTATTTAGAAAATTTGTATTAAATTTGTATGTACAGTAAATTTTTATTTCTAAAGAATTTATCTCAGGGGTACAAACAATTACCCTATTATATTTTTAATTTAGGTATTTCATCTCTGGTTTATAAAATTAAAAATCATATTAATGTATTAAACCCTTTTACGATTGTCGTTTCACTAAAACGACACGTTCTTGGAGGACTTAATTAATGTTTAATTCAAACGAATTTCGTAATAATGATGAGATCGTTGGACATTGGAGAGAATGTCGAAGATTTCGGTTTATTTAAACGTCAACTGTCGCCTCTAGAGCCTTGTCGTTTTACTGTCATTTTACAATCGTAAAAGAGGTGATTGAAATTCTATAAACCGTAATAAAATTTTATTGAAATAAATTAATTTTAAATAATTTTTATTTAATTAAAGGTGATAAAAACCCGCCTGCAACTGCAAGGTGAACTTCAAAGCACCAAAAATTCTCCACAACCGTATAGAGGAGTTTATCAATCAATCCGTTCCATTATCAAAGCTGAGGGCGTATGGGGCCTGCAGAAAGGTCTCGGTGCAGCCCTTACATTTCAATTTGTCATGAACAGTTCTCGACTGGGACTCTATCAGACAGTTGAGGACTGGAATTGGACAAAACTTGACAAAGACAAATCTCATCATTCACCTGCACTTTGTGTATTTTGGGGTGGAGTTTCTGGTGTTATTGGATCTGCTCTGGGTTGCCCATTTTATATGATTAAAACTCAATTACAAGCACAATCTGTTGGAAAGTATGCAGTTGGCTATCAACATCATCACAAAAATACACTATTCGCATTGGTTAATATTGTCAAGCAACAAGGCTACTTGGGATTATGGCGTGGTTTCTCTGGTATTGTACCACGAACAGCTGTGGCATCCTCGGCCCAACTTGGAACTTTTTCTTCGTGCAAGGATATACTTGTGCAGTATGAAGTAAATTAAGAAAAATTTATAAATATTTTTTGTTTCCTCATCCAATATAAAAATTAATTCTAGATTTTTCAAAACTCCTTTCTTTTAACGGCAATCGGTGCAAGTATGGTTAGTGGTTTATTTGCGGTAGTTTGTATGACACCTTTTGATGTTGTTGCCACAAGAATGTTTAATCAAGGTGAGTTCATAAATACAATTAATTTTCTTAATTATTGTATTTGTTTTTTTTTTTTTCTTCTTAATAATAGGAGTGGACAAAAATGGAAAAGGCTTAACTTATAAAAATATTTTTGATTGTTTCCTAAAAACTCTACGTTACGAAGGTCTGAAGGGTCTGTATAAAGGTTTTGTGCCAAATTATTGGCGTACCGCTCCTCATACAATACTTAACTTAACATTTTGGGAACAATTTAAAAACTGGAAAAATATTTATCTGGCCGAAGAAGGGGCTTTTTATTTTGAATGATTAATGTTAATAAATATAATATGACGATCAAACTGAAAACTTAACTGTACGGTACAAAGTATTGCAATAAAGTTTAAGGATATTAAGGAGAATGTTTTTATTTGTTTTCTTTATTTTTAAAATTTGAATTAAGTCAGAATGAAGGCGAAACAGTTTGCTATATTTTCCTAAGAGGTATGTTTCAGAAGATTCGATAATAAAAAAGCATTAACTATATTTATGTGGTGTAACAGTTTTATTGCTACGTTTAGTACAATCATTTTGGGTATAAAGATTTAATTAAATTCTTATTAAAAAAAAACTATCCAATAAAATAGAAGATAAATAAATAAATTTAAAAAATTCAAATTAATATTTCAATGTTTGGTGATTTTTTTATTTTAAATCTTATTGCTTTTAGTAGAAATAAAAAAAAAAAAACATAAACTTATATTTAATACAAGAAAATGATATATTTTTAATAATTTGCCTCAGTTTAATATTATTTTTTTTTCCAAAGATTTCGTATTTATGTTACTTTATTTTGTTTTTAATGATAATGATTTTTTAAATCACTTTAGACCCATGTCCCTTAAACAAATTATTGTAGGACAACTATAGAAATAAATTTACTTATGTTAGTACAAAAAAAAAATAAACTAATCTAAAAAAGATTTTAATATCGTCGAATGAAATATTGAATACAACACAGTCTTTGGTAAAGAATTTAAGTTCTACTCGCTTTTCTCTAATAATCTTGGCTATTTAGTCAAAAACTAGAACAGTATTAAAGCTTAATACAATTTTCAATATAACCCATCAATTATTTTATAGTTTTTTTTTTTTATGAATTAAAACTAAAAAGTTTAAAGCATAAATTAGTAACAGAAAAAATACAAATATTTATACAAAGTCTTTTTACATTGTTTTTTTTTTGTTCATACAAGTATATTGCCTTAAGGCCAATAATCATTTACAAAATATATATTTATATAACTACAGATGATTTAGCTTTCGTTAAGTGATGATTGGTAACTAAGCGTATGCTCACGTTCTTCGTATACACTCTTCGCGTAGTTAATCTGTAAAAAAAAAATTAAACAAATTCAGGTTTTAATTTGTGGTTGTAAATTGTTTTAAAAGTTTCTAACGCTGAAGAAAAATTAGGTATACAGCAAAGAGTATATTTTTTGAAAGTCCTATCTGGCTTTACACTTTTTTATAAATTTGTCGAAATTTATTCAGAATCAAATGCATATCAAAGCTTTACAACGTCAAACCGTTAAATTAGTAACTCAAATAAGATTTTTTTCTTTATTGAATTTTATTACTTACACATCTTGCCGCTTTTTCTGCCATTTCCTCCGATTGACAACGGACCCTTGGCCTTCCCATTTGCCCTAGATTCTTCGTTATTTCTATATAATAATGTGGTTTTGCTTTGGAATTGTGCGTATTTTGTGCTGTCACTGGATGACATGAAAGCACTTCATCAAAATGACATTCCAACATCACAGTCGGTTCTTCCTCAGTGCGAGAAAACAGTCGTAAATATTCGGTAGATACTAGTAATCTCAATTTGGAGTCCCTATCATTCCATAAGTCTTGTTCGTATGACATCAATTGTTCGGAGAAGTTTCGCCGATTAATAAGATACAAATATTGTTGGCCTTTTCCCTGTCTGTATGAGTATGGTGGCAGGAGGCCTCCTGGTGCTCCGGTCACACAGCGTGGTGGGCGTTTTCTTTCGGGCAGGACACGATGAGCACTCTTGCTTGTTTCTCTCACAGCAGATGCCGTTTCTGAAGCCAAATCTAAAACACCTATAATGGGTTTTGTAACTGTTCCAACAATTCCCTTGCCTAGACCACTTATGAAGCCCTGGAAACCATCGGTTTGTGCTCCTTGGTAGGTATGTCGAACAATACTTGTAACACCACCCAAGAGTCCAAAACCTAATCCCTTCAAACCAGCTGCCAAATGCTCGCCAGATGTATTCGTACCAGTTGGGACTTCGAGTATTCTCTGACGGGTTTCAGTGTCCTGCTCGTTGAGCACAACTCTGCCCAAGCCATCTGATAAAGTCTCTGTGAGCTTTGCAGTCGAATTTGATATACCATGAGTGACATTTTTCACCAAACTCTTTACAGAACCTTCAAAAATGAGTCCAGAAACTCCTTCGGATAGATCATTTGCAAAACCTAAGGGATTCCCAAGGAAATCCACACATCCAAGAATGTATGCAGCATGCCATTTAATTTGGTTCTTATAATGCGACTTAATTGCTCTCATGTACATTTCTAATGTTTCGAAATGATGACGGTCTGTGAAATGATCGAATTCAATAAGAGCATCTTCGAACTTGATCATAGTCAAGCCAAGTTTTCTCTTCATTTCGCTGAGTTGTGGGGGCAGCTTTGATGCAGTTATAACACTTAAGCGAATCTGAAAGAAAAAAAAAATTATGAAAATAAAATCTGATAAGATTATTTTGGGGAACCTTACATGAGTAGAATGAATTTGTAAATTTTCAAAATAGTAGCGTTTAGCATTTGAGGCCAAAATGCGCTTCTCAACCTGTTGTGCTTCGTATTCCGATTCATCAGCCAGACTTGTCGCTGAATGATGTGATGAGTCTAGTCCTAGGAACATAGCCATCTTTAGAATAAGTCGCTCTTCCAAGTAAACCACACAAGGTCTCAAGTCAAATATTAAGTATTCAAAGATCACAGCGTTTTTATTTGGACTTGCTAGGACCTTAGCATTAAATGTCAAGGCATTTGGATTTCCGCTTTCAATGGCCATCGATGGTGCTGGCGATGAACTTACATTTGGTCTGATAGTATACAATAATATGGGACATGGTGTGTCAAGCAATTGATTATCGATTTGTAGAGTATTTACACGCAAATCAATTGATCGAACTGATGGAGTGGCTAGAGCTTCTATTGTGATGTTTTGAAGTGTGATGTAAGTAAGTTCTTCGCATGGTTGTCGTGATATCACAGATATACCCACACCCTTCTCCAGATCAACTTTGACCTGAGCAAACCATAAAATTAATTTATATAAAATTATGATAAATAATGAAACTTACGCTTAATTCGTCAACGAAGTGCGATTTTTGGTCCTTTTCACGGAAGCCACGGTTCGATTTGATTTTTACTGCTGACGCATGTTTCCATTGTGGATCTGGTGACAATGAGTTTGACATGGGATTTTTTACATCTTTTATTTGTATTGTCTTTATTGGTCCATCCATGCGAATTTGTACATCCAATTGACCAGAACCAGGACGTAACTTTTGCCTTTCTATGTTTTGTTCAATCGGAACTTGCACATCGCTAAGTGTTCGTGTTTCGGATTCAATACGACCAAGAACTGCATCGGAACCAGGTCGTAGACCGAAAACTCCATTACGGGCCTGAATTAGAAAAAAAAGAAATTATTTAAGTAAAGGATAAGCGTTTTAATTTTGTTTTTGACAAAATAGAAAGAAATCATACCTGAACACACATATTAGCATGGCACATCAGTCTTCCATTTTCGAATTTCCATGTTTGTGTCGTCTGTCGCTGAGTATTTGGTGCTCGTACACAAAGATTTGTATAATCATTTGGATTCGGTGCTTTTTCTAAGTCTAAAACCATTCTAGTCACCGAATATGTCGATGACCGACCCGGTTCACTGGGTGGTGATGAGCCCTCATGCTCAAGTTGTCCAAGCTTATTCATCAGCCATAGTTGTGATCGATCTCCCGCATGTTTTCGCATCAGTATAACTTTTGAATTCTTCACACCCAAAACTAGATGCTGACTCTCTATATCGAATTCTGAGGATAAATAAAGATGTTCTGATACTGATGGCGTTTGAAAGGTTCCTTTGAAAGCCAGGTATATGAAATTCGAATAAGTTAATCCTTCGGAGCAACTTAAATTGCGAAGAGGTATTTCTATGGAATTGCCACCCGGAGCTTCAATTTGCAGCAATTGATGCCCAATAGGATCATCAAGAGCATATGACAAAGAGGAATTTGGGCGAACAGTGGTCCTCCATTCGGGCTTGCAGCCATATTGAAAGAATCTAATAGGCACCTCTGAGAAATTATCCATTCGAATTGGTGGTGGGAGAGAATGAGCATCTCCAAAGAGCAAGAAATACGTGGACCCCTGTAGAATGACTTCGAGTCGTAAGAATCGCATGTCACCCATGTCGTTGCGGATATTAATATACAGAGATTGTGCTTCGTTTATGGGAATGCCACTCGACCAGTGGCAACAATCGACATCAGCCATACGAACACAGAGAAGTGGCTCCTGATCAGATCGTGGCCAATGGAAGGGGAAATGACATCCTGGAACTGCATCAATGTAAGTACTACGAGATTCCAAATCAACCTTAAAGAGAAGGCGTTAGAAAGAACTTAAAAAAAACCGAATAGATTTGAGAATACATACAGGCTTAGTGACGTGGCATTTTTGGGCAAACTGAAGTTTTCGGCTGCTTCGATTGTACATTTGGAACCTTGGAGAAAATGTAACCACACTTGTTCTTGAGTAGCGGCCTCGTCCACGACGAACTTCCACTCCTATGGCAAAACTGTCATTGGAATTGACTGCCTTGAGTTGACGATAGACAATCTCCTTGTGAAGACTGAAGCTTTGGCACCACTACAAAAAGAATATCTATCAAGAAACCTTTATTCTGAGATGAGTTGTGTAGACTTACTTGATTATTCACGCCATAGCGATCTCCAAGGCGAATCTCCAGAGACGGTGATGCTTCAGGATCTGAGAAAGAAAACATAAGCGGCGTTACCACCCGAGCCATTTCATGCTCCTCGAATTGACCCGAAGCTGGCTGTGATACACCTTCTTGTCGAAATACCAGTGGAAGCCCAGTCCGATTCACCAGCCAGAAAGGAGAACTTATAAATATTTCCATTCCATTCCCTTTGATCGCTTGTATCGATGCTCTCAAATGCAAATCTCGATTATTTATATCGAGAAGCTTTAATTTCGGCTCAACCACTCCAGAATGACCAACTGGAATTTTCAATTGTCCCGAAACTTTGTAGTTATCTAGAGTGATGCTTAAACTAATGGTTTCTTCAAGACTGACTTCATAGATATTTGCAGTCGTCGATGACGTGATCCTCCCCTGAGTGTGACTAGTTGTTTTGTCTTGCACCTGGCCAGAGATTTTATACAACAAATCACAGCAAAGTAGATTTGTGATTCTAAGCGGAGGAATGAGCATGATTGTATGCCCAGGAACTCCATCTCGAGGAGGATATCCATCTCGTTTGATTGTGGTCACTACATTATATACCTTATCGCGATTGGCACGGCAAATCCTGGGTTCTTGAATGATATCATCGACACACTTGGACCACGAAATTCCCTCATCGCATAAGCCAAACTGTCGGTTGCCATTTCTTGTCGTGGTCAGTGTTTTTTGCAAAAAGTACTCATTTAATTGGTGATTCAAATTCGAATCTCTTGGGGCGTTCTTAACTCGCTGCAAGGCATTTCCATTCCTTTCGTCTTCTGGAGTCAGTTCGAATATGGGCATAAAGAGGACATTCGAACGGACTCGACTAAGTGGCACACTGAAACATTTGTGAGGCTCCACCACAGCTGTCTCGTGGTCTAGTTTAAGGAGGATCTTGTTGTCCAGTCGATTGATTAATCTTAGAGCTGACCTAACTGTTATCAATTTTTGTGCTGAACCCACAAGTGACACATCGAACACAATGCGAGCTTTCTCTGATGGGGCATCATCTTGGAGTGCATGACGAAAGAATATACCTACTCTATCAATCGACACTGGTCCAACCTGAGCCCAACCCTTGATCTGGACCAGGATTTGATGCAAATTCAATTTGTGTGAGTCCAAATGCCGCAATTTGGTCTGCGGCCCAAAACCAAAAGGAACTGTTTCATAAGGTTGCACTTTAATCCATTCACTGATCATGTTATGGCTGGTGACCTCGGTTCGAGTGATACCACCTGGTTGAGTGAGGAGAATTTTGAACGACAAAACCTGTCCGGTGTCATTTTTGAGTGAAAATGGTACGAATGGCGCCCGACGTCGATAATTTGTTGGGCAATCAGTGCCATTGTGTATGGTTGAGGTTGCGACTGCATTGTTAGTTCCCTCATAGTAGTCCTGTGTCCAATTGTTACTCACAAGCTGCCAGAGCTCAATGAGAGTCGTGGTGACGTTGACTTTAAGCATCTGCTTGGACATAATCGACAAATTGAGAAGATTGCTTTCGTTGCTTGTCTGGCCAGTGCTGTAGTTCCAATTGGCTGTGCATTCCCAAGGTTCGATCACCGGCTCCCAACCACTCAAGTGACGGTTGTAATAGTCACTGGCTATTACTGCCTCCAGTTGGCCACTGCAGAAAACCGGAATTCTCAAAGGATTATAATGGCTCGGCAAAGTAGCTAATCTCTCATTCAACAACTGGTTGAATTTCAGCTGCGACAGGGAGAGTTCCAATAAGGGAACATCAGCGTCCATGCAATCGTCAATGACACACACCGAAATGCATTGAGCATGCACTACTAGTGAATGCACCTCCATTGTAGGCTGGCGCGTAGCTCGTTGCTGGCTTAACCACAATGCTGCTTCGTTTAGCTGATTCTTGCATATTTCCAAAGCTCGAACGCAGTCGGTACGCTTGAATCCCATTGCCATTAGAGGTGCTATTAACTCTGTATCTGGCATAATAAAAATCGATTCACGATGGACTGCTGTGCGTTTCTTTTGTGCGGTTCGAGTTTGTTTCGGCAGGGACTCCATCATTCTGATGAACATCTTGACATCGTGGTACGACAGTCGAATACACAATTGTTTCTGGATTTGAATATCGATTATGTTTTCGCGCAAATCTAAGTTAACGGTAATTGGATCGATGATCGACAGAGCAGTTTCATTTTCATATCCCAACATGCAAGAGAACACTTCCAGATGATTCAGATTCACAGAAATAGGTCGAATAAGATCCATTGGTTTGAAAGAAAACACCGTTGTACTTTTCAAAATGATCGCATTCGTATCGTACTGATCGGTTTTTTCCACGAAAACCAACTCAGAATCGGTAATGTTGAGTATGACTTCCATGGGGATTTTTTCTGTTTCGTCCAAAGTGCTGGAACTAACTGAGACTCCGGTATTTTTGGTGCGCATCATCGCCCCTGATGGCGGATCTGCATCCTGACTCAGATAGTCCTGGAGATTCTCGATCCAATCGAGGATTGCCATCACTCTCATATTGTTTAACAGTATTGTAAATTTCGAATTGTCTTTCCTCTGACGACTGTGCACTTCAGCTTGGACGACATTCGATCCAACTTCCGCCCGAATCGGCTGTAATATGTTAGTGAATACATTCTTGGGTGCTTCTCGGCTACTGCGTTGAAAACGGGAATCGGTGATTAGAATCTCTTGTGATACTAAGTCGATGTCTTGAGATGCATCGCTATAGGAGTCAATTTTCAGACATGATTTTATAAAGTTTATGCAAGCCAGAGGTTGGTCATCATGCAAGCGGTCGTCGGAACGTGAATTCAACAGAACCGAAACATCTTCCAAGTCAAGATTGATCGATAGATAATTCCAAACAATCTTATCAGGTATGATCAGTTGTTGAACTTGTTCCATGGACGTGATATTCATGCGACTCTCGGCCAAACTAAACGAATAATTGGTATAGATATCATCTATGTTCTCACCCAAATTGTACGCCAAGAAACCTCTGACAAGTTTATATTGCTGTAGGTTGAGAACACCAGACAATCGTGACAGAGTCCCCTGAACACTCACATCAGGACAATTATGACTATTGCCCGAGTCCATATTTCGTTCGACTTGCAATTTCAAATGGCATTTCTCCTTGAAAATACTATTTCCCGTTTTTAATGCCCAAAAACTTCCCATATCAAGACAGATATCTGCATCGTTCTCATTTCGCTTTAGTTCCTGACACTTTGACACTCGATCGCCGGTAAAAAGATTTGTATTGACAAGATGTATTTGCATAACATCTAGTATCTCATCCATGAGAGCTTGATCGGATTTTTTACTTATCACATGACTTTCACTGGCCAAATGGAAACTGTTTGTTAATGTGAACTCTCCCAGATCGGCCACAATCATGCGATTGCTTTCGAAGCTGAGTGGTAGTAAGACTATGGGTGAACCGGCGCTGATTTCGAGACCAAGCTGTGTGGGACGCTGTTGTGTATTTGGAGCTCGATCGGAGAGTTTGATTTTTTTCATCACAGGCTGTAATATAAAAATAAGAAGACAGAAATAAATAAATGGTAAAAATAAGGAAACTAAATTTCTAAACAGCAGATATTGAAACAAATAGATTGAAAAAAATGTGATCAAATGGCAATACGTTTTTCTAACTGAAAAGTTTCAGTACCTAACATTTGTGAAATACTTAAAAACCACATTAAAATACAAACTTTTTTTTACAAATAGAAGCAGTTATCTATTTTGGTTTTATATTTTTATATATTTAGCGCACAGGAGTTGTGACTACCCTTAAAATGTTTTATACAGCACGAGCGTAGGTCGGTTGGACAGGATTTAAAAGGATATACTGATGCACGTTGGTTTTCAATTTCTGTAGATCGCAATAGGAGGGGGAAATTGAAACGCGTAGAGCATTCAGCATTTCTGTAGTGCGACTAAGCAGGAATCGCTGTACTTAACCGTTGTTCGAATTTGGGCTCAAGGGGAAACTGATGGGCATTCCTAGAAGGACGAGTATTACGATTGAATTGTTTAAAGGGAGGAATGCAACTGGTTATTTCAATAGAACACTATTTATAAAAATAGCGATAAGGTAATGAACGACATGAAACATTGCGACGGTGTTCAAGAGATACAATATGTTTCTGTTATGGTGCTAACTATCATATATCGTTTTCAAAGCTCTATTTTATGTTCTATCCAATAGATACAAATGAGTTTTTGAAGGACCTGCCCAAATATGGAATGTGTACTTGATTTTGGATGAATAAAGGCTTTGTGGATTACAGTCAGATCAGTAGGGGATACAAATTTCTTGCAACGCCGAATCTTGGCGACGTCGAATATGTGATTATTCTTTAGGAGGTTTGTGATACTGAGCAAGTGCCGCTCATAGATAGCGCCATATGGGTTTGTTTTAAATACATCGATGAGTTTTGTAAGCGTTAAATACTATGCGGTTTTTGATGCCTTATGGACTAATACTGTTGAGATCAGAATTTAAGGGATTATCATACGCTACCATTGAAGTTCCACATCCGAAGGACAAGGATGTGAATCTAGAAAAACCAAAACAATAATGGATTAGAAGTTTAAGATAGGAGATCGGAGTCCTGGGGCACTCAATAATTAAAACTATCCAATAAAACTTGTAAAAAGTTCATTGAGAAAGAAGAATATCAAGAGTGCGATTTTTTTTATAAGAGATTTCGATGTCAAGCTCTATAAAATGATTTGGAAATATCAAGCGCAATAATCTTATTTTCTCCGAAACAATGTTAATATTGGTTCCATTGTTCGGTGAGATATACCATCGGATTGATCTATTGCTACGAAAGCCGTACTGGAGGTCATTAAGAAGTTTTCGTTCTTCGAGATATTTCTTGATCAGCGTTTCCATGAGCTTGAGCTGGGGGTGAAAAAGATACACCTTTTTTAGGGAAAAGCTAGACAAATGTTAAAGACCGAGCTGACTGGATACACATGATGGTTCAGGCATAGGCACCTACACGCTTAAGCAGTTAGATAAAAAAGTTTTTTTTTTTTAAAGACTACGACATTTTTGAGTAGCATCATACTCTTTAATTTTTCGCAACTAATAAGCTTCAATATGGAGAAAAACACCAATGAATAAACTCACCGTTTGCAATTGAAGGAATTCCTTGATAAATGCCTGAATTTCCATTACAAATCGTTTCGTATGAACATATCGCACTGATGACATTTGAATTTTTAAAGTTGCATCTTTCGATAAAGATCGCTGATCCTCTTTATCATCTTGTCTATAAAATATACACAAAAAAAAAAACATAAATTTGAAAGCTATTTATGTCATTAAAAAAAACTCACCTCTTATAAATAAACTTCAAAGCCTCTGATCCGCTTGTAAGGAATTTCTCCCGATAGATTTTGCCATAGTTAGTTAGATCATACAACGACACCGATCCCAATCGACCTTCTACAGTTTTTGTCAAATCATATTTTGCCACCACAAAAAATGCATTCGAAACATTAGCTTTGGCCAATTCCGATTCATTTCTAACAAAAACCAAATTCAACGAACGTACGGTGATTTCTAACTCACTGTTTCCATTTGAATGTACTGGAACAAGTGATCATAAACACAAATTTGTATCTTGATTTAAAATCGATTCTTACCTTCATCGATTTGTTCTTCAGCTCCATCCTTAGGAGTACTTTCATTCTCGTCATCTGAGACAAGACCAAAGAAATCCAAAACCATAAACCATCTTTCAACAGAAATTATCAAATTCAAACAATTAAAATCAATGGAACTGGTCTGTCTTCGATTCTGGTAATTTGTGGCTAGTGTGGGACATTTTGGATCGATCAATAGAGCCGAGTATATGACCAAATTATCTTCATGTGCTTTCGATTGGGGCGAAGGCGGTGGGGTTCCCGGACAGTAGGCTGCATCCACTTGCAATCGACTGCGATGGTAGTTTATAGCGTTCAAAGTTGTCGTAGGAGCCGCAGATGTATTACAATCAAATCCAGCACTCGATTCCAAATTCTCAGGCAATGAACCAGTTGGCATTTCATCCCTCATTGCTACTCGCACCAAATCTGGACACGAAGACGACGGAGCATTTACTGGCCTACAACTTCTGTCCTCCTGCGCTGAAGAGACAACCATTTGTCGATATTTTGAGTCAATCGGACATTTAAGATCCTCCATCAGAATTGAACGCAACATCACCTGAACTACAGTTTCATACTGACTTGCCTGGTCATACTGAACACTGAACTCGCGAAATGTTATTTCAATCAGTGGATTATCGTGCTCGTTCTTTAATTGAATTATGAAAATCGGCAGGGAAAATGAAATTTTCGGAGTGATTTCTTTGTGTTGAATATCTTGGTTTTCGTTTTGAAAAATTTTCTCCGGCAAGCGATTTTTCAGTTCGAATGGTGATGAATTATTGTCAGTGTCTAAATGTATTGTTTCAACTGACACCTCGGCGGGTGGACGAACCAGATCGTTTGGTATTTTAAAAACATTATCCACAGTCTCGAGAAGTTGTTCATATTGCCTGCGAGACAGAGAGATTTGTAATGGTTGTGTGACACTACCATCGATCTAAAAATAAATATAAGATTTCGATATAAGGAACATTTTCGGCAAAATAATTTAATTCAATTTACCAGTAGATCATCTTCATCTCGTTGTTCTTGGTTATTTACAGGAGGCATTGTATATAAATCATCCACAAATTTCTTAACTTCCAATTGTATCACTGTATCATGAAGTATTGCAACTGCATCTGTCTGACAAGAATAGAATTCTTCAGCTCGAGGCAAAGCTGACAAACGAAATCCTTTTCGTCGACTTGTGTCCAATGAGAACAAATTCATATTACGTATTTCAATGGAATATTTATCACATAATCGAACAACTTCACTAACACTCGTTGTATTATCGATTTGTGGTTCGTATCGTTGGAAATCTACTTCGTCAATTGTAAATATATCTTCTTCTTCGATTGTATCATCTTCCAGAGGGCATGTCTGTGGTGAACGGAGTTCTTCATGATTGTTGGTCACTGTGATTTTTCCAAGATGTGCCACAAGAACCTGTGCACTGCAGCTAGAACGGGGCACCACTAAAACTGGAGTATCTAGAATAATGTCGAGCCTAGTCAAAAAAAAACGGGAAAACAATATTTTTGTATTCGCTCATCAAACAACTTACAAAATTGACTTACTTGAGTTTAACTTTTTTGCCCTGTTTCTTAACCTTAAGTGGGCTAGCAAACAATTTCGGTCTTTTTTCGTCCAAAGGAGTGTCAATAAAAATTTCAACTGGCTCACTCAGCGGTTGAACTAGACCTATAGCCATATCTGTTGCCTTCTCACGAATCGATCGGGCGAAGTTTCTGCAAAGTTTTTGAACCTTCTAAAAATTTATATTTATAAAAAAACAAATTTACTCTTTACTTGAGATAATGTTTAAATTCTTTGGCACACCAACTGATCTCTTGCACAAAACGTGCACAATGAGTATACCACACTGAAGCCATTCGAATCTTTACACTCACAGTTGCGGTGACATCCCGCGAGACATTAAACGACAGTGCCTGCGTTTGCTCAATCATTTTATCCTTACCCAAGCTATAGCCATAGACTTCGTGTGTTAATGAGTTAAGCAGGTCCTGTCGAATGTCTGGCGGATCGGTAAGTGGATCTTTGCCCACCGAAAAGATTCGTTGATGGTTTACTCCTTCTGGTGTAAGATCCAAAATTTGTAATCCACCAAGCGAACCGTCAACCGATATTTCTTGACCGAGTGTAGCGTGAATTTTTGCCTCACTCATAGTGAAGGTGCCTACTTTTCGCCCAACTAGATATGAATCGCGTTTAAGGGCACGCAGCACTAAAACATTCAATCGATGAAAGTCGAATGTGATTTCGGTTCGTATTGATGTGATGGCATTCGTTCCTCCTCCAAGTCGAGTTTCGGTAAATTGACGTTGAAATTGATGTCGATGATGATTTAAATCAATTGAAGTCGGTCTTGCTACACTATCCGATTGGTCCGTTTGTGAAGCGGGTGAAGTCGATTTTGTTTTTTTACTCGGAACAACTCGATTAATAAATCCAAGTAATTCAACTATTGTCTCTTGGTTAGCTTTAGCGAGAAAAATACAAATTGTTGTTTTATTTGGATAAATAAAGACAAAATGGAAAAAGCAAAACTTACCAATTATATCTAAATTATTAAAATTTATATTTGCTATTTGTAATGGTTCTGTATCTGGTGTTGAGTTTATAAAATTAACTTCCACTGTGATGAGAGCATCTAAATCATCCAAAGTCGACCAAGTTGCTGAGTTAGCTTTTTACAGTTAATTTGATTTCAAAACAAGGCTCAAGCAAATTTGAAGAACATAAGAAATGTCAAATCATCGAATGGGGAAAGCAAAAAAAAAAATAAAATATAAAATAAAATAATATAAAATAAATAATAAAAAATAAAATTATATAAAATAAAATAATATAAAATAAAACAATTAAAAGTAAACGAATTAAAATGCGGGAGTTTTTGTTTAAAGGAACTATTTTTAAACACAGCTAACCTTACCCTCGGATAAGGAAAATAGGAAGATATTTAAGAGGACAAACATGGAAGGAAAACAATTCACGTCTGAATCGCACGAACCTGCTTTTGTAATTAACAACTAGAATGTAAGCAGACACTGACAAAAACGAAACAAATGGTTCTTCAATTCAATCTACATCAGGGTTCGGCAATTAATTTCAAGTGCGGTCCAGATGATGCAAATATTTTATACGAGAGTCCAGATAAAATTTTAAGAAATTTTTAAGAAAAAATAGGCCGTCGGATTCTGATTTCTTCCGAATCGGAGGATGTTTTCTTCGTGGTATTCTTCCAAACAACTTTCCTGAACAATCTATCCTGAACCGACCCATCTAAACGCAGCCTAGCGTTTTGCTTTTTTCAGAAATTGTTCGCAAATATTTTTTTTCGATTTGCAGTAAATTTATAAAACAAAGTGTATTTATTGCTTATTGCTTACAGGAAAGCCTGTAATAGCACGAAAATGCACGTGGTCCCATTTTGTGTTTTCCATTTCGAATCTGATACCTCTTGAATCTAGAACGGATGTAGCATTGTGGAGAATATTCCACTCTGACAGATACCTCGTTATGTCATATTATAAGCGATATGAAGATTTGTGTAGGTTGTAGTTAAATGAATCTTATGTAAAAGTATTTTTTTCGAATTAAAAAACGGCAAAACCACGGTCCAGATTCGCACTGCCAATTGCCGATCCTAGATCAACAAAGTCATTTTTCTAACCAAAAATTATAAAAAGTTGCCTTTTTCTATATTTATTGATTGATTTTTTTATCAAGGTCGTTGCAGCCGTTTTCGAGCAAAACAAGTCTTTTCATTTTGGCTACAAAAAATCGTATGGCAGGTACCGTTATTTTTGGTTCTAAAACTAGGTACTAGGTTTGAAAAAAATTCATTCAGATTAGGCTGTAGGCGGGCAGACAAACAGACAGAATTACAAGACCCACTTTTTACGTTTTGCCTATCAATAGCAAGTATGATCAAAATCTTGAGTTCAATTTTTTGTACGCATCCATTTCTTGCCATACCTACACTCGTAAGCGGGAAAGCGTTGTGGATGATAAACTTTATAGTTCAGAGTTGCTATTATTTTTAAAACTACATTTCCTGACATTACTTGGCCAATTTTCAAAATTGAATTTTGTTTACAAACAAGATGATTTTTAACTGATTTTCGCCAGATAAAAATTTCGATTTTGCTTTAAATTGTATTTGTTATGTGTAAGCTTAGGTGTTGTGTCTTTCAAGTCAAACAGCGCAAAGTCATATTGCCACAGGCATAAATCACAAATCAAAAATGGCAATTCATTGAAAATGGAGTAAATTATAGGGTTGGTTTCAACCAAAAAAAAAAAAAACAAAGTTATTTTAGCTTAGTAAATCCATTCATAGTGCGGGGATTGCACACGTAATTTCAGAAATACTAAGTACAGCCATCTGTAAGTTATCTCGAGGAAAGGAATAGGAAGGATTAACCACAAAATTTAACATAATTTTTTGTTTGACGTATTGTGATGTTGAAAAAATAATTTCAAAGTAAAATGCAAATAATTCAACTTCAAGGCATTCACTACAAACATAAAACACAAAATCGTCTTCATAACATTTTGCATACCTCTTTGAAGAGAACTGATAGCTTTGCTAATGGTAAGCGGACTTGTTGGTCTTCGGTTGTCTAATGGATCTGGTGATGCTGGGGAAGTTGGTGAACATGGTTCACTTTGTTTAAGACTTCCAGAAACACTATCCATCCTAAGAGAAAGACAATCAAAAAACATAAAGTTAATAAACAACTTTTTTTGAGATGATATTTTGATATCATTTACCCCACATGCCTATGACTGGCAACAAGCAACTCGAAATCCGGTCCAAATGATTGTATAGCATCGACCAATAGTAAACCATGAACAGACAATGAAATATTAGTGTCTTCTGGTCGTTTACTTAAACCAGCTCGAACTCCGGAAACTTGCAATTCTGCAATACTTCTTCCTCTCGATTGAACTTCCAGTGACATTTGATCAATGACAAATTGCAGCATAATCAAATTCATCTGTTGTTGTTGCTGTTGTTGCTGTTGGGTGCTGTTCATTGATTCATCCAAACTAAGCGTATCATCTTCCAAATGGAACGTCGATGTATGATCTGAGATATTAGCCGGTAATGTATGAATTTCAGCAGTCGGAGAACTATCTACAGAGATTATTGCTAGAATATCCATTAAAGCAGAGATTTTATGTTCGTTGATATGGGCAACAAGCTTTGGAAGCGTTCCGAATAATGTCAGCGATGGATACTCTGGATCAACAGTATGAACTACACGTCTTTCCAATTGTAACGATATACTAAATCGATCAAGCAAATGCAGTGCAGAAGATCCCTTAACACTGGCAAATCCCCATCGCTCTTTTCCTTTACACACCAGCACCTGCAAATCAGTCATGTCAATCGTGTACTTATCGTAGATTTTATCATGAAGAGCATCTTCCAGACCCGTTTCGTTATTTATCACAATATCCGACAAATCTGGCACAGCTGAAAGCAAAGTAGTCGAATCGGATGGACTGTTTTCTGAACCGGGTGGGGTTGAACAAGGTGTCATGAAAGCTTCATCTTCTTCACTTTCCAAATTGAAGACTTGTCCATTGATTTGTTCAATTCCCGCTGAACATTGTTCGAATTTGGAAAAATTTTGCTGTTGTATTCGATTTTCGGTAGAATTTTTGGACAGCTGAAAACGTCCAAAATCAACAAGAACAATTGAAGTGTTCTTCTTTGTGAAGTTCTCTACGAAAATTATTTGCGGTGCAGATACATCGATCTCAAGACACCATGATTTTCGTTGACCCTGCAAATATAAAATCTTAATAACTTTTTCTTTTATAATTATCGACTGAATGGCTTACCAAATCGCCTTCGATTATACTCTTCCAGTTCTTCATGAGTGTCATTTTTGTGCTTTGTTTCATTCGCTCTAGCCTCCGTCGGGCATTGGCATTTTGCAAGGGACTTGTAAAGAAGTCAGTCAGCCACTTTAGAGCCTCCATGTTGTAAACTACATCAAGACATCTAGTCTTCACAGCCAGTCTGTAGTCTGTGTTGAATGCCAATGGTTTCTTTTCATATTGCAATAGAAACCATGGTTCATTCGCGTCACCTGTCACCTCTGCGTCCTTCTTGCCTTTGACATTCTGAAAACGACTAAATGACGGTGGTACTTGCGGATCGTCTTTCACTTGGGGTTTTATCAATTCGGCAAACTCTGTATTTGGTGTGAATAGATCCTTGACACACACCGAACCCAGTGACAAGCCAATTAAATGAGATCCTGATCTGGGTCTTGTTTCAATATTTAAATTCAAATTATCGAAATTCATTGCCATCATTGGTTTTACTTCGGCACTAGTGTAGTTCTCGCCGCAAACATTCAACTGTCCACCAGTGAGAGAGAAGTCAAATTTACCAAAAACAGCATCACGTTTCAGCAGGGAATTATTTTCTACCGAGCCTTCAAGTGCATTCAATATGTCATCTTCGAGCGAGTGGGCTGTTTCATTTGCCGGCAATAATTCACCACTATTTTCTGAAGCTGGAGAAACAGCACCAGAGTTACCATACCATCCCCACCAATTGGGAAACCATTGGAATAGCATACTTCTTCCTTGATTCCCATCTTGACCCTTCAGATCTAATTCACTTGTCACTAGCTGAAGGAAACAAACTTCCCGCAGAGTTCGGAGATCCTCTAAATCACGAGACTTCTCTACATCCGATTTGAATTCCTTGTCGTCCGGCGACAAGTTCTCATTGGGATTTAGTAATACTTTGGTGTACATTTTTATATATCGTATGTTTTCTTTGGCTTTTGTCCATTTCTCGTTCGATGTTTCGAAATTGAAACCATGACAACGCACAGCGTAAAGCCACCAATTTTTTGTATTTCCACGAACCGAATTCGATGGACGAAGGACGCGATAGGCCCGTATCTTGCTGATCACTTGAAGACCACGTACACAGTCTACCATCTGGGTGTATTGAAACTGAAATAAAGCAAGACAGTTATTTTTGATTTCTTAAATAAACAACAGTAGTTCCAACTTACATCACTCAGACAAATATTAACCTCCGTCACATTCACTTCACACGATAGCCTCGGTCGATTTCGCGTTCGCAAAGGAAGCGGACTTCTATCGTGACGACAATGAGCCTTCGCACTGATCGGACTTATAATGTAACGATGTTCTTTGCCAGAACATACTTTCTCCATTAAATTACTCAATTCACTCGATTGAATATTGCGACAAGTATTTTCTGGAACTAAACGATCCCAATAGATGGCAAATGCCTTCAGCTCAATCAATTTAAATGCAACTTCTTGATTCCATGATGTTGTGGAATTTTGTTGCCAATTCGCATCACATGTATGCGCTGTCAACGATTCAATTGTAATTCCAGTTACAAAATTTAAATTTGGAATTGTTATCGAATCTTCATATCTTATATGAACTCCATTGATTTTCAGTTGAAGATTTTCACATATATTTGTTGCCAAACCAGTGCCATAACTCAGCCAGCTGGAATATGATGATGCATAGTAGTTGCTTTCACAGCTATCACCTTTAGCTGCACGCCATTTGGCTTCAACATCGTCTAGCTGAGATAGTTTATATTCAAGATCTGATTGTTTTTCATTGTCGTCATCCCAATCGTTGAGGTCTTTTGGACCAATTACGGCATGGACACCTTCGATTATTATACACCATGGTGCCGTTCGGAATTGACGTACTGGGATTTGTAGTTTTATTTTACCAATATTACCGCTTATGGCTTGTAATGGAAGACCAAAGCCTCGGAGGGAATCTTTTCGTATTGGGACATTTTCTAATTCGACTTCACCTGGAAAAAATGCAAAAAAAGAAAACAAAAATATTAAAATTGGTTCGAACGTTCTCGGGAAGGTCGTATAGAAAAAAAACCGTTATATACGAGGTAAAATTTCTTTCGTACGTTTTAGTTTTAAGTTTTAACATTCGTAGTTCGTGGTTTTAGTAAAAATCAGTTTTTAAGTCGAAACCGATGGAAGCGTTTTGGATAAAATTTCTTATTATGAGCACAACTGGAGCAGAGGTGGAGTGATTTGAGATACATCAGCAGAAACTATAAGAGTAGTGGAGGCCCTCTGTCCCGCAAGGGAACCTCACGGACTTGACAGGTCCGAGAACCTAAGTAAATAAGTAAGAAATGAATCATCAATAAATAATCTAATCGTTCCACAATTAAATGTCTCATCCATCACAGTACCTCGGACACAATTTATAAAGGAAATTGAATGAAAAGCTGAAAGTTGAAAAATTAAATGAGAAAAGCTTTTAAATTTTAATCATGCACACATAATAACATGATTTACTAAATATCTTTATGACATTTTATTACATGAGTGGAAGTGATTAAAAAATCTGTCTGTCTGAATGATAAGTGATTTAATCATTTCCAATCATGTGATATTTTCTATATATCTACATTAGAGTGTCCGTTATTTCCCACAAACATTTTTTTGGATAGCAAACCCAGTCAAACGAAAGTTTATGCGAATGAAAAAAATTTTTGACCAAAAAAAATTTCCGATGTCTCTAAAGTCATACTTTTCCCATTTGAATGGGAATTTTGCACTTTTCACATTTAATTTTTTTTTCTCTGGGACTATAACAGTTATTTATTTTTTTTTTTTTCTTACCCAATAAAGTTTTTTTTTATAAATTTTTGAATGTGGTTTTTAAACAAGATATTGGTCAAAACAAATCATTTAAAAAACCTTATTTTGTAAGAAAAAAAATTAAATAAAAAAAATTTTCCTTTATAGGTAAATAAAGTTAAAGTCAAAATTAATTTTCAAACTAAAAATTTTGAAAAAAAGAAATTAAAATAAATAGCAAAATTCAAACATTTTTTTTAAAATACTATTTTTGTTTTGAGAGAGCCCACAGCAATTTTTGGGTGTGAGCGAAGCAAACATTCCTTTTGTTTTAAGATAGGTCGCTGCTATTCATATGCAAATATGAAAGTCTGGCATGTCGCCGTTGGGGCCTTTGTACGTAATGCTGCATTGAAAATGCATTTTTTTTCTTAAAGCCCAGGTACTAAGAGTAGGAACTTCAAAATTGTGTTTAATCCTTTCGGGACGGAATGGTATAAGACAAAGAATATTTATTTGGAATTGTACAACATCCGTACCGAAAGGGTTAAATTAAAGAGCTCAGCGTTCTAGATATGAATATGGGGTTCAAGACCTTTTCTGTGGGTCCAAATGTCTGCGAGACGGACTCAAAGATTGAAGCTATGAGTGCGTCTTGCAGCTATCAATGCTCTTATCAAATTTTATTCAAACACTGAAAACTAGATGGTTCTTAAACTTTTACTTTTCAAAATACTAAAAAATAAAGAAACCAACCTCTTAATAATAACATGAAAACACGACGCTGATGATAACAATCAACTAATAAGTTAGGGCGTTAAGGCCATATTTTAGGTCAAACCTTGCACTTCATCCTGATGGGATGATACACTAATAGTCCGTTCCTAACTTTACTTTTAACAAGTTAGTGTTGCCACGTTGGCCATACTGGCAGATCGACGATATGAGGATTGCCTCTTGACCAGGTTATAACAACGAAATTCCACATAAATAAGCCTATAAATCGAGAACCAGACATCGGACCATGACGCGGAATGTCTCGTTGGATTCAAAATACTTGCAGCCGTAGGACCATATTATTTGTTTGGCCCCTTCCCTACCTGCGGGCGCCAAATACCATCGACATAATATTTTGTTCAAGTTTAATCAGTCCAATATTTATTTTCGAGATTTGGGATGGGTTTATTGGTTTTGTTGACCTTAAAAAAATCAAAAAAGGCAAACAAAAATTTTTTGAAAAGCTAAAAAAAGGCATATTAAATAAAGGGAATATAAACATAACTTAACGTCTAATTATAATAGCATTGAACTACCAACAGCTTTTTAAAGTTCTCAGGTAACAGCCTTCAACGACTGTCTCTAAGAAGCGCCATTCTACTTGAGCAGAAACGAGTGGAGCCTATTTTAAACTCTCTAGTGTCTACATCATTCACTTCAAAGTTTTCGGAAAGTGTGGAGTTGACGTCGCCAGTAAAATAAACTATTAGCAACTATTGGAGTTAAAGTGTTTGAGTCTAAATATTGAAGGTCTCATAAATAACTTCAGTGAGTTAGAATCGTTAGTATATGATAGTGAGTTTGATTTCTTATGTGCAACAGAAACCCATACTACAGATTCCGTTGAAGATGCAGAAATTGACCTAAAAGGCTTTCAAATAGTAAGATGCGATTCTATATCTCCGCATACAGGTGGAGTTACTTTTTATATTAAAGATAGTTGGGAGTTTGAAATATTGAACAATATTGCGATTGATAACCAGATATGGTTTTTATTGGTGAAAGTGAATAAAAACAATCTTGTATATATACTTGGAGGAATTTACAGATCACCTAGCTATTCTCCGACGATATTTTTAGATAGATTTTCCAATTGGTTAAATACTTTAAACTGTGATTTTAAAACTGTGATATTAATGGGTGATATAAATATTAATCTACTAGTAGATAGTTCCCTTAAAAATAAAATAAGTGCAATATTAAGTGATAATTCATATACCCAACTAGTTAAAGGTCCGACGAGAATAACACAAGTAGTTCCCGCAGTTTAATTGACTATGTTATGACAAATAATCCGGAGAGAGTTGAAGCCAAGTCTGATAGTAAATTTAAAATAAGTGATCATGAATCTGTGATAATTTGTATTAAGGCATTTTATAGCAATATAACACAAAAACAGAAGACTATACGTATATTTAAATATAATGCAGAAAGTTTTGTCCCCAAACTACGAAACTGTGATTTTTCTGTGTATGATGACAATATATCGGTTGACACATTGACAAAAGAATTTTCGGACAACATTCTCCAGACGGTTAACTGTTTCATGTCATGTAAAAATATAAATAATACCCCTAATCCTTGGTTTAATGAAAATCTAAGAATGCTAAAAAACGAAAAAGTTGAAAAATACGAAAAAGCTAAAATTTCATGTCTTATGGTGGATTGGTGCAACTATAAAATTTGTAGAAATAAATTTAAAAACTCACTAGATAGTGCTAAGTACGGGTACATTAAAAGAAAAATTGAAGTTTGTAGTGATCAAAAATCTATGTGGAGAACATTAAAACTCCTTGTTTTAAAAGAAAGCCAAAAAAACATAAATGAAGTGATATGTAATGGGAAAAAAAAATAATAGTGCTCACGAAATGTCGAATGTGTTAAACTCTTTTTTTGTTAATAGTATCGAGGAAATAAGGCGTAATATTCCAAAAAAATCCTACGTCAATACAATACGGGATTATTATTATTTAGATTTTAAATTCAAAGAAATAAATTTGAGTGACCTTCAAAGTGTGTTAAAGTCAATGAATGTATTTGGATGCCTTTGATGTATGTGGTGATATGTTGCTTAAAATTGTTAATTTATCTTTATCAAGTGCTACGTTTCCAAATTGCTGTAAAGAGTCCCTAATTGTTCCCATTCAAAAAGTAAAAAACTCTAAAAAAGTAGAAGATTTCAGACCGGTTAAAATGATGACGCTTGAAAGCAAAGTTATTGAAAAGATTGTATATAATCAGCTGCAAAACTATTTAGAATCCTTCAATTTGATATCATGTCATCATTCTGGTTTTAGAAAAAATCATAATTGCGAGTCCCTTCTGAATCTAGTCATCACTAATTGGAAAATTGACGTTCATGACAAAAAAGTGGTAGTGGCTGTATCTTTAGACTTAAAGCGAGCTTTCGAAACTGTGGACAAATTAATTTTAATAGATAAACTAAAAATGTATGGTGTAAGAAACACAGAACTCAAATGGTTCAAATCATATCTTGAAAAAAGAACACAAAAGACTAAAATTAATGATGATGTTTCAAACGCTGTATCTGTGCTTCATGGTGTCCCACAAGGATCTCTACTTGGTGTATTGCTGTTTTTGGTGTATATTAATGATATGGAGAATGCTGTTCGTTTTTCTAAAATTGTGCTGTTTGCTGATGATGCTTTATTATTTATATCTGGTAATACTGTTGATGAATGCATTGATAAAATTAATTCAGATTTGAAAACTTTACAAGAATGGTTTGACAGTAACTTGTTAAAATTAAATATAGATAAAACAAAAGCTATGATATTAAATGGATATTCAAATAGAAACATTAACGTTAACAATCAAAATATTGAAAAAGTAAGTGAAATCAAATATTTAGGTGTTGTAATTGATGAAAAGTTAAATCTTAATGCACATGTTAATTATGTATGTAAAAAAATTTCAAAGAAAATTTACTTTTTTAGTTGAATAAGGAAAAAAATGTCTAAAACCACTTCAATTAAAGTATATAATACCATGATAAAACCACACTTTGAATATTGTTCAAGTATTTTGTTTATGTGCAATAATCTCATGATGAATAGGTTACAAAAACTTCAAAATAGGGCAATGAGAATAATTTTAATGTGCAATGGATTTACTCCAATAAGAGAAATGTTGTTGAAATTGTCTTGGATGAGTGTAAACCAAAGAATTATGTATAATGCTTTTGTATTTGTGTTTAAAATTAAATTTAATATATTACCAAATTATTTAAATGAATATATAACATATGTAAGTGATGTACAGCCCTTTGCTTTACGTAATGCTGGGGATTTTAGATTACCAAGGTATAAAAACGAAAAAACAAAAAATATGGTTCTTCATAGAGGATTAGATATTTATAATAATTTACCAAATGATTTAAAAATTAAAAGAAATTTAGCGAAATTCAAACAAAATTTAATTGATTATGTTAAAAATAGATTTATTTAATATAGAATTAATGTAAAACTTTTGTAAAGAATTTTCAAATGGCAAAACATTTGCCAAATAAATGAAATAAAAAAAAAAAAATGTATTAGAGCATTTGCTCAACAATTTAAGTCCACGATTGACATTAAAAACAGTAGTGAACTTTTTCATTGATATTTGCAGTGCAAGGAAATGCGCGATCATTTATAGAGAAATGCAAAGATCTAGTTTTTATGAGTAAGAAAAAACAAAAAAAAAAGGACAAGAAATTTGATTGAGTAAAGATCATAGTAACTCTATCTACAGTCTACACTACCTGCTTCCTTTTTTTTGTATGTTGAGGGCAAGCAAATTTGATTTCTGTGCGCTTTAGATTGTGTTAGGATCATGTTTTTTAAGTGAAATAATCTCAACTGGAAATGGAAAAACTACATGCAGTTTGTATTTGTAGATTTTTTTTTAAGATTATTTCGTTTAACTTTGATAAAAAAAAATCAAGCAATTCAAATTGACAAAAAAAGACACTAACGGGTAAAAAAGGCAAAAAAAGCCAAAATAAAATACATATTTTTTGAATCAGCAGGACATGAATTTATTGTGTTTGTATAAAGTCGATACTTTCTTACGATCACGCAAGAAAATAGGCAAAGTTAGCAAAATCCTTTACCTGTTTATGACCATACCGTGAAGCATGGTAATATTATACTAGTAAGAAGAAGATAAACAATAACAATAGAAAAATTGTTTAACTGAAAATCGAGTTATCATTTTATAAAAAGGAATACATTTTTCGAGTCAAGTTGTAGTGTATGTATTTTAGTTGCATAAGGTTGGGCATTAAAATCTACCCAAAACTCATGTGCCATAAATGCTAAGATTAAACCAAGACAAATATATATATCGGTTTGGCATACTTCCACATCCCCCTTTTCCCACTTGAAAGCAATTATACAAAAAATAAATTAATGGATTAAACTAGGCTTCGGATATGATGTAGAAGTGTAGAGTGTACAATTCTGCGTCGAAACCAATCTTAATATAAAATTGCACTTAATTACGCAAGATTTTGAAAAAAAAAGAATACATTTTTTTCGAAAATTTATTTTTTAAAAATTGTTCAGATCCGATTTTTCAATAGTCAGTTAAAGAGCCAGTTATTTACTGGAAGAATAAAGTTTTTTGGCTCTTCAACAACAATCGAATAGCAAAATTGAATTTTTCAATTGAGAAATTCAATTTTTCAATTGTCACTTTCATTTATGTTTGTATATGTTTTTGATGTTTTTGTTTTTGTATATCGAAAATTTCGAAAGTAATTTTAATTAACATTTATTTCAAAGCAATGTTGACAAACAGTAATGTTTGACTTTGGAAATATTTATTCCTATGAATAACTTTATCTGAATTCTCAATAAGCAGATAAATTTACTGTTTCTATTCCTAAGAATAAGTTATTATTTATTATTATTATTATTATTTCTTTATTTTTTCAACAAATATTTATACAAAGATTGGTAAAAAGAAATACAAGCGTGGCAAATAGTGCCGTCTGCCGGATTAAAAAATCTATTATACATATTAAACAAACAAAAAAAAGTTATATATAAAAAGTTTGAAAATAATTATACATAAGTACGTTTCTACAAAACAAATTACAATGAAATACAAGTTGAATTATTGGATTTTGATAGATTTATATTTTTAGTGTGAAGCATAAAAACTTATTTTATTTATAATAGTTAGCTAAATTATTAACAAAATCTCTTTAAAAACAAGAAAAAGACAAAACAAAGTTTTTAGTTTGGCTAAAAAGAAAAAAAATAGTTAGCAAAGAGCTACATTATCCAGAATTAAAAAAACAGGGCTTTTAGTTTAGCTAAAACAAAATTATAATAGATTGAACATTCAACTTAATCCAAAAAATTAGCATATATATTTCTATATGAGATTGCATGTATGATAAACCGAGTAAGCAACTTCCACCCCAACTCCCCGTTCAACAACGAAACACAATCATCTAACGAGAGAAAACTCTTGTTAAAGTATAACCTGCGGATTTCCTGCAAAATTGGACATAACGCCATAAAATGGAAGATGTTTTCTGTAACCTGATGGTTTCAGAGAGTACAAGTCGGTTTTAAGTCTGATCTATGAGGTCTATAGTTTAATTCTAACATCTCCGTTCTAGCTTTGAAAATCAAGCTCATTCCAGTGATAGAAAATCCATCCCTAAAATAGCTTGCTTCTCTTAAATTAAAGTTTAGTTCTCTATAAACTGATCGCGTTGAGGACTCCCTTGCACGTTCGAGACAAGACTGAAACATTGTTCGTCAATTCCAGAGATGCAATCATAGAAAATATTTCTCCAGTTATCTGGGTTATCCGAGGTTAGGGGCAGTTCTAAATCGTACGATGAGGCCAATTCGGACCAATTTCTGAAAGGTGTATATCGACACCGTAAAGATACAAGAAGGACCCGCTTCTGGAGGTTGCTGTTCGATCTTTGCATAACTTTAACAATATAGTCAGCATTAGCTTTCAAATTCTTCAGGAAGATTGGAGGTAAGCCCCATTCAGCATAGATGGCATAATTTGGAGTGCTACGTGGTAATCTAAAAATTCTTTTGAAAAAATATCTCTGAATAGTTTCCAATTCATCAAGCTGTTGATAACCATACACTTCGTTAGCAAAGCAAAAGCAATTGTTGACTGTTGCATTAAAAACTTTAAATTTCGTGACTGGATCTATATGTCTATTATTGAAAAAGTTCGACCATATGGAGTTAATTGCTGTCTTAGCTGAAGCTATTTTGTCTTTGATGTGAGGAAGTAAACTCAGATTCTGCGTGATAGTGAAACCTAGATACTTGAACTCCTTTACGACTTCAATATTAGAACCGTTTAAAGTCCATACACGGTCATTGTCAGTGGAACGAGAGCGAAAAATTATAATTTTGGACTTCGCGGTGTTAATTTTTAGGTCCCACCTATCACAGAATTGCTTTTATTTATTTATTTGTAATTGAAGAGTTAGCGCATCATCGGTTTAAATGACAAGGTCGTCTGCATAAAGCAACACTTTAACTCTCAGGTCTCCAAAAATCACCCCTCTAGGAATATGATCCTCAATATCATTGATAAAAAGAGCAAACATCAATGGGCTCAGAATACAGCCTTGAGGGACACCTGTCCCGGATCGAAATTGAGTTGACTGATTTGTTCCATTTGATACTACAGCAGTCATATTTAAGAGAAGTTGCTCATAGATTCTGATAAACTTTGTAGATAGACCAATAGTCGCGAGTTTGAATAAAAGTGATTTTCTGTTTATAGTATCGAAAGCGGCTTTGAAGTCAACAAAAAAAGAAAACAGTTTAATATTTTTTTTCGATAAAACGCGTTGCAATACTAGTTAGAGTGAAAATTTGGTCTACAGTAGATAGATTAGCTCTAAAACCAGCCTGAAAACAGCTGATTTTGTTGTTACATTCAACCCAGGCCATCAATATATGATAAAGAATTTGAGTAAAAAGTTTCCGAAAAGAATTTAGAACAGAAATGCCTCTATATTTGTCTGGTATATCAGGGTCCCCCTTTTTAAAGATTGTTCTGAAACAGTCAGGAAAGTTCTCTTCACTAAACATTCTGTTAAAGAGTTCTAGAACGCCGTTCAGGAAATTTGGGGTAGAATTTTTGAAGAACTCAATCGGTATACCATCTAATCCTGAGGCTTTGTTATTTTTCATTTTTTTCAAGGCCGATAAGAGTTCACCCATAGAAAAAGGAGCGTCTTGAAGTCCAATGTAAACATAAGGAATCGCAAAACTGATACATGCTTGGTTTGGGTCTGGAAGCAATACATTTTCAAAATGTGTTGCCAGTCGGTCAACACCAATAGTGTTTTTTGCTGACTTATTGTGACCACCCAAAAACCTAACATTTCTCTAGAACGACTTGGAGTCTTTGCTCCATACAAGTAGCATAGCTGATTTTTTCAGAAAGCTCTCTTTTTTAAGACAACATAGGTCCTTGTAGGCTTTATTGGATTGGAGATATAGATTTTTTGCTATTTCCGTGTTGGTGTTTCTAAAATGTTTCAATAGAGCAAAAGATCTATCTCTGCTTTTCTTACATTCCATATCATACCAACTCATCTTGAAAGATCTTGCACCAGTATTCTAACTGACCCTAGCTGACTGCCTCATACAAGTAAGCAGAGAATTTGTTGCTTCATTTACTGAGCTTCTTGTTTCAACTTGTGAATTATCTGTTAATAGGTTCAATTTTCTTCTATACTCATCAGCCCATTTTTCGACCCAACGTAGTTTTTTATATTTGCCCATTGAAAAATAGATTTTTGATCTATCGGAGGATTAAATACTAAGTGACTACTTATATCAGAGGAATAAATACTATAGCAACACGAACAAATTCTTGTTTTATTCGATGAATAAACACTATCTGAGGTTTAACTGACTATTGAAAAATTCGCCCTAAAACAACTTTGTTTATAAACAAAAAAAAGGGATTTCTGGCTTTAAAAAAAAGTATAACAAGGCATAATAAATGTTATCGTTATTTCTTAATCATTTTTTTTTCTGTTTTAAGTATTTAAGTATATTTTTTTTTAGAAAATTGAAATTGAAATTGTCCCTCCTGCCTAATCGTGGAACTAGACCCCATTTTCATATGACTTTTGTTTATTGTCTCGACCCAACATACACGCTCTAGCTTTTTGTCTTATCATATGCTAATCACCCTGTATATTGTGCTATTATCTGAATTAAACATTAGAACCTTATTTACCTACCTAGTTATAACATTCAAGTTGCAAAATTAATTTAATTTCTTGGTTATCTTTCTTATTTTATCAACACAATAAATTACATTAAATGATTTGAGTAAATATTTGTAAATTGTGAAAGTATTAAAAAAAGAAATTACTTGACTCACTGAAAAGTTTTAATTATGCAAGCACCTAATGTAAGTACCTACGCAATGCATAATGTGTTTTTTTTTTTTTTTTTTAAATATTGAATAAACAATGATTTGCTATTGAACTTAAGAAATTAATGAACATACATTTATGCAATGTTGTGTTCTTGACTTTTGTTGACCTTTAGATTAAGATGTATGGTTTTTGACAATATACGAGTATACTCGTAAATTAAATGTATTAAGTAGAATTAAATATCAACACAGGCTTATTTTATTTTTGTATTTTTGTTTTGTTTAGATTTTAACCATGATATTGGTGATTTAGTTCCTTTTTAACTTGAAACTATCGTGATAAAAAGAAATATAGCGCTGTTGTACGTACTTGCTGTTGAGTTCAAATATTATATTATTATTCAAAATATTGAACTAGTCTCTTGTAGGTTGCAGCTTCTGGCACCGAACTGTTTAAATTCATAGTGAATAAGAAAATTAGCGCGAGTGAAAAGCATGCAGCAGAAATGCACAATATAAGAATTATAAAGGAA
This sequence comes from Melangyna quadrimaculata, assembly GCA_949320155.1. NCBI lineage: Eukaryota > Metazoa > Arthropoda > Insecta > Diptera > Syrphidae > Melangyna > Melangyna quadrimaculata. The sequence continues at coordinate 45,851,518 of OX439483.1, forward strand.
GGAAACGCACCCAATAATTAAAGGAGAATGGGCAAATTTGTATGAAAATTGGGTGCGAGCGGCCAAGAATGGTTTTATTATATTTGGATGTGGTTTGGTCCTGCAAGTACATTGTAGAAGTTTTTTCGTTGTAGTGTACTTCAAACAAGGATAAAATGCATTTTTGTGTTTAACACTTAAATAGAGTATTACTTATAAGAGTGGCTAATTTAAATGGAAAAATAGAAAAGGAAAGTGGAGTAACAATTAAAGACATCAGTATCAAAAATATTTATTATAAACGAAGCACATAAATCATTAAATATTAGTACAATTACCATAGTTTGTATAATAATCTATTTTAAAAACATGATTTTTTATAGTAAAGTGCCTACGCATGCTCTATAATACCACTTAATTCCACTGCTGGTAAGCGAATATCATCGGTTAAATACCAAACTATGCACATTACATGTGCGCAGCATCCGACTGTACGCCTTGCTCTCAGACAGGAACAGTAATAATGTGCGATAGCTTCTCTCCCGTTCCTTTATCGGTCTATCACAATATACGAATAATAAAGCTTAGACCTTACATGTCTGGACTGTATTCGGACACGCAACAACCAAATGTCTTGCTCGTCGATATATTGCGCAAGACCTCTTTCTTGCTGTTCTCGGTACACTTCAATATTGTACAATCCCTGCACTAGGTGCTCAGCATAATAACTGCGGGCTATCTTCACTTGGTATGTATGTACCCAACCCAGAGCAGATAGAACAAGATCATCTTCTGATAGATTTGGAAAATCGTCAAAATAGGGATGGACACCAGTGATGCTTCGGAAAGTTGCTCTTTGTCTATTCAAATTAGTACGAGAAACATAATCCGCCAGGGGGTTTGGTCGATTTAAGGGCTCATTTATAATTTCTACAAATGTGGCTGCATGTACGTTATCATGAAATGTCTCCTGAAAAGCGTTGATTAATGAAGCTGCTATTTTAAAGTCTTCAAACATGTGATATAAAGCTCTATTAAAATATTCTTGCCGGATCAATTTAAAGTCACTCCTTAATCGACCATTTATAACTTCTACCACCTACCGGCATATGGTGACCAGTCTAGACCTATTTGTTCAGTTGTCAACTGATCTGCACCGCGGTCCTTACTTTCAGGCATATAAGCTGAATAATTGAATCGTGTTAAGCCCACGATCAAGTATAAAAGTATCACCTTGTCGAAAGAACCAATGAAATGAACCTAAAAGAATGTTTTTTTTTTTTTAATACAAATTATATATACTACTGAAATCAATCAGCCAAAGAAGAAGACTAAGCACTTTTTATGTGGCCTTTCAAAATATACCTTCATCGTCATATATCATTCTTTGCAAAATATTTGCATCTTAGCTATGTTATTTGATATTCCATTCTTAGAAATCTCTTGTAAAAGAGGTATACTGAGACCAAAATGATACAGAAAAAGTGCATTTTCTCACCGAAACAGCCCGAGAGGCTTGTTCAACCACCGGTTTTGTTAATGGTTGGCTCAAAAGTATCGGTTGGTATCCTATTTTTAAAAGGCTACGATGAGATAGGAAATCTTATTTTGTTGCCTTTTTGACTAGTAAAAAGGGCTTAGTAAAATAACCGTGGGCTATCTTGACCTATTACGTATTGTGTCATTAGACATTGGATAACGCATAAGATAGTTTTTGAAAACACCATCTGTCCCAAAAATGCATTTGCAAATGTCTTCATATTTTTTTTCTTAAATGCACTGCAACAAAACGCCCGTATTAAAAGTTATTCAATTTTAGCAGACCTTGCATTTGACACTAATTTTATTCGTGGCCGCTCGCTCCCAAAAATGCCCATTCTCCTTTGCAATTTTTAGTTTCCAAATTTCACTGAAATAAAATTTCTTAAAAAATGTATAGTCAATGTACATTGTACATTGATAATGGGTAGGACCCTATTAGTTAGAAAAAAATATTGGATAAAATGAAGATAAGTAGAAGATAAACAATAACAATAGAAAAATTGTTTTTGTCTTTTGTAAAGTGCACTTTTATTGAAATATTAATTTGGAAAATGAAGATAGCCTACAGTCCCGAAGAACAGTTGCAATTCAACAAACAATTATTAAATTAAGAAAACATGATTTTTTTTTTATCGAATATAAAATGCATCAAATAGATTGAACACGCACTTGATTATTTTGTTCATTAACATCTATTTGATTTGTATTATTTTTAAATAAACAAACTGGGCCTTGAATTTTTGAGCACTTAAGCAGAGATAGCAAACATTCCTGCTATTTAAAGATAGGTCCTTACTATTTATATGCAAATATGAAAGCCTTGCAAATACTGCAGTTAAAATTCAGTGCGTTGAAAATGCAATGTAGGAACTTCAAAATCATATTTAATAAAAGACCTGAGTGCTCTAGACAAGGCTATGGGATCAAAGATGTTTTCCGTAGAGCCAAATGGCAACAATGGCCACACAGAAAGGTTTTGAACGCTACATATTTATATTAAGGGCGCTAAGCTCTTGAATTAAATACAATTTTGAAGTTCCTACACTTGGTACCTGGACTTTAGGCTAAAACAAAAAAGCATTTTCAATGCAGCACTATGTACAAAGGACCCAACCTAACCCAAGACTTTCATATTTGTATACAAAGTATGGACCTATCTTAAAATAGGGTTTCAACGACAAGAGACAGCATTCAGTTTTTGAAGCAATAAATTCTACGCGGTTTTTGATTCCTTATTGCACAATGCTGTTGAGATCAGAATTTAATGAGCTTATCATACGCTGCCGTTCAAGTTCCACATCCGAAGGACATGAATGTGAATCTGAAAACGAATATGAGAAGCTGAGGGTAATGTCGTCAGCGAAACAGTTTAAAGGAATAGAAGTTTCAGACGAAAGATCAGTTATGAATATAAGGAAGAGAGTCGGAGACAAAACGAAGCACACCAGTATTTATTTTGTGAATTTCAGAATGAAACCGTCCAATACAACTTGTATTGAACGGTCCGAAAGGTAATTTTTGATAAGAGAGCTTGATGCCAACTCTATCAAACGCTTCTCCAGTGCAATAATCTTATTTTCCCCAAAACGATGTAAAGATTTGTTCCACTTTTCGGTGAGATATACCAGCAGATCACCAGTGGACCTATTGCTACGAAAGCCGTACTGTCAGTCAATAAGAAGCTTTCGTTCTTCAAAACATTTCTTGAGCTGAAAATTGACCAGCGTTTCCAAGACCTTGGAAAGAATGGGGCGTTGGTGCAATTGGACGATAGTTTGAGGGTGGAGAAGATACGCCTTTTTTAAGAGACTGGCTGGGCAAATGCTGTTTTCCATCCACTCGGAAAGAGACAACAGACAAAAAGCGGAATCGTTACCATGGATGAAACATAAGTGCGTCATTTTACACATAATATGAAGCAGTATTAACAGTGGACTGTAAGGCGTGAATCTGCAGACAAGATCATGTCATCGTTTGTTTCATTGATTTTGTTTTTTTTTTTCTAAATGAAGAAAAATAAACGGAAAATTCTATGTGAATTTGTTTCGGCGGATGAGTGGAGAGATAGAGAAAAAAAAGGAAAATAAAATTGTTTCACCGAGACAACACTCTAGTTTTGACTTCTTTTATCACGATGGTAAAAATTAATATATTAAAGTGTTAATTGCTTCCTTATGCATTCTAATCAGGATTATTGTCTGTTTTTATATTTAAAAAAAATTGGTTGGTAATAAGAGATTCGCGAACGTGTTAAGAGATTCGTCGAAAATGGACGTGTTGAATATGCAATTGATCTCTATTTTGTAGAGTTTTACCTTTATTGCTATAAAAAGGATATCGAAGCTCTTGCACAATGATTAACAAAATGTATCTAAAAAAATGTTAATGTTTCTTTGTTAGACCAGGTACTCCTGGGACCATCCTCGTATTGCAAAGACAAAAGCAACACTAAGGCTTTGAAAATAACATAGTTCTTATAACTGCTTAGTTCATAATCGGAAATGTTTATTGCCACAAACCAAACGGAGTTATGTTATTGGTCCTATTTTCCATTGACATTTTGTTAAAGCACTTTATGTTAGTGCTCGAAAAACACACAGGTTGCTTTGATCACGATATGGTCCCTTCTTGACTGAGTACCAATAATTTTTCTTATAGGACTTTCACAATTTAAATATTAGATCGGAAAACAATATATAAACTTTTAAACTACATTTTGTGAGCTCTATAAAGTGGTGGGGCAAAAATTATAACTATATCATTGGAAAAGTGTAGTAGCCCGTAGCGTAATGGTTAGTGCGTTCGACTGTCACGCTGGAGGACTGGGTTCACTTCATAGCCTCCTCCTAAAGTTTTTTTTTCTGGGCTACTGCCTCTTGCGAGGAATTGACGAATCCTCCAAGAGTAGCACTTGGCTTCTAGAACTACTGCGTATTATAAAAATTTATTTATATATATATTCATTGAAAAATCGAGCCAGTAGAAAAGTGTACGGTGGAAAATTCTTGATTTCTTGCTTCTGGTTCATTAAGGGACTCATTGCAATTGGTGATTGGTAAATGGTAACAAATACAATTACAATAACAATTTAAATTACAATTACATTTACAATTACAATTACAATTACAATTACAATAACAATTACAATTACAATTACAATTACAATTACAATTACAATTACAATTACAATTACAATTACAATTACAATTACAATTACAATTACAATTACAATTACAATTACAATTACAATTACAATTACAATTACAATTACAATTACAATTACAATTACAATTACAATTACAATTACAATTACAATTACAATTACAATTACAATTACAATTACAATTACAATTACAATTACAATTACAATTACAATTACAATTACAATTACAATTACAATTACAATTACAATTACAATTACAATTACAATTACAATTACAATTACAATTACAATTACAATTACAATTACAATTACAATTACAATTACAATTACAATTACAATTACAATTACAATTACAATTACAATTACAATTACAATTACAATTACAATTACAATTACAATTACAATTACAATTACAATTACAATTACAATTACAATTACAATTACAATTACAATTACAATTACAATTACAATTACAATTACAATTACAATTACAATTACAATTACAATTACAATTACAATTACAATTACAATTACAATTACAATTACAATTACAATTACAATTACAATTACAATTACAATTACAATTACAATTACAATTACAATTACAATTACAATTACAATTACAATTACAATTACAATTACAATTACAATTACAATTACAATTACAATTACAATTACAATTACAATTACAATTACAATTACAATTACAATTACAATTACAATTACAATTACAATTACAATTACAATTACAATTACAATTACAATTACAATTACAATTACAATTACAATTACAATTACAATTACAATTACAATTACAATTACAATTACAATTACAATTACAATTACAATTACAATTACAATTACAATTACAATTACAATTACAATTACAATTACAATTACAATTACAATTACAATTACAATTACAATTACAATTACAATTACAATTACAATTACAATTACAATTACAATTACAATTACAATTACAATTACAATTACAATTACAATTACAATTACAATTACAATTACAATTACAATTACAATTACAATTACAATTACAATTACAATTACAATTACAATTACAATTACAATTACAATTACAGTTACAATTACAATTACAATTACAATTACAATTACAATTACAATTACAATTACAATTACAATTACAATTACAATTACAATTACAATTACAATTACAATTACAATTACAATTACAATTACAATTACAATTACAATTACAATTACAATTACAATTACAATTACAATTACAATTACAATTACAATTACAATTACAATTACAATTACAATTACAATTACAATTACAATTACAATTACAATTACAATTACAATTATAGTTACAATTACAATTACAATTACAATTACAATTACAATTACAATTACAGTTACAATTACAATTACAATTACAATTACAATTACAATTACAATTACAATTGCAATTGCAATTACAATTACAATTACAATTACAATTACAATTACAATTACAATTATAATTACAATTACAATTACAATTACAATTACAATTACAATTACAATTACAATTACAATTACAATTACAATTACAATTACAATTACAATTACAATTACAATTACAATTACAATTAAAATTACAATTACAATTACAATTACAATTACAATTACAATTACAATTACAATTACAATTACAATTACAATTACAATTACAATTACAATTACAATTACAATTACAATTACAATTACAATTACAATTACAATTACAATTACAATTACAATTACAATTACAATTACAATTACAATTACAATTACAATTACAATTACAATTACAATTACAATTACAATTACAATTACAATTACAATTACAATTACAATTACAATTACAATTACAATTACAATTACAATTACAATTACAATTACAATTACAATTACAATTACAATTACAATTACAATTACAATTACAATTACAATTACAATTACAATTACAATTACAATTACAATTACAATTACAATTACAATTACAATTACAATTACAATTACAATTACAATTACAATTACAATTACAATTACAATTACAATTACAATTACAATTACAATTACAATTACAATTACAATTACAATTACAATTACAATTACAATTACAATTACAATTACAATTACAATTACAATTACAATTACAATTACAATTACAATTACAATTACAATTACAATTACAATTACAATTACAATTACAATTACAATTACAATTACAATTACAATTACAATTACAATTACAATTACAATTACAATTACAATTACAATTACAATTACAATTACAATTACAATTACAATTACAATTACAATTACAATTACAATTACAATTACAATTACAATTACAATTACAATTACAATTACAATTACAATTACAATTACAATTACAATTACAATTACAATTACAATTACAATTACAATTACAATTACAATTACAATTACAATTACAATACAATTACAATTACAATTACAATTACAATTACAATTACAATTACAATTACAATTACAATTACAATTACAATTACAATTACAATTACAATTACAATTACAATTACAATTACAATTACAATTACAATTACAATTACAATTACAATTACAATTACAATTACAATTACAATTACAATTACAATTACAATTACAATTACAATTACAATTACAATTACAATTACAATTACAATTACAATTACAATTACAATTACAATTACAATTACAATTACAATTACAATTACAATTACAATTACAATTACAATTACAATTACAATTACAATTACAATTACAATTACAATTACAATTACAATTACAATTACAATTACAATTACAATTACAATTACAATTACAATTACAATTACAATTACAATTACAATTACAATTACAATTACAATTACAATTACAATTACAATTACAATTACAATTACAATTACAATTACAATTACAATTACAATTACAATTACAATTACAATTACAATTACAATTACAATTACAATTACAATTACAATTACAATTACAATTACAATTACAATTACAATTACAATTACAATTACAATTACAATTACAATTACAATTACAATTACAATTACAATTACAATTACAATTACAATTACAATTACAATTACAATTACAATTACAATTACAATTACAATTACAATTACAATTACAATTACAATTACAATTACAATTACAATTACAATTACAATTACAATTACAATTACAATTACAATTACAATTACAATTACAATTACAATTACAATTACAATTACAATTACAATTACAATTACAATTACAATTACAATTACAATTACAATTACAATTACAATTACAATTACAATTACAATTACAATTACAATTACAATTACAATTACAATTACAATTACAATTACAATTACAATTACAATTACAATTACAATTACAATTACAATTACAATTACAATTACAATTACAATTACAATTACAATTACAATTACAATTACAATTACAATTACAATTACAATTACAATTACAATTACAATTACAATTACAATTACAATTACAATTACAATTACAATTACAATTACAATTACAATTACAATTACAATTACAATTACAATTACAATTACAATTACAATTACAATTACAATTACAATTACAATTACAATTACAATTACAATTACAATTACAATTACAATTACAATTACAATTACAATTACAATTACAATTACAATTACAATTACAATTACAATTACAATTACAATTACAATTACAATTACAATTATAGTTACAATTACAATTACAATTACAATTACAATTACAATTACAATTACAATTACAATTACAATTACAATTACAATTACAATTACAATTACAATTACAATTACAATTATAGTTACAATTACAATTACAATTACAATTACAATTACAATTACAATTACAATTACAATTACAATTACAATTACAATTACAATTACAATTACAATTACAATTACAATTACAATTACAATTACAATTACAATTACAATTACAATTACAATTACAATTACAATTACAATTACAATTACAATTACAATTACAATTACAATTACAATTACAATTACAATTACAATTACAATTACAATTACAATTACAATTACAATTACAATTACAATTACAATTACAATTACAATTACAATTACAATTACAATTACAATTACAATTACAATTACAATTACAATTACAATTACAATTACAATTACAATTACAATTACAATTACAATTACAATTACAATTACAATTACAATTACAATTACAATTACAATTACAATTACAATTACAATTACAATTACAATTACAATTACAATTACAATTACAATTACAATTACAATTACAATTACAATTACAATTACAATTACAATTACAATTACAATTACAATTACAATTACAATTACAATTACAATTACAATTACAATTACAATTACAATTACAATTACAATTACAATTACAATTACAATTACAATTACAATTACAATTACAATTACAATTACAATTACAATTACAATTACAATTACAATTACAATTACAATTACAATTACAATTACAATTACAATTACAATTACAATTACAATTACAATTACAATTACAATTACAATTACAATTACAATTACAATTACAATTACAATTACAATTACAATTACAATTATAGTTACAATTACAATTACAATTACAATTACAATTACAATTACAATTACAATTACAATTACAATTACAATTACAATTACAATTACAATTACAATTACAATTACAATTACAATTACAATTACAATTACAATTACAATTACAATTACAATTACAATTACAATTACAATTACAATTACAATTACAATTACAATTACAATTACAATTACAATTACAATTATAATTACAATTACAATTACAATTACAATTACAATTACAATTACAATTACAATTACAATTACAATTACAATTACAATTACAATTACAATTACAATTACAATTACAATTACTATTACAATTACAATTACAATTACAATTACAATTACAATTACAATTACAATTACAATTACAATTACAATTACAATTACAATTACAATTACAATTACAATTACAATTACAATTACAATTACAATTACAATTACAATTACAATTACAATTACAATTACAATTACAATTACAATTACAATTACAATTACAATTACAATTACAATTACAATTACAATTACAATTACAATTACAATTACAATTACAATTACAATTATAGTTACAATTACAATTACAATTACAATTACAATTACAATTACAATTACAATTACAATTACAATTACAATTACAATTACAATTACAATTACAATTACAATTACAATTACAATTACAATTACAATTACAATTACAATTACAATTACAATTACAATTACAATTATAGTTACAATTACAATTACAATTACAATTACAATTACAATTACAATTACAATTACAATTACAATTACAATTACAATTACAATTACAATTACAATTACAATTACAATTACAATTACAATTACAATTACAATTACAATTACAATTACAATTACAATTACAATTACAATTACAATTACAATTACAATTACAATTACAATTACAATTACAATTACAATTACAATTACAATTACAATTACAATTACAATTACAATTACAATTATAATTACAATTACAATTACAATTACAATTACAATTACAATTACAATTACAATTACAATTACAATTACAATTACAATTACAATTACAATTACAATTACAATTACAATTACAATTACAATTACAATTACAATTACAATTACAATTACAATTACAATTACAATTACAATTACAATTACAATTACAATTACAATTACAATTACAATTACAATTACAATTACAATTACAATTACAATTACAATTACAATTACAATTACAATTACAATTACAATTACAATTACAATTACAATTACAATTACAATTACAATTACAATTACAATTACAATTACAATTACAATTACAATTACAATTACAACTACAATTACAATTACAATTGCATTATGCAATTACAATTACAATTGCATGATATGAAATTAGCAATTACTTTCTTATTACAAGTAACCAATGTTTTCTATTACAAATTTTACCAATATTACTAATATTACCATCTACCAATCACCATTTACTAACTACATATGGTCTCTGAATGCATCAGGAATCAAATATATTAAATGTTCCACTGTCCAAAATTTTACTGTTTGTTTTTTGTAATACATAATTGTACAAATTTATAAATTATAATAATTTCTTGTTTTGTAGGCTATATATATAGCCTACAAAACAAGAAATTATTGTAGTTTATGAAGTCTAAAATTCTATATAAGCTCAGAAAAATTCAAAAATAAATCATTAATAAAATAATTTCAGAGGAGACGGAAGGGATTTTGAAGAAGAAAAATATAATTGGAATTAATTTGGAAATAATTGAAGATAAAATAATTAAAATGAATAATACTGCTGGTAATAACTGGATGGATGAAATGGAGAAGAATGTAAGTTATTAAAATGTTTAAAAATGTAAAAAAGTTTATAAATGTTATAAATGGGTGATTCTCCACTAAAAGCTCCTTTTCGTGGCCCCGACCAAAAATGGTCCAACATATTAAAAAAAAACTTATTTATTTTGAAGTAAATAACAGCGCAAGCAACGTTTCTAACTGGGCCACTTCTAAATTTTAAATATTTGCAAAATATGTAATAACAAAATTATTGTTTTTATGGTCCAAATGTCTTTTCGGTCGCGTGAAAAATGGATTTTTTGTTTGTTTTTAAATGCATACATTTTAATTTGACTGAGTCCCAGGATTAAGAATATGTAGTTAAATACAACTTCCCTAAAAAATAAATTTATTTATTTGAAACAATTAACTTACAAATTTTCAAACACGTGTCTCCATGTATTTGCATCATTTCCGTAAAAAAATGTTAAATGCTTATAAATTCAAATTAACGGCCGTCAGTTTATAGGATTTAGACTAAATGAAGAAACTCATTCATGCTTCCTTTAAAATATATTCAATTAAATGGTTGGGACATCAGTTTCGTGTGTAATTTTAAAGTAAGTGGTTGAATTCGTCACGTGTTTTATCAATTTCGTCATTTCCCTAGGTGCATATAATTTTAGTAAGTGATAGAAAAAAAAAAATATTTTGTAACAGTCTTGAGAAGTTATGTTGCAGTTAGTAATAGAAAATTAAAAAAAAAATATACTTTCTACTTTTCTTGTCTAAAAAGTTAAAAAACATCGATTTTCGTCATTTCCGTCGCGTCATTTCAGTCGCCTTTATTGGGTTATGGCGATGAGAAAATGGTTACGGAAATGACTTTAGATGTGTTTTTTTTTTTTAATCATGAATTTATTGCAAATCATTAAAATTTTTGTGCATGCATTTAAAACCCCTAAAAGGCAATTGCAGACCATGAAACTGAGATAGGTGGGGAAGGGAAAACGTAACAAATTATTTGTCTTTACTAGTTAAATGTCATTTCCGTACCACACAATCATTTCTGTAAATTGGTTTAATTTAGATTTTAATAATTTTAAATAAATTCCTATAATACCGTAAGTCTTTTAAATGCATCCTGAATTACACGGTCCTTGTTACAAGTAATATTTTACAAGGAAAATTTTTGTACTGGTACATTATCATTTCCGTTGTCGAAGGAGTCATTTCCGTATCAAGCCCAAATTCTCAAAAACGCTTAAAATCAAGTGCCCGCACTTTAAATCATTAATTTTTTACATAATTTATAATAATACTTAAATGTACATAATTTTTTCTTAAATTTAGGTAGGGGACATTTTGGGTGCTAAAAAGGAGCTTTTAACAGAAAAAAAAATAAATTATTCTAATTTGCTGGATGGATTCATGAAGAAACCAGAAAAGAAAATATTAGACAATAAAAGAAGAGGAAGAATTTATTAGAAGAATCCAGGAATATTATGAAGCTGGATTTTAGAACGAATGGTCCTTAGTGAGTAGATTTTTGTTTAGAAACAAAAATAGTTAAAATTATTTATATTATGTTATCTTTCCTTAAAGAATTCCATCAAATATCGGCCTCCATTGATAAATCCAAACAGAGATCGAAACCATTTTATATTCTTGTACTTCATGACGCTATGGAGTACCAGGATAATTGAAGAGATTTAGTGGAAATTACTGGTTTTTCTCTAGTTGGATTTATTTTTGTTTTTTTGTTATAATTGCTTTTCTTTTTATAATCTTTTTCTAGGTGGCATTCCAAATTTAATTATTATTCTCATATGTTGTAGCCTTTACAAACAATAAGAATTTTAATAATTATAATACATTTATTTTTAATTTTTGTTTTCATGAATTATACCTCATCTTTCAAATTAATAAATTCATAGTTTAAATTTCTAATAATTTGTTTTTTATTTATATTGATTATTAGGAAACAATTTTTATTTTTAGTTAAGCCCGTATGATACTAACTTTTTTTTATCATTTTTAAGGCATTGAAAATGAAAGTAGAGTTGTTCAAACAATTTATAATTGAAAATACCGATATGAGTGAGCGCGTACACAATATCCACATTAATGTAAAAAAAGTCACAAAAAATGTATTAAAAATTAACATATTTCAGATTCTGGCAGTTTTTTTTTTGACTTTTCAGAAATTGAAAATTAAAAATTATTTCAAAAAAAAGTATACACTGGACTCATGAGAACACTAGTTTTTGGTGTATATTTACTTTTGTGGACATTGTAATTGTCAAAACATAATGTCGTTCTTTTCATAAAAAATACTATTTTCTCTTTTCCTCTTTGCTGACAATAAGTCATGATTTAATGAATTAAAAATGAGAAAAAAATGTAGTATCATACGGGCTTTAGGGCCCTTTCCATGAAAACATATTCTTCCTCAAGCATGAACCAATGTTTTCCTGGATTTGGACAGCAACAAAACATCAACATACAAATTTGAATTGACATTTTAAACAATAGGATTGTTCAGTGAGGTTTTTTTCAGATCAGAACAGAATAGAACAGAACAGGATATAACAGAAATGTCAGACAAGATAGAACAGGCAGCTGCCTGACAGTTGTCAAAAACCTGTTCTACCTAAAAAGTAAGAACAGAAAATCCTGTTCTATTCTGTTCCAAACTGTTCGGAACAGACTCACTGAACAGCAAATCAGAACAGTTTGGAACAGAAACTTCTCATTGAACAGCAAAAACTTGTACTTTTCTGTTCTAAACTGTTCGGAACAACGTCACTGAACAAAGCTAATGATATTCGAATCTCGTACATGTGGACGGCTAAAAAAAATTGTGATATAGAGAGGAAAAGAAAAAGTGGTGTTCCATGTTCGATCGAACTAGTCTTGGATATTATTAATATCCTTCTAAAGAATTCAAGAAGTAAAACACGTCAAATGTAGTGCCAGCTTTTTTTAGTGATATTTTTTTTTTTGAGTTGCCGTATACTGGCACCTACCATGGATGTACATACATATGTACCTATTTTATATAAAATAAAGATTTAAACGACAAACAATAGAACAAGAAAAAGAGATTTTTCAAAGATATCTAGAGTGGGCTTTAATTTTATAAATTTCGGAGCATCTGGATGGGAGTGGGATCTAATTTTATAAATTTCGGAGCATCTGGGTTGGAGTGGCAACATTTAAAACGTCTTGCACTTACATATTTGTAACGGAGATTTTTTGACATAATATCATTTATATGGTTATGGTATATAATATAAAGTTTGTTTTCTACACCTATGGGTCCTGGAGGGCGACTGGTTGGGTTTGGCGACATTTTAATTGTCTGAGGTGATTTGTAATGAGGGGATTTTCGCTGATTGTTTGGTTTATCATTTATTTTATTATATCTTCCAAATCAAAAGTTTGTTTTCGCCCTTACGGGCCTTTGGAGGGCGTCTGGCGACACTTTACTCGTTTGGGTTATACCTTCAACTAAAATCTAGTTTTTTGCTCATTTTGGGGGGCGTCTGTGTGGGTCTGGCGATACTTAAATCGTCTGGGACCCCGAAATTCTTAATGAGAGCGTAATTCTCTTTAATGTCCATTAATATTTAAGTGGTTATACTCTACACAAAAATCTGAAAAATCGCAGTTTTCAATCTCCCGCCCACAGACCCGGCGACAAAATAATCTTTCCAGACGATTGACTTTCTCGGTCTATATAAGAAATTCAAGAATTTCGATATCTTGATCGTGAGTTTTATAAGATTCAAAATAAGTAAATAAGTTTTTTTAGCTAAAATTTCAGAATCTAGCAGATGAGCTCACAAAAATATATTCATCTTTTATTTTTATAGGAAACATTAAAGAGGGTCCAGTAAACCCAGTATATGAAATCTTATAGTCTTAGTGGGAGTGGAGGGATAACCTAAGCCGCTTCAAGTTATCAACTTATTACTGTTACTCTGATTCAAGTTATCAACTAATTACATACTCTTGACTGCATTCATACTTTGATTTGGGATTTTCTCAACCTGTAAGTTTTCATTTATTTTGTAATCATTTGCCCGTTTGCTGATACAAAACAAAAATATTTAAGGTCAGCATAAACGCTTATGTATGTTCTACTTTTTCAACTACTTTTTAAACAGTCATAAGTTCTTATGTTGAATATAAATACTAAAGTTTTGTTTCAGGAAATGGGCCTTGGACTCTAAGGTGAGTGTGTAGGTAGGTGCCAGATTTTGGTAGTAGAATTTAAACCACAGGGCCATACTATTTTAACTATAATAAAATAAATATTCATTATCAATTATTTTTATCACCTTAATCAGAAGTACGAGTATGTACATATAAATACCTAGTTGTAAAATTAAATTCTGTTGATTTTCTTTGAAACCTACATTTTGCTGGGGGATCTTACAGTTTGTTTTTTTTTAGACATTGCTTGCACTTGATTTTCTTCTTAGACAAAACTGCGCGGTATATAATTTTTGTGTACACAAACAACTGTTTATATTCTTTTATAAATCAAAGATTGTACCTAAACTGCAAAGCCAAACAAAAAATATCTCTAAATAAACAATGTATGTCAAGCCAACTTCAATAGATGTACATATGTCCCGCCTCTCATGTGAAAACATTGAAAGAGAGAAATAAGGAATTAGAAAATAAACAATTAAGGCAAATTGAAAACTTTATTGACATTGGAAGACTAATTTATCGCGTTTTATAAAGCTTGCAAGTCTTCGTAAATAAATAATAATCACTCACGTAAGAGATTACAACATAGTGTAGGTACCTACTTAGTTGAAAACTTAGATAAAAACCAAACAGCTTACTAAGCTTTGCGCCATTGCTAAAGAAAGACTATGACCCACCCCTGAATCTGACGAGGTATACCTGAACATTCTATCAATTAGGAGCATAGAATTCCGAAACAACTCGAATCTAATCAAGACGTAGACAGAAAACAAGTTCAATGCTCTGTGAACTTCAATCACTGACAAATCTCAACGCCACCACCATGCCGCCTCATCATACTCATCTACCGTCCCACCAATTAGGTATCTAGTTAAGTTTGTTGTCTGCAGTCTTTGTAGTCTGCAATAGAAATTGTTAATTAGTTTCTCTTTCGAATTAAATAATCCGTTGCAGCTACAGAAATAGAATTATAAAATAAGCTTTTGTTTTCCAAACATTTCCTTGAAGCAGAAAGTGCGCAGAAAAAAGTGAAACCTTCAGAAGACAAAAAAAAAAACACATCATCATGCTGACAGATGAAAATAGTTCCCTCACATTCCCTTTGCACAACCTGACTCTTAAATAGTTCATCGACCAAGATGGAATGAGGAACGAGATTCTTAGACAATTGGCACAGCCTAAGCGGCGCCCTGGCGACTATTGGTAATCAAAGGGCAATCGAGTATATTTTCTGGTTAGTTATATGGGACGGGGACTGACTTAGGTTTGGGACAATGGAGCACGACCATGTCCTGTACAGTTCTATTTACAATTTTTGTTCTTCGTTACATAATCTTTTGAAATTTTAAAGAAAAACTATGATTCCTACTCACAACAACTTACCTGATAATAATGCAACTGACAATTGTGCTGGATTAAAATCTTCAAGGTATTTGCCCAAATATGTGTTAAGGACCCAAGTAATCAGTTCGCGTAGCATTTTGCCTTTTGGGTTCGACGACGAAGACCAAATGCACTAAAATTGATTTGTTGCACATTGAGCGATGTGATTGAAGTGAATTGATCTATTTTTTGTCTGCCTTATCCACTGGAGTCGCGAGTATTCAATTTAGTCAGATACAGAAATATTTGATAAAAGCCCCGGCGACGATGAGATCACTCATTTGTATACAATGCACACTCTTTATTTATTGAGATTTTAGCAAATATAATAATTTTTATTTTGTTATTAAATTGCGACTTGGAATTTTCTCAAAAATGTTCAAGTGTATGGATAGGGGGCACTTGGTTTTCTCTTTACTTTGTCACAATTTATTTTACTATTTTTGTTTATGTTGCACAACCGGCGACGGTATATTACTTGATATTTTGTTTAAATAGTTTTCGCGAGCTTAGAGTATATTAATTGTGAAGAAAGTTACAATTAATTGAAATTAAAAACACATCGCGGAAGAAAAATATTCCGTAACTTCTCTCCTTGTGGACGAGTGAAAAAAATCTGACATTTGCGTTTCGTTTTTGACAAAGGGGAAATTCATATGACAGTCACGAAACTAAATGGAATAGAAATATAGGGTGTATCAGATTTTAAGGTCTTGTCTACATTTGACCTAGTCTGCTTTTACATGACAGCGATTATTAAGTGCTGATTTTTTGTTGCTTTGATTTCGGATTATTTTCCATGCTTGATTTTTAAAAGACAAAAAGAAAAAGTTGACTTTGTGAAGAGAAAATAATTATATTTGGCACTCCTTAAAATCTTATTATAATAAGCGAAAGCAAACTGAAGTTTATTTGAAAAATAAACGACAAGTTACTTTAAGTTGAGTCAAAGAATAACTCTATCCCAAACCAACGCGAAAGCTGCACATTCACCCACGTGGTGGCAGTTTTTGTTGCTGTTTTGCATTGCTTATTTGTAATTTTTGTTATCATTGTGAATGATTCACACTACATAGCGAATGTTCCGCGTTGGTTTGGGAGATCCTTAAAGGGTCCTACACACGATCAATTTTATTGATAATAATTATTGAAGATATTTTCTATTAAAAAATTGAAAATTGAAATTGATCAAACGTTGCAACCACACGTATCAATGAATATTGATAATAATTTAACAAATTTTCATTTAAATTCGCGAGAATTAAGTCGAAAATCACAAATTTCATTTTAATTTGTTTTTGTTTGCCTCCAACTACACAACACAACCTAAAACTACGTTCCCACCAGACACTTAACCGAGATTTAGCAAGATTATCACAAATCTCCTTGAAATCTATAAGATTAACCATACAAATTTTAATCTCCTCAAATGAAGATTTCAAATAAAACTCATTCAAATCTACTTGGAAACATTAGTTTGTCAAATCAACGCCATTTTCGTTTATTGACAGATGGAAATGTAAACAATAACTATCTATCTCACTTCCACTTCATATCAAAAAAATGAAACACCATTTGAATGTTTTGCCATAATCCTCTTTTTGACCTTTTTGAGCAGTGGAAACACCAAAAAACATCTGATTACCTAAATCTTGGTTTAGTGGTTGGTGGAAACGTAGTACAAACATCGATTAGTACCTCTTTGCTGCTCAGAACCCATCCTGACATTGATACTTAAGCCTCAACAACATATACTTACTTTTGTACAAAAGTACAAAAATGATCGCAAAACAACATACGAAAATTGTTCTGACATATAAATTAAACCACCATGCACAATTCTCCATTGTTTTTTTTGCAAGCAGGTGTCTTCAGAATAGATATTTATTTCTCAATTTTGTACTTTTGTACAAAAGTAGGCCTATGTACTTAAGCCTTTACCGCCTAGTGCGGTCTAACCTTAAATCAATAGAAAGATCACACTCACACAATTACAAACATAAATCAAATCATGATTTGAGAATATCTAGAGAATATTCGAAGAAGCGGGCAATTGATAACACTGGCAAAAAGGTAATGGATAAAGGTAAAGGAACATTTCAGAGAATATATGGCTTAACATCAGCCTTATTCTGGCATCCTCACTGATGCCTCACAAGTCACAATAACCTCATAACTCCTGGTTAACTCGCCTCATAAAAAACTTAAAAATTATGATCTGCTCCTTGGCAGATCACATTTCCCGTTGTTCTTATGGGGTTTCTTATCCTTATGAAGGCTTCCACAGATCACGAAATTGTGACCGCCTTATACAAAAACAAACTCTCAAAAAATTGGGACCTGTGAGCCTCACAATTAAAAAATAGGGCTGTAAGTTTAAGAAACTGTGTATGAATTATCTTTAGGTATAGCCCAGTCAAATTCGACAATAAATTCGCAAAGTACGATGTAGTTCTGCATTTTTGACATGTTTTTGGGGTATGTTAGAGTAGTCTGTAGTTAAGTTTACAACTTCGAAAAACCCGAAAAATGCAACAGTGAAAAAATGCAAAAATCACCCCATTTTTTCTGACATTTTCCTTTATAACTTTGGAAATATCAAACTTAGGAAAAAAACAATTCACTATATTCTTGTTTGTTATAAAATTTTCTACAAGACCACATTAGCTTACAATTCATGTATGTTATATTCATGTATGTTATATTTGAGTTGAGTAAAAACAAACATTTTGAAAAACTAAGTAATTTTGAAGCACTCAAAGAATAGGTCAAACATTGTCCAATTGTGCTCAAAATTTACAATCAAATAGCCTAGGGTATTATAAGACAAAATTTGAAAATTCGATCCAAATCGGTCAAATAGTTTTGGCAAGAAACATGATGTTAACTAAGTGCAACAAGCAATGTTTGCATCTTTGCTGTGGTCAAAGTAGGACGCGTACACGTACTTGGAACCCTTAGCTATGATAAAATATAGTTACAATATTTATATCTTTTTTATAGCAACTTTAGTAGCGATTTTAAAAGTTCCGAAAATTGTTGACTTGGTATGTAAATATGTAATTTCGTGAACATTTTCGAAACTTTTAAATTCACTACCAAAGTTGCTTAAAAAAAGATATAAATATTGAAACTATATTTTATCATAGTTAAGGGGTCCAAGTACGTGTACAAAAATAAGTGCCAACTTAAGCGTCCTACGCTTTGCGAATTTAGCCCTTTTTTTGTAATTATTGACTGGAATATTCGTCTTGATATAGGAGATGATATTGTGGCAGATCACAACTTTTAACTTTCTGAAACTCAAAAGCGTCAACATTCTCAGTCAAAAGTCCTCGTATCTCTGAAAACAATGTCAGAGTATTTTCAATTTAAATTAAAGTTTTTTGAGTTTGTATAAATTGTTAAATAAACAAATTAATATTATTTGATTGTGTTAAAATAATTGACAAAATTCAAAATTTGCATTATGATACAAAATTCTAAGAAAGTTTCAAAATCTCCGAATAGAACACGTAAACCATATGTGTAAGAATGGATTAACTTAAAATTAAAAAAAATATACATAATTGTACCTATGAATATGTTAATATAGTGCTCCTAAGCCAGCCAAACCAACAATATGGGGAACAATTGCTCCCGGACTGGCCATGTTACGTTATCGACCAACATTTCAAGATTTTCAGGGATCAACGAATTCAAGAAAAATAAAGGTTTGTTTAAAAAAAAATCATTTGGTTTAAAAATTAAAACTTCCATAATCGAATTACAATTCATTTTTTAAATACATTGGTCACACGGTATTTATCACTGAGCTATTTGAAAAGCCAAAAGTCTCTTTAAAAAATATTTTCCTTTGAGTTAGGAAGCTATAATGTGTTTTATTGTAAGAACCTACAGCAAACATTGGTAGTGGAAGTTCATACAGAATTTATAACTTTAACTTTAATTTTAAATATGAGGGCTTATATGTATGTTCCTATGTATGTGCATATTTCATGATATAAAATATAAAAACCTGTGAAAATTATTTTTCCGGTAGGGATGGATGATAGAAATGGCAATTTACGAGTCTTGTATTACGGGGTACACTAACTTCAATTGATTTCAAAAAACGAGCGAGTAGGTTTAGGTGTTATCGTCAATTTGTAAACATTTAACCACAAATATATATACATATATGATCAACATTCAACAGCTTCGTAGTATTTTACATACACTGCCGCTGCATGAAAAGGAGCATTATTTTGTTGAAAATCAATGCGGTTTGTCCGAAAAGATTGTTGGTTTGCGGAGACAATGCTTCTGGCAACGTTTTTTATTACCAATATGACTGGAAATCAGTCATCTTAGTACTTTCAACTGCCAAGTTAATTGTTCCCTAAAAGAATATTGCTCATAACGCCTCCTCTTCCCTGTTGTGATTACGAACAAGATCACATATTCGTTTTAATGTAATATGTCTTTTAAAGCTGTAAAAATTTGATTCATTTTTTATAATGTTTGGCATTATGTAGTTTCGTTGAGTTCTTTCATCCAAGTATGTTTGAAACCACTGCAATTCTTTGTTTTGAATACCATATTTGTTTAGTTTTAATACAAAATAATCAATTGTTTCAAACGCCCTTTGAAAATCTATGAACACGGTTCATGACACTGCGTTTTTAAAGTCGTTATCAGCCAGTTAAGGGCTGTTTCACAAGAGTGATCCGACCGAAATCCCGATTGATTTTCTATAATGCTAGGTTTCTACTTGTCATTTACCAACTGACGAAAGACCTTTTTTGCGTCTTTTCACAAAGTGACAAGTGGAAATACCCTAAAATTGCTTGTCTTTGAACTGGTTAACTGTGTTTGTCAATGATAGACAACGAATTTCAAAGACAAGTGGAAATAACTGAGGCCTCATTACGTAAAACGATAACGATCAAACGATATCGTTTTGGCTATACCTGTCCCTTTCTTTTTTATACTTATATGATAGGGACAGCTATTGCCAAAACGATATCGATTGATCGTTATCGTTTAACGCAATAAGGGCCCTGAATTGACCAACGAAATGTCACTTTGTCATTGAAAGACAATTAACATTTTGGTTCAACTTCATTTATCCTTTGTGAGTGAAAGACACTGATTTGACAGCTATAAAGTTTAAACAAGAGTGAATGTTTTTTTCAAATTGAAGTTGTTTTTTTTTGTAATTTGGGGAGTAAAAGAAAATAAATTCCGTTAAATGAGTGACCAGAATATAAGTTATCCAGTGCCAGATCCAGGGGGGTGGCTTTAGGGGTTAAAGCAATACATTACAACGTGTAGAATTTTATATTCGTCTAAAATATTGTTAAGATGAGAATTTTGATCGACAAAATAACGTGGTTGGGGCTGAACAATTTACATGTTCTGCAACTTCTTTTCTAAGCCCTAAGGTTGGGGCTATAGTCTGAAGTGAATTGGACAAAAAAACAAGTAGGGGCTATGAAAAATGAACATGTTTCATGCAACGACAATTTTCCCTTAAAACAAAACCCAGAAAATTGAAAAAAAAAAAAAACAACTTGGGACTAATAAGGTCTGAGAATATTGGACAAAAACGTAGTCAGGGTTAAACAACTAACTCCCTAAAAACTAACCTTATTCCAGAGAGCTTTTGGGGCTTAAGTCTAAGGATTAACAAAGTCCGGGGCTTAACATTTACATGTCAAGAGCAACAACTGTTTACACTAAAAACTTAGCTAATTTAACGAAAAAAACGCAATTGAGGCTACACAGAGAAAAAAACAACGCATAATCAAAGGGAAAAACTTTGATTTTAATATTTTTCGGAACGATTTGGCGCCAACGCCGAAAATTCTTAAATCAAAGTGGAGCGACCAGCGACTTTATTTCAAAGTGGTTCCATACTTAAAAACGAACTAGATTTTACTACGTTTGTATGTTGATTTAAAGTGGAATCATAGGTAAATCAAATTCATCCATCTTTTAAAACAACATTTATCTGCTTCAAATCAACGTAGATTGAACTTCGCTTGGTTAGGTATTGATTCAAAATGGCTTCCCACGCCACGGTTCTTTGTTTAAATTTATGTTAGACAAAGACAAATGTATATTCATGCTCGACGCATTTCGTGTTTGTGGTGAATCATTTATTTGTGACGACTTAAGTGAATCGTTTAATGCTATGAGTAATGCATAGTAATAGATATAGCATATAGGAAAGGTAATTAAATTATGTTTTTCGATTAAATGAAAGTGAATTTTGAGTGCGCATTTAATTTGTTCACAAATGTAAGGGAGCTACTTCGAAAAACTACAACGCGCTCAAAGCTTACAAATACAAACAAATTGAGGTTTACTTAAATATGTAACTCTTTGAAACTAAGTTGATGGCACTTTAAATGCCACAAAACTGGATCGCAATGTTAAATGTGGATTTCAATGTAGAAATGAAAACGTTTCACTTTGATATAAGGTTGAGCGCACTTTAAATGTGGATCTCAATGTAAAAATGATATTGTTTCACTTTAAAACAACGTAGAACGGAATGTAAATGTACAAAAGTAGGTATGAATACGTTTTACTTTGAAACTAGGTTGAATCTCTCAAAATTACGTCGCATATTCAAATTAACATTGTTTCCACGTAAAAATGAAAATGCTTGACTTCATTTAAAATACTTTAATTCAAATATGATCGTATTTAATTTAAGATCGCATTTTTTCCCTCTATGATGTTTTGCTGAGCCTTAATATTGGCTTCTAGCTCCGCTTAAAAATAATTCCCATGCTTAACACATTAATCCCAAATTCTTGTTATTGTGACAAAAAATTTGAAAAACACGGCTATTATTAAAGGTAAAATGATGTCAAAATTCGTTTTCTGTTCTATAACTACATAATGTACAAACTGGATTTTCAAACTCCAAGCCCCCCCACAGACAAATCCTAGATCCGCTACTGAAGTTATCCCAATTCAGAGGATGATAAAATGTTTTCTTACCTACGACTTGTTAGATGTTCATTGATGCATAACAACTTAAGATCAATGTTCAAGCATTAAAATCATCGATGTTCAGAAAGCACCGTTAACACATGATTTTTTGTACATACGACTTGTTAAATGTTTTTTCATGCAAAATAATTTAAGATCGATTTTCAAACACTAAAATCGGCGAAATAGAAGAAATTATGGCAACTATTTTAATCTGTTTTTGTATAGCAAATTTGGCTTGTACCTTAATATTTTTAACTCATCGATATTATGGATGAAAATAACGTTCAAGTACATGGTTATAATTTTCAAAACAATGGAAGTATTTTGAATTTGTAATGTATTGCATTTTTATGTTGAAACAAAATTATTAAAAACATCGATGTAAAAAAAATCGGTGTTTCTGATTCGATAATTTCTTGACATCGAGATTGGTGATTGATGATTTTTCAATATCGGTCATCCCTTACACCACATCTTTTGACGATTCACCAATACAAATATAAAATGTCAGAATTGAGCAGAAGCATTACAAACTGTTCCATTGGATTTCAGAATGGGTGGAACCTTGAGTGAAAGCAATGGAAAACGGCATAATTTTGTGTCAACTGCCAATTAATGGGTATGCAACCAAGTAATCTGGATTTGTTTGTGTTGTTGTAATGCCTAAGGAAAAACCAGCTGACGAACAAAACAGCTGATGTCAAAAAGAAATCTAAAGCTACCCCAACAATTTTCAAATCTGCTTGGATTTACGAACAGCTGACTTCTCATCTGTTCATTTTCCTTTGTGCAGGGTCATTTTCGTTTGGTTTGGTTACGTATCCTGTTTTGGTCGTTCAGATTCTAACTTTTCTCAGATACGTATCTGCCTACCACCCAAACGTGGCCAAGGACACAAGTGGAAATGAACTGGCATTCGTGTCGTTCAAAGACCAAATTGACAGCTGTCAAACTGTGTCAATTTACCGACAAGTGAAAACCTAGAATAAGATTGTTATTATCCTGTACATATTTAAATAATTTCCCATGGGCCTCTCTCTGGATAGTTTTCTCTAAATTGGTAACATACATATTTATTGGTCTAAATTTATCACAGTTAATATTATAAAATGTTCTTTAGGTATTGGAAATATTATTGATTCTTTAAGATAATGTGGAAAAACGTCTAGTTCGAATGAATCGTTAATGATTTCCAATATAAAAAGACGCAAAATCAAAAATAATTAATTAAAATCGTTATTCCTTTGACACAAAATTAAGAACATAGCTGCTTTAACACCAAAAAGGT
Source organism: Melangyna quadrimaculata (assembly GCA_949320155.1). Taxonomy (NCBI): domain Eukaryota; kingdom Metazoa; phylum Arthropoda; class Insecta; order Diptera; family Syrphidae; genus Melangyna; species Melangyna quadrimaculata. The sequence goes on from OX439483.1 coordinate 45,876,563, forward strand.
CCTACAAATAAATCTGATGTTACAAAATCATGTAACAATAATTAAATCATGTTTGAGGAGTGGTATAATCCCCCCGTTTTGGACAGGACACAGAAGGGAACATTTCTACAAAATTGACGAACATTTATTACAAAACGATGGTAAAATTTACAATGCTTTGTTATTATATTATTGAATTAAATGCTTTAAATGAACAGTTTTTGAAAAACTAATTTTCAACCTAAAAAAAAATAAAGAAAAATATGTCAACTAATTTTTATCAAAATCTTACGTAGTAAAGTACTATTTTTATTTTCAAAATTATATACTCTTATCAGTAGCGGATCCAGGAGGGTGGCTATAGGGGCTGAAGCCCCCCCCCCCACAGCCGAATCATAAAATAATTTGAAATATAGAAAGCAATACATTACAACGTGTAGAATTTTATATTCCGTCTAAAATATTATTAAGATATTGCCCTAAGATTGGGGCTAAAGTCTGAAGAAAATTGGACAAAAACTGAGTTGGGGGCTATGAATATGGACATTTTTCATGCAACGACAATTTTTCCCTAAAAATAAAACCCAGAAAATTGGGAAGAAAAAAACAGTTTTGGAGCAATAAGGTCTGAGCATATTGGACAAAAAACCTAGCCAGGGTTAAGCAACTTACTTCCGAAAAACTAACCTTATTCTAGAGAGTTTTACGGGCTCAAGTCTAGGGACTGCCAAAGTCCGAAGTTGGGGCTAAGGCTTGAAGAGATAAGTAAAAAGAGATAAAAATGGCCGGGGTTTAATATTAACGTGTCAAATGCCCCAACTGTTTATACTAAAAACAAAGCTAATTTGCCGAAAGAAACGCATTTGAGGCTTAAACCATTTGAGAACAACGGGATGTCAAGTTTAGTGTAAATGATTAATACAACAGGAATTGTTTCTTACGGCCTTGGCTGGGCTTAGAAATTTTCGGGGCTAAGTTTTCAAAATTTGAAAGGTCCAAGGTAATAATTGTACATACAAAACATTTTTGTACTAGGCAATTACATACAAATTCTCTAGTCAAGGAGCCAAATTCCAAAAGCGTGAGTTTTCTCTGTGTGCGCTCAGAAAATCATGCAAAAGCAAATGAATATTTGCAATCCCTCTAGACTCTAGAATGACGTGCAAATTTTTGTCGACATATTTTTTTAGCATGAATAAAAAGTGTATGCAGCATAAACACGAAAATTAATTCACGCTGGCAGAATTGGGCCACGGCTTATTTCTTAGAGCAGCTTTGTCTTATGTCCTAAAGTGTCAGTTTGAACAAAATAGTTTCTCGTTGACTTGGCTAATTCAGAAAAAATGAGATCTCAGAGGACTGATACCGTGTCAAAGGACATATATGATCTTTTGTCAGTACGAACACTTAAATATAATTTTTCTGAACTAGCCAATTATAAACAGTTTTCAAATCTTCTCAAAAATGGGAAGTTCAAACATACCCACAGCTAATTTAAAAATATAACTACATAAGGTAGGTACCTAATCAATTTTTAAATAATATAAATAAACGAATTTGTACGCGTGGTTCCAGCATATATGGCTCAAATTATTATTTTGGTGCACCTTTGAATTTGCTTCTATCTCCGCTACAGCAATTATGTATGAATAATTGTTATTGTACTTTGTAGATATTGAAAACATTTTAAAGCGCGACAGGAGCGGATATAAAGGCACACAAAAAACGGATATCATTAAAGTGAAAGTGGAAATGTCAAAATTCGTTGTCTTTTATATAACTACACATGTATCTCCATATATCTTTTTCACAAGAAAAATACATGAACCTTAAAGGCTAGACCGCACTCGCCGGAACTACACTGCATCGGAACTACACTTCACACGAATTCGTATGAATTTGTATGAAGTTCAGTTGCCGCTTAGTGCGATATAGCTCCTAAAATTTCATAAAAAATAATGTTTTGCCGCGTTGTCGTGAAGTGTAGTTCGGCTGAAGTTGGTACGGTCTTGCATTGAACCTAAACTCTCTATTATTTGTTATAAATTATAAAATGTATCTTAGGACAAGCAAATTTTATTACTTAAGGTCTCAAACTGGATCTCCAAGCTCCCCCCCCCAGGAGCCAGGAGCCAAATCCTAGATCCGTTACTGACTCTTATCGAATTGCAGTCAAACATTGAAAACCAGGTGATCTATGACTTTTATCAGTTCTTCCAGTTGTTTTTGTGTATTTACTGTTATTTTCATCTGTGTGTTAAAAAAAAAAACTGGGAATATTTGTCCCAACTTTTTATTTTATATTCTCTGTACCTTTAAATATAATATAGATGGGGAAATAATTTATAAATCTACTGCCACGCCCATTTTCTTAATTCTTTGTTTCTTTGATTTGGATGAAATTTTCAGCATGATTTTATTTATGAGCAAGAAAAAAAAATCAAAAAATAGTTTTACTAAAATCCGCCAATTACCACACCAACTTTTCACGCTTTTTGGTTTCTCAGAAACGGCTCCAACGATTTCGATGAAATTTCATAGTTTCATTTTATAAGCAAGAACAAAATTTAGATTTTTACTAATATCCGCTCACAGATTTTTACCATTTTTAGTTTATCGGAAACGGCTCGTCAGGATTTCGATGAAATTTTCATATAATAGTTGTTTTATTAAAATGTGCCCTCTGCCATGGCCAATTATATACTTCGTTGCATTTGAAAATTGCTTTACCGATTGCATTTGCCACAGGTATCATCATTTTTTGATACATAATTATTTCATAATGTTTCGAAAACACAAGAGTCGCCCCACACATCGGTCGCCCAGAGGTACTCACTATTTATGCAACGTTGAAGGTTGAATAGAGGCTATATATGCAATATACGGGTGCATACGCAAATATTCACCCGTTCTGAGTTGCTTAGCGAATTCTATTAAATACGTCCCGTATATATCAAAGGAAAAAATACTACAGCAACAGAAACAAATTTTTGTTTTATGCGAAGAATAAAAAAAATTGACCGTTATGTCGTTTTCGATTGGAATTCGGAACAGTACTACTCCTTTTTGATTCCAATCGAATTATTTTCTGTTGTTTCAAGACTAATATTTGCGAAAAATTATGTGTGTGTGAGTAAATTGTCTAATATGTATGTATATTTTTCATTTTCAGTCGAGTAAAATTAATTTGACAAGTTATCCGATGAAAGAGCTTATATATGTATATGTGCGTTCCGGGTCTACTCCTTTATAAGATCCGGAACAGAAAAAAACTCCGAAAACATTACTCAGAACAGCTAGTCGAATTATTTTGGAGTAAGTGGAGTCAAAAAGGAGTAACTCCGAACCTCCAACCGAAAACGGCATTAGTATTACATATAATCGAAAGAGCTGAGTAGCAAACTTTAATTTATGGATTTAGTACGTTGTATTTTAATATCATTTCTGAATGAAATAACACTAACTTAAGTGTGCCATAAAGACTTTCAAGTTTACGTGATAACAAGTTTATTAAGACTGAAAAATTAATTTAAGTTTTTCTTTTAACAACATAATAAACGAGAACTAAAAGATTTATATGAAGCAAAGTAAAATAAATATATAGTGAATTAAATTACATAATCCAACACCGCCTCTTAATTTAAATCAACATAACATAACAACATAAAATTTTAAATTTAAATTATTGCGATGTTTTTCAAATGAAACTCGACTCATTCCTTTTGTCATCACATTTGATAGTTGATCGCCACTTGCTTTGTATTTTAATTTGATTTCGTGGTTCGCGATCGCTTCACGAATGAAATGATATTTAACGTCTATGTGCTTCATCCTTTTGTGTTCACGTGGCTCTTCTGCCACATTAATGCATGACTGGTTATCTTCATATATAACCCATTTCACTTATGCCGTTTTCCATTGGTTTCACTCAAGGTTCCACTCATTCTGAAATCCAATGGAACAGTTTGTAATGCTTCTGCTCAATTCTGACATTTTATATTTGTATTGTTGAATCGTCAAAAGATATAGTGGTAGGGATGAGCGATATTGAAAAATCATCGATGTTAACATCGATAAGTCAACATCGAAGCACCAAACTCGATGTCAAAAATTATCGAATCAGAACAAGTTTTTTTTTTAACATCGATGTTTTTAATAAATTTGTTTTCAACATAAAAATGCAATACATTACAATTTTAAAATACCTTCATTATTTTAAAAATTATAACCATGTTCTTGAACATTATTTTCTTCCATAACATCGATGAGTTCAAAATATTAAGATACAGGCCAAAGTTTCTATACAAAAACAGATCGAACAAGTTGCCATGATTTTTTCTATTTCGCTAATTTTAATGTCTGAAAATCGATCTTTAATTATTTTGCATAAATGAACATCTAACAAGTCTCATGTACAAAAAATCATGTGTAAACGGTACCTTAGCTTTCTGAACATCGATGATTTTAATTCTTGAACATCGATCTTAAGTTATTATGCATCAATGAACATGTAACAAGTCGTAGGTAAGAAAAATCTTTTTTAAACTCTGTCTATCTTTTCTGAAATATCGAAGATTTTAATGTTTGCACATCGATATTAAATTATTTAGCATGAATGAACATCTAACAAGTCGTTTATACAAAAAAATCATGTTTAATTGGTGCCTTAGCTTTCTGAACATCAATGATTTTACTACTTCAAAAGCATTGAAAGCTAAAATAAATTTTTCGTCCAACATCGCAGTTGAAACATCGATGTTTTTTCGTCTAATATCGATGTTTTGCCAACATCGATAAACATCTTAACAATTTTTGTTCATCTCTCACAATTTCCTGTGAAAACGCTTGAGTGAGTTTTTTTTGGCATTTGATTTTAAATGCGTATTAGAGCTTCTGGAGTGGATTCTGATTTTAAATCAAGAATCGAATTTCTCTCCTCAGAATCGTCAGAAGCGTATTTTTTGTGCCAATGGAATGGTTTCAGAAGACTTCTGGACGCTTCTAGACGCTTCCGGACGTCCAAAGGAAAAAGGCATTAGCAAACTTCTCATCCATTTTGCCTCACAGATACCTTGACCAAGCGCAATATATTTGATAGAGTAGAGTAGAGTAGATTTGATGTAACGCAAGATCCTCTTCGCTTGAACAAAGTGTTCAGTGGTGAAACAACTTTGAAAACGACTAAAATAGTTCGTTGCCGCACAAAGATCTGGTCGTGTTGTAAGTGTTGCGTACGTCAAACAGCCAATTAACTACGATAAGGTATATCACACAATTCTTTTGGATTTCCCTTTTCGAGATTCAGTTTGAATTCCATTGGTGTTGCTACGCCTTTACAAGCATAAATGCCAAACTTTTTGAGAACATTTTTTAAATAATGTGTTTGGCTAAGGGTTATCGTACCTTTTTCAATGTTCTGTTCGATATGCATACCCAAGAACGTATTCACCTTTCCGATGTCGGTCATCTCGAACTGTCTTTTCATCAAATCTTTGATAATACTGATTTTACTTTCATTTACGAAGACAATAAGTAGATCGTCCACATACAATAAAACATGGCATTTTTTCATAAGTTTTATTCTTCGTATACAAGCACTGATCCGAAGCACAGCGTTTGAAACCAATTTTTAACATGAACTTATTAAACTTTTCGTTCCATGTTCGTGACGCCTGCTTAAGTCCATAAAGTGCTCAGGCACATCCATGTAAATGCTTTCTCAGAGCTCGCCATTTAAAAATGCACTCTTTACATCCATTTGGTGTACATGCACATTATTGTTTGCTGCGATGGAAAACAGTGTTCGCATAGTGTCAGTTTTGCGACCGGAGCATAAGTTTCACTGTAATCAAATCCAAGCGTTTGTGAAAACCCTCTCGCAACTAGACGCGCCTTTTATTTGTCGATCTCGCCATCAGCTTTCCGCTTCAATTTGAATACCCATTTACATGAAACCGGTTTTCTCCTCTTAGGTAAATCACATTCGGTCCATGTTTCATTTTTGAACAGAGATGAGTATTCCACTTTAATGGCCTTCCTTCTCCCATTAATTCCAATCAGTTTATTGCTTTGCTTCAGTTAATGTCAAAGGGTCATTATGGACAAATTGTTGAGCTGATAAAGCGAAATGTGCGTCCACTTCCCACTCTCCGTACCGCTCAGGTTCTTGTTTATGTCTTATGCTGCGTCGTAAACTCGTTTTCTCATTGTTACCGATGTCACCCATATCACCACTGTTGACATTGTTATAGTTGTCACCGATTACATCTAAACCGGCAAAGTTGTCCTCGTCATAACTATCTACTATGCCATCCAAATCAGCACTGTCATGGGAGCCATTTATATAACTGTTGTCATCCTTATCGGTATCGTGGTATTGATCATTGTCATTCATATCGCAATTTTGGTCAAACGATGATTCTTTCATTTTAGGATCCATTTTGTTTGTCGATGATACATTCTCCTTCGACTCTGAAACTAATGTTTCGATGATCTTGGTCCGATTCAACACAGAGCCTTCGTTGAATATCACGTTTCTCCCAACGATTAAAGAACTACTTTCAACATTCCACAATCTATAGCCATTCGGTGCATATCCCATCATGATACATTTAACAGATTTTGTATTAAGTTTAGATCGTTTTTCTGCTGGAATTTGATTGTAACAGTTCGCACCAAATATCCGAAGATTCGACAAATTTGGTTTAGACCCAAAACAAATTTCTGCTGGAGTTTTGTTGAAAAACTGTTTTCCAAAAGCACTAGTCGGACAACAGCTTTTGACGTTATTCGCTGTTAAAATTGCTTCCGACCAAAACTTCTTGCCCAGACCACTTGCATTCAACATCGTTCTTGCTTTTTCTACCAGAGTTCTATTTAGTCGCTCAGCCACTGAGTTAAATTCAGGATTATAGGGTACTGTATAAATAAACTGAATGCCACTTATTTTGCAAAACTGCTTGAATTCGTTTCGGATATACTCGCCGCCATTATCTGCCTTCAGCTTTACAACCTTACAGCCATGTAAAGTTTCGGCACTCGCAACAAACTTTCGTTTAATGCAGAAAACTGTTGTCGCTCTTGAAAAATCATCGGTGAATGTGACGAAATACCTGGATCCATCGTGCGAAGGAACAGGCATTGGCCCGCAGACATCGCTATGAATCAACTGCAGAATTCGATTTGAACGTACTTCCTTCTTCTGTGGGAATGGCAATCTCGCCTGCTTACCAAGCACACATGATTCGGAAAATGTATGATCAGCATTTAACTTTAAGCGTTCCAGCCCACTAACCATTTTTCGAATGACCAATATTTAAATGACCCAATCTAAAGTGCCAAAAACTTTGGGGTGAAATCTTCAGTTTCTGTTCATCAGTGAATCCAGCAAATGCATTTTTATCAATATGAAATTCCACTTCATACAGTCTTCCTGAACTATGTGCTATGAAAATCGTTTGCCCATTTAGAGTTACGTATGCGAAGTCTCCGTCGAAAACTACGTGACACCCACGCTTAGTCAAACTACGAATTGACAATAAATTACATTTCAAACCTTTGACATGTAATATGTCTCTTATTGCCTTTGTAATTGTATTACAATCGCCATTATGAAGTGTTTTCACCAGAATGCAAATATAACCTGTCGCTTGGCCACAGGACTCAAATTCTTCTTAGCAACTGAAATTTCTATTTCGTCAATGTCAATCAACTTATGAAACACTATTCGCTGTTTGCCATATGTTCTGTAGCACCTGAATCTAGGATAAACTTTATAGATTTAATTCTTGTATTCGGCTTGACTGCTGCTTTCAAAATTGTTTCTGCTTTATTCAAAACTTCTTCAGAAACACATTTACTAACTGCACCCAACGAAATAACAGCTTTGTTTGATGACGTTACAGACTTAGGACTTTGGTAGTGTGAGAATCAACGAAATAGCGATATCGATCTCTTCCATATCCTTGCCAGATCCCCTCAAGTCACGAATCAGTTGGTCGAAGCACAAAAAATGGATAGTATTGCTTTATCATCTATTTGTTATTTCAACCAACCTCTCTTGCTGAGTCGTCTTCGTTGTTTATTGCACTAACGCAACAAAATTATATTTATTTATATTTTTTTGCTTACTTTTCTTAAAATATTCCGCAACAATTTTCTGTCGGAGAATTTCGGAAGAAATTTAACGCACAACTGTCATCAATTCTGGACTGAACGTACTTCATCGCTATGCGAATGCGAATGTAACATTCGTTACATTTTATCGGAAGATTGTCCGATCTGTCAATCGGAACGGATACCTCGGTAGAAAATTCTCCGATTTCGAATAGATCGGAAAAAAATTTCTCCGAACGGATACCTCGATAGGGCTGATGATCATTTATATCGTCGCCTTCAAGAAAAGCCATTGAATGCAGTTGACGCTCCAACAGAACTCTACCTGCAATAGTTTTTCGTTCAAAAATACTTGCCAATCCATCAACGATCTGCTTTGCAGTAGATTTTCCCTTGATATTTTCCAACTGGCTATCATGCACACTTTGAACAATAATGTTCTTGCAACTTCTTTCTTCTTGACGAACTTTCACTTTATCTGATTCAGTTTTCGCAACCTCCACCAGATGTTCTAAATCTTTTTCGATGTCCTTCTCATCGAGAGCAATTTCGATGCGAAAACGCCAATTATTGAAATAAGTTCCATCGAACAGCGGAATCCCAGATTTGGTATTGATAGAGGATGCTTCAGACATTTTCAATAAACTTTTACCAAAAAACTTTTATTGTACGAAAAACGTTTCTGGGCTCATAACCTAAAGACATTAAAGTTTATGTGATAACAAGTTTATTAAGACTGAAAAATTAATTTAAGTTTTTCTTTTAACAACATAACAAAAGAGAACTTAAAGATTTATATGAAGCAAAGTAAAATAAATATATAGTGAATTAAATTACATAACCCAACATGCCACACCATCAAGTTTCTTAACCATATTATGAGCCTTTGGATTGAGAAACGTTATTGTATATTGTAAGAAGGGTACTTATACTGTTAAGTAAACCTACATCTTTTTATTTTTTAAATTAAAATATAATAATTGATTTTTTTCAGAATTCTTCAACATGTGTCGTGGCTCCTGTTTACGTTGCTGTTGAAGAATTTTTGGAATGGTCTACAGCTATAGTGACGAATATTTTTGAAATCGGAACTGAAGTCCACCGATTAACCCTCCAACAGCTAAAGCTTCGAAACAATTCAAGTTATCCAGTTCAATGTGTTTGTCCGACATTTCTTCTCAATTCAAATAGAGTAACAATACTTATCAGACCAATTAGTCTAGCCTCAAGTCAACTCCATGGCGGAGTTAGATCTAGTCTTGAGGAAACTCAAGTCCAGATGATGGATAAATTTCTCAGTGATAATCATGGTGTAGTTCTTCAGTGTACCGGAAAGACTTTTGCATTTTGGAAGGACAAAAATAAATTTTATGCCCTTATACCTGAAGGCTTCCGAGATATTGATAATCGACTCCCAGCACTATTGAAGACAACCGATCTGAGAGTCTTACTAGAGCATAGTCTTCAATTGCAACGTGGAGTTTGTAGTTTGTATTCGGTAAAAGTTCTGAATAAAGTGAAAATTCCCATGACACTTGATAATATCAATGAAGAGTTCAAACTACCAGAATGTGGTACAGATGCAGTAGTTGCTACCGAAGAAGCGGCTCAAGAAAGTGTCCGAGAGGAAGAAGTTGCAGCAGCTCCTCCCCCAACTGCAACTCCGACCAAATCCAAAAAGGACAAGAAAAAAGTCGCAGAACCTGAACCTGTCGAAGAAGTTCTCTCCGAAGACATGATATTGGAATTTAGTTCAGATTACAAGGAGCTCCCAGATAAACGAGGAATTCTCGTGGGAAAGGAATATTGCAAAGATCCTGATCGAATTCCCCACACTGTTATAGCAGCTGCAGTTTTTCTGCATCACTTCCCAGCTAATCTCTGGACATCGATTATAATTCATGACATCATGAAGTTTGCTAAAAACCTCTTCAACGAAAGTGAAGAGGAAGATCTTTTAGACAACGAAGATTGGATGGATCGAATAAAATATCCAATTAAATTCATGAAGAAAAACCTAACAACAAATTTTGATAAATTAGTTTTTGGCAAAGTCACTTCTGTCGATTCCGAGGTTTTGAATGTTGAACAAGGATTGATGAAGTTTTTCGATGCCAACGATATTGGAATTCTAGCTGGACCACAAATGGTCCTCGTTTGGCAGCAAAAGAACAACTTCTTTATGTTCGATCCGAAGGAACGTGACGGTCTGGGAAGAAAGTGGACTAGAATGTTTTCATCCGAGTTGGGGAGCACAGCTTTGGCAGGAAGTGCCTGCGTCACATGGTATAGAAATCCAAAAAAATTGGCTGAAGTTTATGTTGAGAGTATTGCACTGAAACATCGCAAGGATCCGTATAGAATTATTAAAATTAAATTTTTCGAAACTACCACGAAACCCGATGACGAAGGTGAATGGATTGGAATGGCTGAAAATAAATGGATGCTTTTTGGTACGAAGACACTATGTGATTTTAGCTATGCAGAGGATGCCTTAAGATCGGGCAAAGCTGTTTGTATGGGAGTTTCTGCATTGATAACAGCTGTGGAAAAACCAGAAGAAGACTGGGATAGTGAAATGATTGACAAAGTGCTGAGTGAAGGAATTGAGCTGTTTAAGCTGTCATTGCTCTCTCATGAGACCAATAAGGCTTTCAATCTTCAGAGTGTTAAAACAATGTTCGATTTAGAAGGAAGGCGTGTTCAATTCACAGTTATAGACTGCAAGAAGCATGGTCCTATGTTAACAGAGGCTAAGAGTAGTGGATCAGTACAGTTGAAGAATGGTAAGGAAACAGTTTTTTTTTTTCTGAAGGTTTGCCGGAAGGCATTAAAGATTGGATGTCACTTTCACTTTATTTTCTGTTAAGGTTTGATTGAATTTTTCGACTCAGCCAATTATGGAATATTTACGGTCAAGGATACAGCTCTGGCAGTATGGCGGGGACAAGATAGTTATTATTATCTCTTTTATCCATACGAGAAACCTCTGGGAATGCCACCGCAATGTTTATGTGGTAAGTTTTGGAAATTTGTTCTTTTTCTTCTCAAAGATTAAGGGAATGTCATTGTTTTAGAAAATGAAAAAATGTTACCCCCAATGGGAATGGCAAACGCTATGCGGTTCAAAACTATTGGTGATATTTGTAACTTCTTAACCACAAGTCTCAATACAAAAGACAATGATGAGGTAAGTTTGGTTTGAAACATCCTAATACGACAGCTTTAACATCGTTAAATTCCGTATATTTAGTACTGCCTCAGTCCTGTTGATATTGGAATGTCAGTGGCAGCTGATCGTCCCCCACTCCATGACTATGAAGAATTCGGAACAAGTGCAGCTATCATACGACCCTTTAATGATCTGCACGAAGGACATGAACTATTCGGAGTGCGAGCAGATAAGCAAACTTTGGCCAATCTCTTGACATCTCTAGGCTTTAATCGAATAAACAGTTCCATAAACTGGACCAAGGAAGACCTGGCTGATATTCTTAAAATTGGTGATAAATTATTTTGTAAAATTTACATGGGACTGCCTGAGTGTCAAGCCCGAGACTACAAACTTCAATGGGAGGATGTAGTTCCGATGATAGGAATGAATAAGTTCACATTTACCCGTGAGCCAATTATCGGTGTTTTGGAAATCTTACCAGAAGTAATGGGTGACGAGGGTGAGAATGAAATAGTTGCTCAAGAGGACTACGATCAGGAAGAAGGTATTGAGACACAGGATGATGAGTTATTTGTTCGGCCTCAGGGTAGCATGACTAGAGAAGCTCCAACCGCCAATGATCTCAGAGGCCTTCTTCGGTCTTGGGATAAGAAACAAAGTGATTACCACGAAGCTGTGTTGGAAACTGATTTTTATAAGATCGCCGTCTGGAAGAGGAACAATCTTTATTTTGTTTTCGATCCAAAGGCATCTGGGGAAAATGGAGAGTTGACCGAACGAAGAATTGAAATGGGAAAAGATCAGTCAGGTGATGGGGATAATTTCTTCATCATGGGTCAATTGCAAACAGAAGATATCGGCAGTAATGAGGATGAAAGCCCAAAAACACTTCCTCCCGATCGCCCGTTGTATTTAGAAAAACGCACCTACACTCATTTTGACAATGAGGGTTCTGCATATTCAGCCTGGTTTTCGAACTTCGATGAATTTTTTGACCACATTTCTGCAAAAACTCCACAAGACTTCAAATATGGCAAATTCACTCTTCATGATTTGATCCTTACCGGCATGCCAGTTGGAACTGATGATTTCTTACTGAAGCTTAAGCCAGGCTATCGTACTATTGGTCCAAATCATTCAATCCTTCGTGGTTCAATGACTCAGAATAATCCATGCTTGATGAATCGCAACAAACTAGAAATCACCAATTCCATAGTTGCAATAGCTTTTGCTAGAATCACGCCTTCAAGTAAAATGACAACAACTTTGTTGGATGTTCTACTCAAATATGGAGATCGTCTATACACAAAAAGCCTTAATTCCCTTAAGAAAACCGATATGACAAAGCTTATGAATATTAACAAACTGTCATTGGAAGAAATTTCATCAATATTTAGCATCTATAAAATACGATTCAAATGGAAATTGAATTCAACAATCAATGGAAACTTTATGTTGAATGAATTAAAGAAGGCAACTGGGAAGTTGGGAACTATTGAAGCTGGTAGTGCAATGATTCTCTACCACAAAGGATATGTTATGGCATTTTGGAAGGGTGACGGAGGTGGTTTTTATTTGTATGACCCATTTGAAACAAATCCCAATGGAGTATTGGTTAAGCATGGTGGTTTGCCGAGTATGTCGAAATTTTCCAAAGTTGATAATCTTTTGAATCATTTACTTTCGAAATTTGTTTGTATTGGAGGATCTAATACATTTACCTTATATACGGTAAGCAAAAATTTTTTTTTATTTTTGTCTCTGGAGCTATATGGAGAGGAAGTTGTAGTAGTTAAGGGGTGAGTGACATTTAATGTCCATCTGAAATTATTAAGCTTCGGTCTTGGTTTAATTTTAGGTACTGATTTTATTTTTGGAATTAATTTCAAGCTGCTCAAAACAACGAAAATTGTTTTCATTTGGTCGCGCTAAAAGAACGGAGACTTTTTGAAAAAGGATTTGATTACAATTTTAGTTAAGCTCGTGAACTGCATACCCTAGGCTAAAAAGTATCGCTAAAATGTATGTATCTTCCGAGGAAATTTGTATAAAAGATACATTTTAGCGTAATCTTCGTACTAGGGTTTAAAATAAAACTCATTTCTTCTTCTTCTAATCATAAGTTGGCAAATCAAACATATTTTTTTCGGAGAACACTTGTGGAACCGACTACTAAATGCCATTTTCTTTCGTTGACAGAAAATTAAAAAAAAAAAACTATCTATCTCACGTCCACTCACCAAATAAGGCGAGTTTTATCGGGTATAACTTTTACCCCGCATTAATTCAAATAAAGAAACATCTAATGCAAAAATCAGCAGATTAGCTAGTTAAATCAACTGATTACCACGATAAAATTAATGGTTTTCTCTGATAAAATCGATGAATTGCTCCTGTAAAATTAGTGGATTAAATATTTATTTATTTATTATCAGCGGATTATAATATATGATAGTAATTTAGACAATTAAATTAATTAAATTAGACATTTAGATTTCTTCGGTAAATTCAATGCATAGCTCCGGTAAAATGAATGGATAGCTCCGGTAAAATAAATACATTGCTCCGCTAATGACTGATGGATTAATCTGGTAAATAAATACAAAAATCGACAAACTACTTACATAAGTGAAATAATTTATGGTTAAATCCACGGACTTCTCCAATTAAATTAGCCGAGTTTTCTTCCAAAATCAACGACTTGCTTCAGTAAAACTGACGCATAACTCTAGTTAAGTAAACGGACCTCTATATGATAATATCGATGAATATCTACGGAAAAATCTATCAACTATTTGTCAAAATCGATAGATTGCTTCAAAAAAAATCAGTTGACTATTCTGGTAAAATAAATGAATTGCTTGCGGAAAATCGACATATCTCGAGTAAAATCAACTTACCTTCCAGTCATCTTGACGGATTGTTCTGCTCAATTCGGGAGATTGCTCGAAAAAATTCAGCGGATTGTCTTGTTAAAGCGATGGATAACCCCTGTAAAATCAATGTATATCCCCGATGATATCGGTGGATTGCTCTGGAAAAATCGAGTTAGGTTTAATTAGAATCAATAGATATAACTATTTTTCCGGTTTAATCAGTGCATTGGCGGATAACTCTGATTAAATCAGTAGAATTGATGGATTGTTCTCTGATTAAATAAACTAATTGCTCTCGTAAAATGATCGTTAAGCAAACAAACAGATTGTTGTGTGTTAAAATAATGACCTTTTGACTGACGCTGTGGCTCCATTAGCAATATTTCAGGAAACTGCTATGGTATAATAGTATAATTTATTGATTATGGTCTACATTCATAATGCGAACATAAATGAGGGTTCCCCTTAGTTGCACCATTAACGCTTAACTACATAGTCCTACCCTTTGTAAAAAGTACATATCAATTAACATGTTTGTTAAATAAACCAGCTTGTAAAAAAAACATACTAAAATTGTTGTGGCAGATAAGGTATACATACATTTTGGTTAGGGCTGGCCACAAGACGAGACTCGGCGAGACTTTTGTAACTCTCCTCTCGGTCTCGTTAAAATCAAAAATTTTCAGTCTCGTCTCGGTCTCGTGTGGGTCTTGTTCAATTAAGTCTCGTCCCGTTCTCGTCTCCAAAAAATACGATTTCCGGACAACTTGTTGATTATTGGAACGAAATATTTTCGATTGTAGTTTGAATATGTGAGAAGAAAATAAATATTTAACTGAAAATGGATTTTTTAATTTATTATTAAATGTAAATTTCGGTCCAAATATACAGTCTCGTCTCGGTCTCGTCTCGGTTGCTTAAAAGGCAGTCTCGTCTCGGTCTCGTCATGCGAGACCAAGATTGAGACCGAGACTTTTCTCGTCTCGTGGCCAGCCCTAATTTTGGTGCCAATACTTTTTGAACTGTTGTTTAGTAAATTCGACCTCCTGAATACGAATCTGCAATCGGTTTTTGCTTAGCAGCTCCCATTTTCATGTTATGGGGAAGGGTGTTGCAAACCTGACATCACTTAGAAATACCCACAATAAGGCTCGTTTCACACACATTCGGTTTCATTCGGTTCGGTCTCTATTCGGTTTGTATTCGGATGTGCCTGATATGTTTGAAACGATAAAACGGCAAAAATAAAAACCTAATAGAAACCGTAGAGCACCGTTTTATCGATTCACACATATCAGGCACAGCCGAATATAAACCGAATAGAGACCGAACTGAATGAAACCGAATGTGTGTGAAACGAGCCTAATTGTGAAAAGAAGAAAGTAAAACATTTTTCATTGAAAATCCAAGCTTATTTAGTGAAATTTACAAATAAATATAAAAAAATAATAATAAACAAGATACTAGTGATTACATTTAATATACAATACATTTTTCACTGCTGATTTGATGTACTGGAACCCAAGAAGCTTCGTTTTTTGCTTGATCTGCAATGTGGTTTTCTCGTACAATCTCTTAGCAGATTCCAGCAGTAATCTGTCATCATATGCGTATTATGTACGGTCGCTAAAATTATAATTTTGGCCACCGTACATAATTTTAATTTGTATTTTTTTGCAATCAAGTGACAGTGATATTTTTATTTCTCACTTTTGTACCTTTTGCAAATGCCGAAGAATTTGGTCTTGAAAAAGGTGCGTCTTAATTTATTGTCTCGTAGACGGAAAGCAATAATGGCATACATTTCTTCAAATGGTCAATATAGCCATTGCCAAAGCGTGCCTTTTGTCAATTTTCAAGGTAATGGTAATAGGCGAGGCAATAGAATATTGCTAATGAAGGCACTGGATGAGTTTTCGCTGTTAATAAGAATTTTAAAAGCTTCGATTTCTGACAAACGAAACAAATTGAAAATGAGAGGAAGTGCAATTTTTAAGTTGAAATTCAAATAAAACCGTAAAAGCTACAAAATTAATTTTTGCGCAACAAATTCATGTTACAAAAGTTACTATTTTTGTTATGAAGCGGAATTTTTAATTGGAAAAAAAATCCACCGCTGACGCGGTTCATCTTGTTCACAGAAGCTTCAATTTTTGGCAAACAAAAAATTATTTTTTTTTTTCATTTTTTGTTTTCAATTTTAGAAGGCCCACTTTGAACTTACGCAGAAAACAAGCATTTAAAAAGCTTCTATTTCTGACAAATGGCAAAAATTAAAATCTCATTTATTGAGATTTTATCCAACAGCTTCAGCGGACAGAAATGCAATTTTTAAAAACAAAAAAGAAGATAAAACAAAAAAATTACTTTAAAAGTTACAAAATTAATTTCTTCGCAGCAAAATAGCAATAAAAAAGTTTTATTTTTTGGCAACAAGAGAATTATTACTTTCGAGTTTTCGTCCGCTTACTTCGGACTTATTTAAGTAGAATTTAAAAAAATAATTTTTTAGTACCTACTTTGACTTTATAACACTAATAAGAAGTCGTTGAATTTCTATTAACTTCTGAAACAACTGTATTTTTTGTTTTAGATTGGAATAGAAAGTGATCCTGTGGAAAAATTAAATTCCGATGCAGTTCCCGTCGAACAAGATGTTATAAGATCAAGATTAGTTTCACGCATTGGAAATGAACAAAATATGTTTCAACCTTATCAAACTGATATGAGAATTCTCAAGTCATCTCTAATTTCTAATAAGATGCCCCAACATGGCCTTGCTCTTGCTGCGTTAATTCATAGTAGATTGCAATTTGTTGAATTGTGGAATACCAACATTTCTCACAGGGTATGAAAAATAAACGTTTTTATGTATATTATTTTATAAGTACTCTGCTCATACAGTTCGTATAATTTTCCTTTCAGATATCATTTTTGGCTAGATACCTTCTTCAAAAGTCCGATTGTGAAATTGAGCTTCTCCGGTCACCTGTGACATCTTTCGATGACATCCGTTGCAATTGTGTCATCGACAATGAATTCCTCTGTCATATTATTTTCACCAAGAACATCCAAGGGCCAATTTGTAGTAAAAAACGAACAGAGATTGTAGGTGTGAATTTGAAGAACGCCCTAATAATGTTCTTCAAAAGTTGCCAACAAGTTATTGTTTTTTTGCCTGGAACTGGCAATGCATTTGCCATATGGAAAGATAGTGGAATTTTTTATTTATTTGGAATTAATGGACGTGAAAGGGAAATTTTTGTGATAGCTTCGCCATCTCTGTTAAGCCTCTACGACAATATTTTAAATGGAACAAATCCCGAAGAAGATCTCAACAATTGGTATGAGCTGAGAAGTGTTACTGTTTCGATTGTTCCTTTGAAGGAGAGCATTTGCAAGCCATTGAAAACAGTTGATGACATTGTTGAAGGACCATTGTCAACACGAAGTGGGAATTATGTTTCGCATCGGTCCAATGCACCCTTCTATTTCGATCATATTTCGGAGAAACCTGAAGGTCTTTTGATAAAACCGAAAGCATCGGAGTTTCTAAAAGTTACAAGAGGAATTGAGATACTTTATTCTCGGGACATTCTAAAATCTCATAGATTTTATGGAACCAAGGATTTTTTTCCAGTAAGCTTTTTTGGTTGATTGAGAGTTTTTTTGTTTTGTTTTTGTTGAAGTTTGAAAATCTTTATAGAGCTTACAGGCGGCATGTGTCGAAGCAATTGCCTTAGCGAGGGTCAAGTCTCCGACGTTATGGACAAAGAAGACTTTAGAAAAAATACTTTTCGCAGGAGTTAATCTGTACATCAATACTGTTGCAGGTATAAAAGTTATTTGCTTGTTCTCATTGCATAGAAATTTCACCAGTCAGCAGAGGTTTTTGCTTGACCTTATAAGTCTGAGATAGCGTCCGCCAGCTACCATTTTAAAAAACTCGTTTCAATCGATCAGTCCTGTTTTGCTATTCGCCTGAATCTTTTCCTGATTCGTTTCCTTGATCGCTATAACTGGCCACAAAGTTTTATCATAACCCAAACCCAAAAGTATTCGAAACGGGAGTAATTATATTTTCAGTGGTAAAACTTAAATATGCGAAGTTTGACTAATTTATTATAATTTAATAAATTCAAAATTTGTGGACGCAACCGCTAGAAAATATTGTTGTCTCTCAATTGATATTATTTCTTATTCTTAACGCATATATTTTTTTATAGTGAAAGGTACATCAAACATACAAATTATCGATTTTAAGGGAAACTTTTATTTGTCCAATCAAAAACTGGAAGTTTGCCCCTTTGTGCCAACCATTCAACCTGTTTGCAAGAATGAATTACTCATGTGTTTGAATTGGATTTTAAGAAAATACCAAGCAGCTTATTTGCACTCAAAAAACTTATGTTTTACACTGATTTTGGAAAATGGTGACTGTTTCTTATATCATCCAGGAAGCAATGAAATGTTTGAGAATCAAGAAAAAATATGCTCTTGCCTGATAAGATTTTGTACAATTTCTGATTTATTGGATTGGCTATTGAATAACAAAGAGATTTCGTTGTGTGAAAATGTATGTATAGGACCAATATCTGTATTTAGAAATTAAAAAAATAATAATAAAGAATCAAAGAATTAAATTTATCGTAGATTTTATTTTTATATTGAAATGGAAAGAGAAATTAAAAAAAGAAAATCAATTGTTGTACCCAGTTTTCCATTCTTTAATATTCTTATGTTTTATTTGCGATATATACAGGTCGATATTGAAGCTACCATTTTTACTTGCGATATATACACATGTACTAAGGGCAAGTTTTGGATTCGTAAACAAAAATCGAACTGAAGATAATAATTTTCCCTTACATTTAGCCCAGTCAACGAAGTATTAAAATTATAAAATAAATGCAAAAAATAGTGCTCTCTGGATTTTTTTTATATGGTAGGGGTTACCCCCAGGTATAACATACCCAAAGTCCCCAGCCTAGGTCCGCGAGCTAAACTCAGGAGGGGGGGTTAAAGGTACCCCTTTTTTGATTGTCGTGAATATTTCCACAACCTAGCATGTTAGCGGAAAAGTCTATCCTATTTTATTAGAGAAAATTAAATTATCTATAAAAATATATATTCACATTGTTTTTAGTGTCAAAAATAAAGGAGATGCGGGCGGTAGAAAAGTCAACAAATCTGAAAAACCTGTTATTGTCTTAGATATTGAATGTTTTCCGACCAATTTACTTGGAACAAAACAAAAAACGTTAATTCACATTCATTCACTGTTGTTTCATCATGTCGCGAAGCTAAGAAAGGAGTTATAATTTCCCTTTTTTTCTATCCGAAACTATACGAAAAAGTTGATGTATACTAAATTAGGAAAAATTTAAATAGCAAGAGTTGTTTTCATATTTATTTGCCAAATAAAAGTATTATAAAATTAAACTAATTTACAAACATTTAATTTCTAAGGAAATACATTTTTTTTAAGTTTTTTTTCGATATTTCTACTCCCGCATCTATATTGCTTCCAGCAAAACTATGATCATTACTTTTATTGGAAGGGAATTTAATTTTATTTCACTTTGTCGTATTGACTTTGCCTCTATTATGCTTAGTTTTCGAAATATGGAAGAAAAACTACAAAAAGGGGACCTTTACCACCTCCTGTCTAAGGCTTGCGGCCCTGGGCTGGGGACTTTGATTATGTTATACCTTAGGGTCCCCTCTACCACTATTACAGTACCTTGGGTGGCTTGCTTCGCAGGTTCAAAGAAATTATTCATTCATTAACCTCAAGTTCAAAGAAACACTAATATCACATACTACAAAGAATTATATCGGGTTTTTTAATACGAGCGCTACAAAAGTTTTTTTTGAATAAAACAAAAACGGTTTTGGATATCAATGAAATTCTTTATTCCTGTGAAAAATACGTTCGATGCCATTATGTATTGAACTCGATTTCTTTTGCATGGCCACCACGGGCACGCTTGCAGAAGTCCAGACACTGAACCCAATTTTCGACGGTTTTCAAGCATAAATCGGCCGATACTGCTACAATTTCACGTTCGATATTCGTACGAAGTTCATCAATCGTCGCTGGCTTGTTGGCATAGACCATAGACCTGACGAAGCCTCACAGGAAATAGTCTAACGGCGTCAAATCGCACGACCGAGGCGGCCAAGCGACTGGACCATTTCGTGAGATAACACGTTCTCCAAACTTGGTTTCCAATAAATTGATTGTGATATTCGCTGTGTGGCTTGTGGCGCCGTCCTGTTGGAACCATGATGACCATGTTGGACATGATGAAACAACAGTGAATGAATGTGAATTAACGTTTTTTGTTTTGTTCCAAGTAAATTGGTCGGAAAACATTCAATATCTAAGACAATAACAGGTTTTTCAGATTTGTTGACTTTTCTACCGCCCGCATCTCCTTTATTTTTGACACTAAAAACAATGTGAATATATATTTTTATAGATAATTTAATTTTCTCTAATAAAATAGGATAGACTTTTCCGCTAACATGCTAGGTTGTGGAAATATTCACGACAATCAAAAAAGGGGTACCTTTAACCCCCCCTCCTGAGTTTAGCTCGCGGACCTAGGCTGGGGACTTTGGGTATGTTATACCTGGGGGTAACCCCTACCATATAAAAAAAATCCAGAGAGCACTATTTTTTGCAAGCAAAATTCCTTCGTTGGCTGTACTAATTTATATTAGAGAGATTACGAAAAAAGTGGCTCCCACAATTCTGTCTGTCAGTATGTCTGTCTGCCTGTACCTCAACCTGCAGCCTCAACACCTGAAGCAATTTTCTTCAAGCTGGTTTCTTCAAGGTGATTCCCTAGAGGGTAAAATGAAATTTAATTTTAAGTTAAAAAATAACGGTACCTGGCATCATACAAGGGAGCGGGTCAAAATTCAAATTTCAAAATTCTGTATGACCAAAATTCTGTTTGAAATTTTTTTGAAAATACTGTTTGACCAATATTCTGTATTTCAAAACTCTGTATATCCAAAATGCTGTATGTACAAAATTTTGTTTTTCAAAATTGTGTTATGCCCAAATTCAGTAGTTTAAAGAAAAAATGCATATGATCATACAAGGTTAGGTTAGTTTATTACTATAAATTTATTATTTTAATGGCCATCTGATTTGTTTCATAAATATGAATTTATGAAAAAAAAAAAATCAAAAATCGTTGGAGCGGATTTCTTAAAAAACAAGTTTTTATACCCACATACAATTTTTTGCACATTTTCAAAAATTAAATTTAACTTTAAGGCCGTGTGTCAATTGCGTTAAAATGTTGGTTAAATTTGATCCGTTTTTATAGGGGTGAATAAAATTGAAGGGTTTTGCTGTGTCAATTGCATTAAATGAATTTTTTTAAAACTTACATTTCCCATTGACGTTCCTTGCGTTAAGCAACCTATCCCGGACGGTGTAAAGCTATCAAAAAATGTTCAGATACCTTGATTTCTTGTTGTAATAGCTTATTTCAGAAGGAATTACAACACAAATCTATCCATATCGCTTTGGATACGATTTTGAACGCGGAAATTGCATTTTTACGATGTCAGTCATGGACTATATATGGACTGCTAGTTGATCGTCATTCTCATACAAAAGTTGCATTGAAGATGGCTTCACCGAATAAAAGCGACAACAGGGCCTATTGTGCCGCGCCGAATGTTTCGCATTGGTTTGGGTGAGCCTTTAAGGTGAAACATTCGCTAATCAAAATTTATTTGCATGGAAATAAATGAGAGTGCCCAAGCCAACGGCGAATGTTTCTCCGCTGCACCGAATGGATTGACGTTCGTTTGGAAGAACCTTAAGCGGGGTACACATTATCAAACCTGTTTGACAAATCCGTACACGTTTGATAGTGTGTACTCTCTGTTTGACAAACACGTTCATTGTTCACAACTTTTTTTTGATACTGTTGAGTGTTTGACATCAAAAAGGTTTGATAATGTGTACCTAGAGTTCCTAATAATGGATATCGCTAATAATCCGATTTTGGTTGATAAGCGTTAATTAACTAGAGCGTGTGAAAGCCACATACTAAATTTAACCCACTGTGAACAAACTAAGGCTGAATTTATTCAGTATTGCTCAACTTACTGAAAACTCCAATGTTGGTTCAACTTACAAGTTGTCTTCAAATCCGTAGTTGAACTGAAAATTGGAAAATGCTTTTATTCACTACTTTCAATCTGAACTCCAGAGTTGAAATTCAAAAGTTGACCAACCTGCAGTTTCTAAAATATCCTTGGGATATTTGTGACACATGACACACAAGACGTCATTTCAACTTTCTGTTTGCATTAGCATAATTTTGCATTTGAGTGAGAATATGTTTCTTTATTCATTTTGGATATTTTAAATATTTGGAACAGGAATTTTTTGTTTCCTTATTCAATAGAATATTCAGGGTAAACTATTATTATTAGTTTTTTATTTATTCCGAATAATTGGAATGCACTCTAAAATAAATAATATGTAATAATATATAATAATAATATTCAGTAAAAAATCTGCCGCGGGGCAAAAAATCTGCCGCGGGGCAAAAAAACTGCCGTGGGGCACAAAATCTGCCGCGGGGCAAAAAATCTGCCGCGGTGCAAAAAATCTGCCGCGGGGCAAAAAATCTGCCGCGGGGCCAAAAAAACTTCTGCAGGGCAAAAAATCTGCCGCGGGGCAAAAAATCTGCCGCGGGGCAAAAAATCTGCCGCGGGGCAAAAAAACTACCGCGGGGCAAAAAATCTGCCGCGGGGCAAAAAATCTGCCGCGGGGCAAAAAAACTGCCGTGGGGCAAAAAATCTGCCGCGGGGCAAAAAATCTGCAGCGGGGCAAAAAATCTGCCGTGGGGCAAAAAATCTGCCGCGGGGCAAAAAATCTGCCGCGGGCAAAAAAACTGCCGTGGGGCAAAAAAATCTGCCGCGGGGCAAAAAATCTGCCGCGGGGCAAAAAATCTGCCGCGGGGCAAAAAATCTGCCGCGGGGCAAATAATCTGCCGCGGGGCAAAAAATCTGCCGCGCGGCAAAAAATCTGCCGTGGGGCAAAAAATCTGCCACGAGGCAAAAAATCTGCCGCGAGGCAAAAAATCTGCCGTGGGGCAAAATATCTGCCGCGAGGCAAAAAATCTGCCGCGAGGCAAAAAATCTGCCACGGGGCAAAAAATCTGCCGTGGGGCAAAAAATCTGCCGCGGGGCAAAAAATCTGCCGCGGGGCAAAAAATCTGCCGCGGGGCAAAAAATCTGCCGTGGGGCAAATAATCAGCCGCGGGGCAAAAAATCTGCCGCGAGGCAAAAAATCTGCCGTGGGGCAAAATATCTGCCGCGAGGCAAAAAATCTGCCGCGAGGCAAAAAATCTGCCACGGGGCAAAAAATCTGCCGTGGGGCAAAAAATCTGCCGCGGGGCAAAAAATCTGCCGCGGGGCAAAAAATCTGCCGCGGGGCAAAAAATCTGCCGCGAGGCAAAAAATCTGCCGCGGGGCAAAAAATCTGCCGCGGGGCAAAAAATCTGCCGCGGGGCAAAAAATCTGCCGCGGGGCAAAAAATCTGCCGCGGGGCAAAAAATCTGCCGCGGGGCAAAAAATCTGCCGCGAGGCAAAAAATCTGCCGCGGGGCAAAAAATCTGCCGCGAGGCAAAAAATCTGCCGCGGGGTAAAAAATCTGCCGCGGGGCAAAAAATCTGCCACGGGGCAAAAAATCAGCCGCGGGGCAAAAAATCTGCCGCGGGGCAAATAATCTGCCGCGGGGCAAAAAATCTGCCGCGCGGCAAAAAATCTGCCGTGGGGCAAAAAATCTGCCGCGAGG
The DNA here is from genome assembly GCA_949320155.1 of Melangyna quadrimaculata. NCBI lineage: Eukaryota > Metazoa > Arthropoda > Insecta > Diptera > Syrphidae > Melangyna > Melangyna quadrimaculata. The sequence goes on from OX439483.1 coordinate 45,900,546, forward strand.
CAAAAAATCTGCCGCGAGGCAAAAAATCTGCCGTGGGGCAAAAAATCTGCCGCGAGGCAAAAAATCTGCCGCGAGGCAAAAAATCTGCCGCGGGGCAAAAAATCTGCCGTGGGCAAAAAATCTGCCGCGGGCAAAAAATCTGCCGCGGGGCAAAAAATCTGCCGCGGGGCAAAAAATCTGCCGCGGGGCAAATAATCAGCCGCGGGGCAAAAAATCTGCCGCGGGGCAAATAATCTGCCGCGGGGCAAAAAAACTGCCGCGGGGCAAAAAATCTGCCGCGCGGCAAAAAATCTGCCGTGGGGCAAAAAATGTGCCGCGAGGCAAAAAATCTGCCGCGAGGCAAAAAATCTGCCGTGTGGCAAAAAATCTGCCGCGAGGCAAAAAATCTGCCGCGAGGCAAAAAATCTGCCGCGGGGCAAAAAATCTGCCGCGGGGCAAAAAATCTGCCGCGGGGCAAAAAATCTGCCGCGGGGCAAATAATCTGCCGCGGGGCAAAAAAACTGCCGCGGGGCAAAAAATCTGCCGCGCGGCAAAAAATCTGCCGTGGGGCAAAAAATGTGCCGCGAGGCAAAAAATCTGCCGCGAGGCAAAAAATCTGCCGTGTGGCAAAAAATCTGCCGCGGGGCAAAAAATCTGCCGTGGGGCAAAAAATGTGCCGCGAGGCAAAAAATCTGCCGCGAGGCAAAAAATCTGCCGTGTGGCAAAAAATCTGCCGCGAGGCAAAAAATCTGCCGCGAGGCAAAAAATCTGCCGCGGGGCAAAAAATCTGCCGCGGGGCAAAAAATCTGCCGCGGGGCAAAAAATCTGCCGCGGGGCAAAAAATCTGCCGCGAGGCAAAAAATCTGCCGCGAGGCAAAAAATCTGCCGCGGGGCAAAAAATCTGCCGCGGGGCAAAAAATCTGCCGCGGGGCAAAAAATCAGCCGCGGGGCAAAAAATCTGCCGCGGGGCAAATAATCTGCCGCGGGGCAAAAAAACTGCCGCGGGGCAAAAAATCTGCCGCGCGGCAAAAAATCTGCCGTGGGGCAAAAAATCTGCCGCGAGGCAAAAAATCTGCCGCGAGGCAAAAAATCTGCCGTGGGGCAAAAAATCTGCCGCGAGGCAAAAAATCTGCGGCGAGGCAAAAAATCTGCCGCGGGGCAAAAAATCTGCCGCGGGGCAAAAAATCTGCCGTGGGGCAAAAAATCTGCCGCGGGGCAAAAAATCTGCCGCGGGGCAAGAAAACTGCCGCGAGGCAAGAAAACTGCCGCCACTGATGTTGATTGAGTTTCTTTATTAGTAAACGGGGGTTGTTTTTTCTTCTTTTTTTTCGATTTATCAAACGGATATTTTTTCCGCGATGAGCTTATGTAATTATTTTTTTCGCTTGTTTTTTTTTTTCATTTGGCGAGTTCCTTTTTTTCGCGATGGACTTATGGACTTAGGGGCCAGTTATAGCTATCATTAAAAACCATCAAATAATCAGCCGCGGGGCAAAAAATCTGCCGCGGGGCAAATAATCTGGCACGGGGCAAAAAAACTGCCGCGGGGCAAAAAATCTGCCGCGCGGCAAAAAATCTGCCGTGGGGCAAAAAATCTGCCGCGAGGCAAAAAATCTGCCGCGAGGCAAAAAATCTGCCGCGGGGCAAAAAATCTGCCGCGGGGCAAAAAATCTGCCGCGGGGCAAAAAATCTGCCGCGGGGCAAAAAATCTGCCGCGGGGCAAAAAATCTGCCGCGGGGCAAAAAATCTGCCGCGAGGCAAAAAATCTGCCGCGAGGCAAAAAATCTGCCGCGGGGCAAAAAATCTGCCGCGAGGCAAAAAATCTGCCGCGGGGTAAAAAATCTGCCGCGGGGCAAAAAATCTGCCGCGGTGCAAAAAATCAGCCGCGGGGCAAAAAATCTGCCGCGGGGCAAATAATCTGCCGCGGGGCAAAAAAACTGCCGCGGGGCAAAAAATCTGCCGCGCGGCAAAAAATCTGCCGTGGGGCAAAAAATCTGCCGCGAGGCAAAAAATCTGCCGCGAGGCAAAAAATCTGCCGTGGGGCAAAAAATCTGCCGCGAGGCAAAAAATCTGCCGCGAGGCAAAAAATCTGCCGCGGGGCAAAAAATCTGCCGCGAGGCAAAAAATCTGCCACGGGGCAAAAAATCTGCCGCGGGGCAAATAATCTGCCGCGAGGCAAAAAATCTGCCGCGAGGCAAAAAATCTGCCGCGAGGCAAAAAATCTGCCGTGGGGCAAAAAATCTGCCGCGAGGCAAAGAATCTGCCGCGAGGCAAAAAATCTATCGCGGGGCAAAAAATCAGCCGCGGGGCAAAAAATCTGCCGCGAGGCAAAAAATCTGTCGCGGGGCAAAAAATCTGCCACGGGGCAAAAAATCTGCCGCGAGGCAAAAAATCTGCCGCGGGGCAAAAAATCTGCCGCGGGGCAAAAAATCTGCCGTGGGGCAAAAAATCTGCCGCGGGGCAAAAAATCTGCCGCGGGGCAAGAAAACTGCCGCGAGGCAAGAAAACTGCCGCCACTGATGTTGGTTGAGTTTCTTTATTAGTAAACGGGGGTTGTTTTTTCTTCTTTTTTTTCGATTTATCAAACGGATATTTTTTCCGCGATGAGCTTATGTAATTATTTTTTTCGCTTGTTTTTTTTTTTTTCATTTGGCGAGTTCCTTTTTTTCGCGATGGACTTATGGACTTAGGGGCCAGTTATAGCTATCATTAAAAACCATCATTGAAAAAGTTAGCTGTTGATTTTGAGACCCTTCGAAAGTTTAATCGTTCAATATTTTAATGCAGAAATATAGCTTACGACTTCAAAATTATTTGTCCTCCAAAAAAAATTCATTTTGACCCATATCTTCCCCAGAACGTAACTTTTAATTTTTTCAATGATCATGGGTAAGGTAGTTCATCATTGAAAAATGTGTGTACCCCGCTTAAGGCTCTTCCAAACCAATGCCAAACATTCGGTGCGGCGGAGAAACATTCGCCGTTGGATTGGACACTCTCATTTTTATCTGCATGCAAATAAATGTTGACTAGCGAATGTTTCACCTTAAAGGCTCTCCCAAACCAATTCAAAACATTCGGCGTGGCACAATAGTCACTGTTGACGATTTTAATCGGTGAAACCATCTGCAATGCAACTTTTGTATGAGAATGGTGATCGACTAGCAGTCCAGGTATACTAGGTCCATGACAGCCACTCCCAAAATGAATTTCCGCATTCAAGATCATATCCAAAGGGATTTGGATATATTTGTGTTGTAATTCCTTCAGAAAAAAGGTATTGCAACAACAAATCAAGATATAACATTTTTGGATAGGTTTTGACACCGTCCGGATAGGTTCCTTAACGCAAGGAACGCCAATGGGAAATATATGTTTTAAAAAATTCATTTAATGCAATTGACACAGCAAAACCCTTCAATCTTATTCACCCCTATAAAAACGGATCAAATTTAACTGAGATCAAATTTAACCAAAATTTTAACGCAATTGACACATGTCCTTAGGCCGTGTGTCAATTGCGTTAAAAGTGCGTTAAATTTGATCCCATGGCTAAATTTTGACATTACTGAGGTGAATACAGTCGTCAAAATTTAACCTGCTCAGGAGCTCGCTTAAATTTTACCTATTGGATACATTTTGATGTTTGTATTAAGCTTCTTGCACATTACTTACACCATCGACCTATTATACCTGGACTGCTAGGAGCCAACATCACGATGGTTCCCTTTATTAAAAAAAATCGATACACTAGCGACTAAGGCCTAATTTATTCACTCAAAGTTAAACATAGCTTTGGGATTTTTACAGTCAACTTGAGAAATAGTTTTTTTTTCACTCGAAGTTTACGTTTTCAACTTTAGATTTTCAACTCTAGAGTTGATCAACGAAATAGTAGAAGTAAGAGAGTAAACTTGGGAGTTTTCATCATTTCTGTTTATTCATTCATGACATTTAGTTGTGTAAACTTTTCGCTTTTGACTTCGAAAGAAAAAAATCTTAAAATATATAATAATCAAAAAAAAAAGTTTCGTGCAATTTACCTACTTCTCAGGGAATTGGGCCTCATCTTTTTGAAGCAGCGAAGATGATGCAGAGGATGAAAATAAATACCTTGAAAGGCGGCAACATAAAATGCTTCGCCGTGTTGGTTTCGATAAATAGGACGACCATGATTTCATTTATCGTTCTCGCCTCTCAAAGCAACGCCAATTATTTTTTTTGTTTTATTTAATAAAGGATTCATTGCCTTTTGACTAAAGACATTACGGAAAATATCCGTTTAAAAAAACAAAAACAGGTTGTCTTTCGATCACCGAAATCAAGCATCTTCGGGTGCGGTTAATACTTAGATGGAGGACCGCATGAGCATTGAGTTTTTTTTTCTTGGTATTCTTTTGACTTCGCGCTTCAGATGGAATGAAAAATCTATTCCAATTATTCGGAATAAATAAAAATCGACAATAATGGTTTATCCCGAGTATTTTATTGAATAAGGAAACACAAAATTCTTATTCCAAATATTTTGAATATATAAAATTAATAAAGAAACATATTCACTCTCAAATGCAAAATTATTCTAATGCAAACAAAAGTTGAAAATAGCGTCTTGTGTGTCATGCTTAACAAATGAGAATGACGATCGACTAGCAGTCCAGATATATTAGGTTCATCATGACTGCCACTATCAAAATGCAATTTCCGCGTTCAAGATCGTATCCAAAGCGATTTTGATAGATTTGTGTTGTAATTCCTTCTATTGCTATTGCAACAACAAATCAAGGTATGCACCGTCTCGAATAGGTTCCTTAACGCAAGTTAATGCAATTGACACAGCAAAACCCTCAAATTGTATTCACCCCTATAAAAACGGAACAAATTTAACTGGGATCGAATTTAACCAGAATTTTAAAGCAATTGACACACGGCCTTAAACGAGCTCAGCCGGTTAAATTTTGACGACTGTATTCACCTCAGTAATGTCAAAATTTAGCCATGGGATCAAATTTAACGCACTTTTGACGCAATTGACACACGGCCTTAGTATTTAGTAAAATACAATTTTACACAAATAAAAAAAATATTCAGTAGGCCGTTTTCAAGATATTAAGTCATCTTTAAAATCCAAAAACAATTTTTTTTTTTGAAAATGTGTACATGCAAAATTGTTTGAATTCTTCTGAAGAAGCTCTTGTGTACAAATTTTGGTTGAAATCGGTGTAGCTCTTTACGAGAAATTTGAAACCAAAAAGTTACCGTTAATAACCGTTATTAGTAATTTTTTTAAATAAAATATTGACCATACCGTTAGTAGTAAATGCACGATCTTTTAATCAAAATTCTTGGAGCCGTTTTCGAGATAAATAATTTTTTTCTTAACGGTTTTTCAACATTTGTACGAATGGTACCGTTATTTTTGAATTTAGAAACATGATTTTCTCAAGTATTCTACAAAATAATAAAATGTTATCTTACACCTAGTTTTAAAAATATTAACCAAGTTGTTTGCAAAAAATTTAAGTTTCAAAAAAATTTATTTTTTTTAAATTTTTGTTCACAATAATGTTTATACCTTTTAAAAGATTTACCATAGAAAAATGAAAAAAAATCAACTTAACCGTTTTCGAGAAAATCAAAAACCAACAAAATTGGTGTACTGGAGGTACCAAAAATAAAAAAATTATTAAAAAGTAGCATTTCCTTATTTTAAGGACAGACAGACGTTCGAGCTTGAAAACTTCTTTGTCAATGCGATCATTTGATGCGAGTTCTAAATTGCAGTCATCGTGAACGTCCAGTAGTTCGGGAAGCGTTTTACCCCCAGTTTCACAATGGGAGCTTAAACTTAACATCAGCTGAACCTTAAACTGAGTTTAATATTTTGGTTTAACTGTACGCAGAAAATAGAAAGAACCCGAATGATCAACAACCAACTTTTGTGGCTAGTAAAAATCCTAGTTGTCTCAAAATGCAATTTATAAAGACAAAACCCTACATTGGATGGGCATGATCAGGTGACCTCGGTGGCGCAATGCGTAGTGCCTAGGCCTCAGAGGTAGCTGGTCTAGGTTCAATTCCAGTTGATGGCATAATAATTTATAAATTAAAATTGAACATAAAGACTAAGCAACACTAAAGGAGTCTGATGATTGGTGTGGCAGCCATGAAATTGCAATAATTCCAGCCAAATACAGTGGTGGTAGTCCAATCAAGTGGTTGTTGAGAATTCAGCGTTCAAAAAGCATTATGTTATATTCAAATTTGGAAATATTCAATTAAGGAATTTCGTTTTGTTATTTATTTAAAAAGTTGGCCCGTGCCCCCTATATAGTGCTCAAAAATACATCAATGTGCTCTACACGGATGGTTAAATTGGAGGATATGATAATTAAAAAAAATTATATTATGATTTCGTTCGAAGCTTATCAGTCCCATAACCTAACCTATACATAGATAATGAAAGCAAGTCATTTATTTGGCAAACAAAATATAACTTTGAGTTCGTTTGCAAGGTTATCATCAGAAGAATCATATCTTATGCTAAAATACAAAAATTGCAACAATCGAATTGTCTAAGTTATCAATTCTAAATTAATTTTTATTCATCTGAATTCAGTCTGAAGTGAAAGACAATGAAGTATCTTAGTTTTGTCGCCATAGTCGCTTGCTTTTTAAAAGTAATTTTAATTCTTACACCCACACAAATTGATCAAATATTTAATTAATAATAAGTAAAATATTTAAAATGTACTAAAATTATTAATTTTGTTATTGTTGTTAAAGGTGTCACTGACATGGAGCATTTCCAATACAAGCGAAATACCTCCTCAGCCTTCGTCTCTTCAAAATCAAATTACTCCTGGTGTTGTTGCATCTGCTGCTGACCAGATTTGTTACCACCAGTATGGTATTCGAATCAATACTGTAATATCAAAGATCAAGAATGGTACAGACGCTTGTAATCGTATTAATGATGAAACGCGGTTTAAAATAAATGAAGAAGTGAAAGAGATCCAAGACCTTTCAACGAAGTGTAATTTGGAGTTAAATACAAAAAAGTATATAGAATGTATGACAAGCTCGGTAAGTAGCTATGACTTGTTTTAATAATATGTATAAGAAAAATAATGTAGAAGATTTCCACTTGCGTGTAGTTGTTAATTGCGATCGTTTCTTATTTTTTTCTACAAGATTTATAATTTTTTGTACACACAATTATTATTATTAAAATTATAAAAAAAAAAATATTTTAAACCAATGGCAACACCTACAATTAATTAAAATTTATGAAAGCCGGAAGTATGTTCTATAATTTCATTTTTAAAACAAGTTATTTCTATGAAAAGTTTTCGAAACGATTGCAAAATTTCATGCAAAATTTAAATGCAATATTGTTGAAGGGACTTAGAAGTACCGAATTGCAAAATTATGGCAAAATCAACCGAACCAATAACGAAATATCGGGATATATCCCAACAAAACAAGTAAAAACGGCAATTTGTTTAAAAAAAAAAACCCCAAAACATTATTGCCGTTATTCGAATTTGTTGGCCAAATCCTGTTCTAGATATTACATGTACGAAGTTTAATCAAAATCTTTCGAGCCCTTTCCGAGAACTTTAATAAAACCTAAATTGTTGAATGTTACCTACTCCTTCTAGAGGAGCTAAAATAAAACTTTGAAGTTCACCTCCAGGGAATCAAATAAAAATGCTTCACACCAAATTTGAAGCAAATCCATCCGAGGGTTATAAATCTAGTTCGACGTACATCAGGTCGCACAGACAAACAGACCGATGCGACGGGCGCCTTGTCGAAAATCACTATTTTGGACTTCCTCATCATCGTAATGTTTAGTTTGCATTAAAACCGCGAGATTTATTTGCCTTAAAACCTATACTATTGTTATCTACAACATTTTATCCTACAATTTATCCACTCCATCCGCGCTCTCATCTTATCAAAAAAGTTATTATCATTAGCAAAGTGGTACAGATTGATAAATTTGTTGTTTCCTCTTCTTTCAGGCAGCCAAAGAAATATTAAACCAAATTAGTTTGAATGCAGACAAATATTTGAAACAATATAAGACATGTCCCATCGAAATCGTTGAAGGAGGAAAATATAGAAGCAGTTCAGCTCTCTATGATCTTAAGCTTTGCTTGCAAAAAAACCATCCGTCAACTTTACCAATAACTTTGCCAAAATCAACAGATGATGATTCGTCGGGAAATAATGTTGAATTCTTAGAAAATCTGAATAGGTATAGGATGGTGTATGCAACTTTAAAGAAATGCGTTCTGGACGGTTTGGAATTTGAGGAATGTTGGGATGAAGCTGTAAGTCTTGTTTTATATAACGTAACTCTTATACCTACTCTGACAAATCCTAAGGTTGAACTGTCATTATTCCTGTGCGAAAAATGGCTAGTTCAGGAAGATTAAATTTCAGAAGTCTAACTTCACTGTCAAATTGAATGAGCAAGCCGATGGAAAATTTAGTTTGCTCATGAATTTTGACATAGTCAAATCTCATTTTCCTGAGTTAGCCAAATGATGGCCACTTTTAGTATTTTAAGTGCCAGTTACATATACATATACGTACAAGTGAAGCTCAGGATTTGTCCAATATTATATGTATCATGTATGTATATATCAAGTTAACAAGGCAATGCAAAAAAACACTGAAAATATTGAACGACAAATTCAAAATTGTCACAGCTAGTATTAATGACAAACTATCCAATCAACCATTTTACGATTCGCGAATGTTGGTGTGCTAACTTGACACTCTGTCATTAAGATAAAGTTGTACTCATTTTATAGGGTATTCACGCAACGTCGCGTCGCGTCGTAAGTTCACAAATTATGTAAAATGATAAGCTTACACAAAATTTCGAATGAACGATCTTTTTATTCATTTGGTTAAATTCTGCGTAATTGATATTTAATAAGCTGTTCGTTAAACATCGAATATTAGAGGTGACTCCCGAACAAACGCGAAATCGGATCCCAATGTCTCCGATCTATACAAAATGTAAAATACAAGACAATAGTTTTAAGGTGGGTCTATAATAGGCGCAAGCTCACGACAGTGTTCGGACGTAAATGAGCGAAAGCAAACAAAAATCATATGATTACGTTGTCGACGAGGAAAACGACGATAGCAATGTAATTTCGTGGTCGTCAAAATTTAATTTTCCGCAGCGAAATCCTTGGATAATTAAAACCAAATTGTGTTAACCATTTCCCATACAAAATTTGACAGTTGTTCATAAACCAAATGATAAATTTAACCAAATCGTAAACTTATATAGTGTTTTACGACGTTGCATGAATACCTTTATTATTTACATATTTTGTAGGCAATTAATTTTCAATTTAATTTTTTTTATTTCAAGAAATACGATGAGAAGATGAAAAATATTCATTCTGTTATGTTTCAAAGCGGAGCAAATAATTATGAAAAAATCGCTGAAATTGACAAAGCTGAGAACTCTTGTATAAGGCAATTTATTATAATGGTTCGTGACTTCAGGTACAAATTTGACTTAAAATACTGTCTAATGCGCGGGTATAATGCAACCATACAATTTGAGGAAGATGAAGAAAAGGACATCGAATTAATTCGTAAGCTTAAAAAGATTCTCACCTCTTTTAAATCTTGCAGACTAATTACCAAGGATTTAGATACTAAAGGATGTGTAAACAAATTGGTGAGCATCTTACATTTTTAAACGGTCATCAACAATCAAAACAGATATACATTTCTAATTTACTTTGTGTACACTCCGTTTCATTCGTTTAAAAGCAGTTTTTTAACAATAAACTTTTAACGATTTCTCCATAACCTTTTATAATGAACTGCTGCATACATATATACATATAGTGGTTGTGGTATGGCTCTTTTTTTTGTGTCAGCTGAATTCAGCTGAAAAGCTCAGAAATGTAGAAATCGTAAGAAGTTTATTGAACAAAATCTGTATTTAAACGAATGAAACGGAGTGTAGATAGGTATAGTCTGGCAGCCAGCGAATGACCGTTAGGAGTAATAATTACTTTAAGTGATTCCAGAAGTATTTTTTCATGTGCTTTGTTTGGTATCACAGATAAGTAAGCCGCGACACTGGTGGGTGTGGCTGCGGTAGCCGCCCAAACAATAAAATATAAAAATACAAAAATAAAATTAAACTGATTTTAGAAAATTTAAGATTTTGTTGATGAATTTATGATGTGGGTAGATAGACAAAAAGAAGTATACAGGTTAGCTTTTAGGTTTTGAGTTAAGGTGCTATAAGATAGTCATATGAATTATGTCTATCACACTTGGGCTAAGCGCGCACATGAAACTTTCAGACACGAAACAGTTTGGTTGCTAAAATGAATCACATGCTCTTATATGAGAGTGCGCGCAAATGCAAAAACTATTCAGTCACCAATTGGAGCAACTAAACAGTTTGGGGCATATTCATAGTCGCAGATAGACCCGGGTTTAACTTAATTACAGTTCAAGACAATTTTGGCTCAATGAATACAGACCGATTTTAATTACAAATTGTTGGTTTTATATTTTTATAAGATAGTTAACTTGGTATACTACACAAAAAGCTTCAAATATTTTGAAATGATAAACTTAAAAAAATAGAATTAACGTCCGAGAATTCAACTTAAGCTATGTTTAACTTAGACCCAGGTCTAAAATGACTATGAATACGCCCCTTTGTGTTTTGTCACAAACTAAACGATCACCCCGAATGAGTTGCTCTGCTTGTGTGGTAGACATTCATCGCCGCAGACAAAATTCAGTGAAGAAGCACAGTTAACCCAATTTTAAAAAATAAATTTTCAACCGAGATGGCTTCATTCAAAAAATTACAACTTCGATTATAATGATCAGACCTTCAATTTTAAGGTCTTTAGATGAAATGTCAGGCTACATTCTGTATATTGGGAAGGGGAAACAAATTTCATACTAAAATTGTGTGTAAAGACCACATCAATTTGATTTTCCATTACATTTTGGCCACTTTATGTGGCCTATAACTTGAGTTATATTTGTCGAATATTTAAAAACGAAGTACTCAATTAACGCAGAAAATCGTACTTAAAAAGTGATTTAGTGAAAAATCAATTCGATTCTTGGCGTTATAAAATTTAAAAGTTGGTAATAAAGTTTCTTATGTGCGCGGGAATCGATCAACTACTGATTAAACTATTTAATTTCGGTAAAAGTTGCATGTGCGAGCTTAGATATGTCACTTGGTGAAGATATTTATATGGCGAGTTTGCCATATTTATAATTACGCCTTTAATTAAACTAGGCAAGTCGAATTCGACAGTAAGAACGCTTACGCTAGTATGTTGTTAGGACCTATTAGAGTAGTCTGTAGCTTAACTTTGCGGATTCGAAAAAAACTGTGCTCGCTGCAGGCAAAATGCAACAGTGAAAAAATGCTAAAATCACCCCCGTTTTCTAATATTTTCCTTTAAAATTTTAAAAACATCCATTATAAATTTTTGTGTTATAAAGCTTTCTACAAATCTTAAAATAATAATTATTTTCCTTAATTTGTAGCTCTCAGGCAAAATGTATATATATCCATTACTAGAAGAAGTAAAAAGTGAAATTTCAATGAAATCAGAAGAGTATTCCGAAAAACTAAGCGAAATCATTGAAGATATATACGCGCAGCACTTCCCTTGTATCGAAACACTGTTTAAAATGAGTCAGTCTTTCTCTGATTTGCGATTAAATAAAACCGAAAAAAATAATTACATCAGTTGTGTGTTACAAGGTTACAAATCACCGTTGTTTATACCTAAAGATAATAATATCCTAGATAAATTGAAAGAGATTACAGATTATATAAAAAGCTGTACTTTACATACAGACAGTCCAGGTTTTGAAAAATGTTTAGTGAATGGTGTAAGTAAAACTGGTATTTGTTTTGTTCAATAAAATTAATATAACATTACTCTCCTACATATAATTATATGTAGGTCATGGTATATAGGTTTGATCTATTACTCACTGACGACAGTACACTTGAATTTAAGGAACTATTAGAAAAATTTGACAAAAATCATAACACTTGTTTTCGAACTCTTGTTGCCGAATATCAACGGTTAAAACCTACTTTTATTGGAGGTAAGTGAAATAGAAACTTATTAACATTAGGTTAAGTCTTCTGAATAAAAAAAAAACGAAAATAAAACCTTTCTTTATGAGAAAGATATGGCTAGCTAATATAATAACAGGTTTTAATAGTAGGTAACTAAAATATGTTTAGCTTTTATGTTCTTATTAATAATAAATTCTGTATAAAAGATAAATTCTCACTTGAAGTGCAGTCTTGATCTTATCTATTTAATATGAATTAAATTCAAAGAAAGCTGATAAGGTCTTATAAATAATAATTGTACTATTGGATAGCACGAACTTGGTCTTGTAAAGTGATTTACATAATGATACCGTCCAACCTTTAGGTATTTTCGTTATAGGCATATTTTTCCAAAAACCTAAAATGAAGTAATATTTAAATTATTTTAAACATTAAATTAATGCTGGATTTACACGAAAGGCAAAGCTGCCAATATTTCTGCCAAAAAAATGGTAAAATAATGGCAGAAATAATTTTTTTATGACATGCATTTACACGAGTTCAAATAATGGCAGATTTCAAAACACTGGCACCTGCCATAAAAGAATGAGCAAATTCATTCTTTTTCTAGAATGGCATAATTTGGAAAATGCCGTCAGTAAAGTGTTAAGGTACACATATAGCCATATTATTGGCAATTTGCAGCATTTTATGCCAAATTCTCTCTGCCATTTTTTTTTGGCAAAAATATTGCCAGTATTTAGAAAGCTTACACGATGAAAAGAAAAATGGCTTTAATTTGACAGATAATATGGCATTTGCCATTCGTGTAAATGCAGCATAACGAAGTTTAATCAAAATTGTAAAAGCCATTTTCGAGAAAATTAAAAAAAAAAATCTGGAATCTTTGTATGGCAGCTAATCTTTCTAGATTAGCTAAATAATAAATTCGAATTTCTTTTTCAGGGCCTAACATATTTTACTTGTGGAATTTGTGACCTTTAAATCTTCTTAGTGATAGTAGCTAAATGGGCTTCAGGTCAATTGAAACAAATTAATTATTTCACAACGTTTCGTCCATGAATATGGACATCATCAGGTGCGAGCAATGATGGTTTAATTATTACATTTATATTGCACTTAAACACGAACAGAGATGTTCCCAGTAGCAAGTTTAACTGACAAGTAAACCATCATTGCTCGCACCTGATGATGTCCATATTCATGGACGAAACGTTGTGAAATAATTAATTTGTTTCAATTGACCTGAAGCCCATTTAGCTACTATCACTAACATATTTTAGTCATATAAAATGAATCTTAAGCTATAAAAAAAGCAAATATTCAAAAAAAACTGTCGTTAGCTATTTTTAAATAAGTATAGGTATACAACTATAACCCAGCAGACATTTTTTACAATCTAACAAAAGTTTTTTTTTTTTATTGACGAACATAACATTTATAGATTTAACTAAAAACCCAAGTTTTTCCTTTTTTTTAAAAAAGAAAACACACCCAATGAAATAATATGTTAAGTATTTACTTTGTCTTCATATTTATTTCCCAGCACCGGAAGAACCGAGAAAACCGGAAGAGCTGGAACTACTGGAAAAATGTATAATGAATAATGTATAATCGAAATAACAAAGATTTGTAAAAACTTTTTAAATAAATACATGTATGTATGCATGTCACAGAAAAATCCCGGAATCGGTTTATTTTAAAATTTAACCAATTTTTAATTTTTCAGCAAAATTGGTAAATGTCCGAAATATTTTCTTTTTATAACGTAATCTACTGTCGAACGAAAAGCACAACGAAAATTTTCATTTATGACTTCATATTTGTTTAGATGACGTGAAATAAGGCCAAACGAAGTAATACCAAACCACAAATTAGGCCTTATTTCGCTTTAAAATTATAAATAAATAGATAAGGCTGAATTGGCTTTATTTCCATTTCCAAAACGAAATAAGGCAAAATTTGATTTGGAAATAAGACCAAATGTGCTTGTAAGAAATCATGCATTGTGATATCAGAAGCTTTTATCCCATACCTGTTATTATAAGTAATAGGTGGTGCAGTGGGGCAGGCGCCCCACACTTCGTGTTTATATGATTCTTAATAGTCCAATCAAATTATCCAACAAAATTGAAAATATCTACAAAAATTCGGGATTAAATTTTTATTGTTTTATTTTAAAGAGTACCTCTTGGAGATTCTTAAACCACATTTTTCCAATAAAAAACCCTCTGCGTCGTCCGCCATTTTGAAAAAAAATATGTTTAAAAGCCTTTACTCAACTTTCTCAACCGCTATTAGTCGTAGAGGAGTTAGTTTTGTTTTTTTTTTTTTGTAGGTTGACATGTTCTCTACAATTTTTGTCTTAATTTTTTTTTTGATAACTCCTTCCTATAAAATGTTATTGTTGAAAAACCAGCAAATTTTCGATTTTAAAAATGGTTTTTCAAGTTTATCTCATCCATTATCCATCCGAATCAAAAATCACTTAAGATCCTTTTTATAGAAAATTAAATTTCCTACACTTCTGTTTATTTAGATTTCATGTAAGTCAAAAAACGACAAAATATCTAATATTATATAATAAAGTGTTGATTGATTTTATTAAATTGACACTACTTGTTCCCCGTTAGATTCACAAATGTAAAATTACTAACATATTTGTAGAGAAAGGTTGTACCTATAATTGTGTTTAATTTTTTTCTTGAAAATTAAAAATTGTTCATCATATTTTGAATTTAAAATGGTATATATAAAGTTTACGGGACATTTATACAACCTTTTAGCATGAAACTTTTTGCCCCTCCCCTACAGGATAAAACTTAATTTAATTTGGGGTGCATTGACTTGGCATAGTATGATATATGAAAAAAATGCTCGAATGAACCAGAAAGTTTATAAAGACAATGAGGAACGGAAATCATTTGAAATCATCCCCATGAAATTTGTTTTAAGGACGATAATGATCCAAAAAGTCCTCAACGGATTGCTAAGAAGGTGTTTACGTATTTAAGAAGTAATTTTTTAGATTAGACCGTCCAAAGCTCGGGCCTAAATTCTATCGAGAACTTGTGGGGAGACATCAAGGGATGGTTAAAATAAAAAAAAAAACATTTTGATCAGAATGTTCTAAATATTGAGGAAATCTGATGGAGTACACCACTATCAAAATTCCATGCCTTACGCGAAAAAATGCAAGGAATTTATAAAGGAAATTGCAAGTAAATTATAAAGAATTAATATACAAAATAAGAGTTAGATTAATGTTTATTTGTTTCCTACCAATATTCTTGAAAAACCATTTTTAAAATCGAAAATTTGCTGGTTTTTCAACAATCACTTTTTATAGGAAGGAGCTATCGAAAAAAATTAAAACAAAAATTGTAGAGAACATGTCAACCTACCAAATTAAACAAAAATAACTACTCTACGACTAATAGCGGTTGAGAAAATTGAGTAAAGGCTTTTAAACACCTTTTTCAAAATGGCGGATGACACAGAGGGTTTTTTTTATTGGAAAAATGTGGTTTTTGAATCTCCAAGAGGTACTCTTTGAAATAAAACAATAACATTTTCCTCCCGAATTTTTGTAGATATTTTTGCTTATTTGATTGGACTATAAATACTTTTACCAAAATCACTATTTAGTACAAGCACTTTGAAAGCAGACCGACTGAAAACATAGACGCCTGCCAGGCTACTGAGCATACCCTAAGTGGAGAAACGGAGTCGCGTGAGTGGGACAGAGGACACAAAAAGGGAGTTAAAATCCTTGAACCCGCGAGTCGCGAAGCAGTCCACCCAAAAAGTATACTGTTTAAGTACAAGAACTTTGAAACTGGTAACAAAGGCGCCTGCCAGTTGGGTTTTATTTCCATTCAACCCGCCAGAAAAAGGAATCAAACCCCACAGGTGTTAGTTTTCAATTTAAAAGGAATTGATTTTGAATCTTACACACGCGGGGGATAGTTCTGAGGGGAGGGCGTTAAGGGACTGTACCTTGGAATAAAGATCCGTATTCGAAGAATGAAAATAATGGTTTTTTTCGTTTCGATCCAGCTGCGTAGCGTAGTACCTACATACATTATGCTTTATTAGAGTTAGTCCAGGGCCGGCAGACATGGTGACGTAAAATGAGACTCAACGAAACGTATTAGTATAATATTTGACGGTGTTTGCATTCAAGTGACTCCTGCGACTTCACAAAAAAAATGTCAAAAAAATCCACGAACATTTCAAGTTTTTTTTTCCATTTTGTGAATTTGTTTTTTTTGTAAATACAAAAAAAGTCAGAGGAGTCTTACTTAAGACGGTTTTCACATTGGACTGCGACTATTTTTGACTTCTCTGAAATTTATCTCACTCCCCCTTCATAGTTAGAAAGGGAGAAAAGTAGTAAATTTAAAAAAAATAAAAAATTTGAGAATTTTTTTTAAAGTTCTCTTTTGTAAATTTGGAGGAGTCAGTCCAATTTGAACACCGTCTAATATTTTTCAAACGTAAGATCAGCTCACAAAAATTTTATAAATTTTAAACACTTTTTAGCTAAGTATGATAGTAAAACAATTTTCTTAACAAACCCCAGCGGAATACGCCCAAAACAGTTACCCCCAGTTTCACAGTGGGAGTTTAAACTTAAGACCAGCTGAACCTTAAACTGAGTTTAAATTTTTGGTTGGTTTAACTGGTCCGGTTTCACAGTGAAATCTGATCTTCAGATCAGTTGGACTTCGTTTAACTAGATTTTATGAAAAAGAGTTGGCAGCATTGTACGTTTTTGCTTCGCCAAGGGACGTATTGCAAACAGTACGTAACTTTCCTTGGCTGTTCTTTCTCTTCCTGAAGCAAAGAACACGCGGAACAGCAACTATTGTTTAATAGCCCAGGCAAAATGTACCAAAAAAATGGCCAACTTGCAAAAAAAAACAAAGTGAAGATTTTTAAGTGCAATTATCTTTATTTAGGCATAAGAAATACTGTCGAGAAAGTTCATTGCCAAATCGTGCACGCGTCAATAGTTATCCAAGGTTAAATGTCAAAATTATCAGTTCTTCACAAAGAACTCGGAAACGGTGAATGCTATAGAGAAGTGTTTCATGCCGAACTTTCAGATTATGTCATCCACCAAAAAACAAAAAAGTTTTGACAATTTTTTTCTTATGACCAACCCTCGTAAAATGTTCACTATTTTGTTCACCCGTGAACGTGCAAATGAAGCTGAGTGGAGAACAAAGTGTAGAGTTTTAGTTCACGGGCAATTCACGAGCAAAATGCGTGAGAATTCTTGGTGAAGCTTTGACAGTTGGATAAAAGAAAAAAAATTGTGTACAGTTTCAATTTGTGCACATTCCTTATTTATTTTTTGTTTGTTCTTTAGGTAGCGTTTTTTTAGAATTGGAATCAACTTGAAAATAAAAAAAAATGAAACAATGGATTTTTTTCTAATGAATTTAAACACCGAAGACTTATTTTGTGCTAGGCATTTGATGCATTGAGGTTTAGAAGAGAGTACGACAACTTGGGCGCCGGAAGTTGATAACAGATTTTTGTAGAAGGGTCAAATACAAGCATTTTTTACTATGGGAGGGGGTGGCCTATCTCGCCCCGATTTGGAGGTAGTGGAGATTTTCGATAAAAACGACTTAAAAGAAAAAACAAATATTTAAAAGCAACAGCAATACTTAAAATGCAAAACAATAAAGGTTTTAAAAGCCAGAAGTATGATCTTTAATCCTACATTTAAATTAAGTTATCTGTGTCAATAGTTTTCAAAAAATTTGCATTCAAACTCAAAATTTTGATACAAAAACGCAAACAAAATTATTGGATCAATTTTGCTCAAAATTGTGAAATGAAAAACTAAATTTTCTTTTTGTGCTCAATGCTCATATCAATTCTGAATCGAATAAAATAAATCGAAAGTTTTCTGTCATCTAGTTTTTGAGAAAATTGAAAATTACTAGAAGTACTTTTTTATGAGTATTTTTTTTATCATAATGTAGCTGTTGACTTTGGAAACAGAGCATACATTCAAAGTTCCTTAAATGCAAACGAAATTTGGCATAAGCCGAACATCGCACATACCCCAAATCCTATAGTGAACCCAAGCAGGGGTCCCCATACAAACCTCGCTTTTAAAATGCCCGCCTAATGCTGGATACTAGCACTTTATTTGAACATCAAATTTTGCATACACCGAAACCCGCACATACCCAAAATCCTACTGTGCGCCCAAGCAGGGGGGTTGCAGGGGGGCGGCATGACCACCCAAACATACCTCACTGTTTATACGCTGCCGTAAGGCTGGGTGTTGGGATATTATGATAATTAAGAGTCAATTTGTGTAAAAATTAATCCATATTCTATTTTTACTAAATTTCACTTTAAACATTTTTTTTTATGTTTTTTTTTCCCAAATTTTGAGTTTGAAAGTATTTTTTTCAAAAACTATGGACAGATTTCACTTGATTTAAAATCTGGCTAATAAAACAGAGTATTGGCTTTCAAAAAAGATATAATACTTAATTGTAGGTATTACCGTTATTTTTTAATGATTTTTTTCCCTTTTTAGTCCTTTTTTCATTAAATTGCCCCTCCCGCCCAAACGGGAGGAGATAGACCCACTCATCCATAGAAAAAAATGTTTGTATTTGACCCCTCCGTTACTAATTGTCGGCGCCCAAGTTATCGTACTCGTGCCGAGGTTTCAAATGTCAATCGTCCACAACGCATTCACAAGTGTGTACCAGTGATAAATGTCAAACGTTCACTTTCTCCACAGGCGAATGTTCACTTCACGAGGAAGTGTTTACTAGGCTATAAGAAGATATCGACATTTAAAAAAAAGTAAAATTTTGAAAATGGTAATTTTTCACGTAAACGGTTCAATTTTCTGAAAACATCTGAATACAAAGTTTGTACATTATGTGACCTTATACAAGAAAACATTACTCTTTTATTCTAACAACTGTTTTAAAAATATATATATATTTTTTTAAAGTTTGACAAAAAGTCCAATTTTCTGGTTTTTTGCTCTTAAAAGCACAAGTTGTCAAAAAAAACTTACGATCAGTTTTAAGACCATAATATTCTCTACAAATAATATTGCAACAGCTTTTCCATATGAGTCATATAAGTCGCAAGATATCGATATTTCAATAGTATCAACGGTCAAAAAAACCAGTTTTTCGCATATGTCTTTTAAATTGTAAGCTGATCAAAAAATTTTATACATTATATTACCTTACATAAAGTATGCATAAACAGTTTTTTTTTTCTATAAGCCATAACTTGTATGTTATCATTATTATTTTTAACAAATCACCAAAAGTCGAAAATAGCGGTTTTTGGCTCTTAACTCTTGAATGACGAATTCTTCGGAAAATATTTTATACTTTTTTTGTAGACTTTAATATTTATTATATTAATCCGTGCAATATATTGCGACTTCAAAAATGGTCTACTTTCGAAAATAATAAGTAAAAAAAAAAAATAATATCCTTACAACATTTAATTAGGCCAATAGTTTACGAGACTTTGAAAATTATAAATTTAAAAAAATAGAATCAACGTCCAAAAATTCAACAAAACCTATGTTCAACTTAGACCCAGGTCTAGAATGACTATGAATTTCTTCCTCGTCTTTTTTTCATTTACATCTTCAATAAAATAAATACAGAAAAGAGAAGAAACTTTACAATAAACCACTAGGTAAACGATAAGAAAGCTGTGTGAATTGTAGTAGAATTCTGTATTCCTATTTAATTCCATTATCTTTATTAATCAACATCCGCTTCCGTTTGCCGTTTATCCTGCTACTCTTTTACAATTATTTCAAAACAAAATAGGTACTTTATCATGTTGTCTCTATTACTTTTGACACATAATAATGAGCACATGCGTTTTCGTTTCCTTAAAAATGCAATTTGCCCTTAGATAAAAAGAGATAAACACATCAACTTTGCTATTCTCATCATATGAACTCTTCTCACTCACTTGATTTCTAAACTTCCAGCTTCCAATTCTATATCTATCATTCCAGGCTCTAAGTTAAAAAAAATCCCTTAATTCCAATTTATCTTCCAGTTCCAGCAAATCTTCCCTTTACAAAATTTCCAAGGTTCCCTTTAATAATAATTTCTTTTCGATTTTCCATTTCTTTTTCTTCAGTTTCTTTCTTCTTGTCGCCCTGCTATGTTGTTTGCGTGTATCCAACGGTTCGGTCTCGTATTTCGGTGTTCTAAATAAAATTATCATTTCCTTTCCATAGAAAAAAAATCCCATTTCCTTTTTTATGTAACAAAAGTGAATAATATATCACACAAAAAAATGCATGGAAAACTTCAAACTATTTCAAAATAACTGTGTTCCATGAGAAAATATGAAAATCTTCTAATTGAAATGCATTTTGTGATCAAATAAAGTCTTAAAAGTGGAGAACAAAATATAAAATGTGTTAAAATGATGTTGGTTTTCCAAATTTAGAAAAGAAAACAAAAAAAAAAAAGAAAAGGGTGTCCATTATAACATACAAAAAAAAAATTAATACCTAAATTGTTAATTGTTAAAAGGTTGTTAGTTTTATTAGGGTAAAGTATTTATGGAAAATAAATTTGAGAAAAGAAAGAAAGAAAAAAAAAATACCCAGATCAATTGATGCGTGTGAAAAGAAAATCCATTAAAGCAAAAAACGATATAAACGCCCACACACACACACACTATAGCCACACAAACACAACACAGTGACAGGCGGCAGGCAATATTGCAGTCGCGTTTTCTGGATTCTCTGGTTCGAAGGGTAGAAAACATAAATTATGACACCTCTTCCTGCTCGTATCGCGCGCGCCCGTGTCAGCTCATCGTGCCAATGGATGTGTTTATATTGTTGTAGTTATTGCTTTTTTGATTTTCGTTGCACCACACTCATACAGAAAAGCTGAAATGTATGGATAGGCTTTTGTGAGATGTGTGTGTGCGGTATGCCTTTTTTAATTTTGACTGTTCTTGCTTTTCCTCCCTTTGTCCCTTTCTTCGTTATTCTATTGTCGTTTGTTCTTTCTTTTGGTTGTTTAGTTGAGAGTTGCTGTGTTGCTGCTGCTTCTGCTGCTTCTGCTGCTTCTGCTGTCGGTCGATGAATTCTCCTACTTTTTAAGGATTTTTTTTTAGCTAACAGTATGTGGGGAAAGTAAAAAGATTCGGTCATTAATATTGCGCGATGTTCGTATTAAAAAACACTGATGAAAAATTTTAAACAGCTCTAATAATAAATTTTAGTACGATACTAATTAAAATTTTACTAATTTTAAAACAGTATACTAACATTTTTTAAATTTTTTATACTTTTTAACTACCTAGTATCATACTTTATTAATATCCTTCATAAACTTCAGCTGAACACATCCAAAAACATGAAAACTCGTGCAAAAAATTCATCACAAACATCACTGATTTTGACATTAATAAACGTCAAAGTATCATATGGATTTAGTACGATAGGAGATAGTACGATTCTAAACTCATTTAAAATAAGCAAAATACAATTTCTAATCTAGTATCATACTAAAAATTAATTAACATCGTATAAATTGGCTTAAATTGTTCGCCAATGAATTAAGGTTGTCTTTAAACTTAAACCAACGTGAAATTGGAGCTAAACATTTGCAACGATCAAAAAAAATAACGCAGATAATATTCGGATCCACATAAATACATATCTCGTGTGTTGTCGTGTGTCGCTATCTCTGCAATGTATTTTATATGATAATAATGACACGGCTCCACAACACACGAGACCAGTGTGGTTTTGGATTTGGCTGCATTTATACGACTAACGAGTTGTAATTATTTCTTCCATTTTCTTGTCATAAATGTCCAAATCGTGTTAATGAATAGAAATCTGTCATTAATTTTTATCATAAAAATAATGACAAGTGAAAGTGGCATTTAATTCTACCATTACAATGTCCGCATTTGGGGGGTAGGTAGATAGGGTATCTGAGATACGTTAGTATCTGATATCTTTTCGAACGACCAAAAACGGATACGTAACCAAACCAAACGAAAACGACCCTGCACAAAGGAAAATGAACAGATGAGATGTCAGCTGTTTGTAAATCCAAGCAGATCCGAAGATTTTTGGGATAACTTTAGATTTCTTTTTGACATCAGCTGTTTGGTTCGTCAGCTGGTTTTTCCTTAGGCATTGCAACAACACGAGCAAATCCAGATACCTTTAATTGCGTTCCTGATCGCGGCCATTGACTTTGTGTAAAACATAGTACTGTCATTATTTTTTCAATAATGAGGACACACAATAGATATAATGAACCTACTCATTCTTGTCATAACAATGGCAGATACTCAAATAGTTCATATTTTGTCTTCGTGTAAATGCATGTCATTAATGGATTGATTTTGTCATTATTTATATTATTGAATGATTTTAATAATACAAACACGCGACGTAAAACCCTGATAAGCCAGATAATTTAATCTTCGCAGACCTGAACTGTCAAAAATTGTATGGGAAAAACATTCTGTAGAAAAGATAAGTTTATCACACCAATTTGATGGGAAAAGCACAGAAATAAACTTGGAAAAGTCATTTGTGACAGTGCTGTCGATTAAAAAAATATAACAATTTTTATCATGAATTTAGCAAACGAAATCATGAGATTATTTTCCTCTCTATATAAAATCTATAGACAAATTACTGCCGGCTAAATAATGTTTTCTCCGGAATGTTTGAACAACAACCAAACCATGAGATTTGGCAACACTAATTTGTGACATTTAAGACCGCTTTCACACAAGGAAATTGAGTTGCCAGAAACTAGCTAGTTTGTGGCGAGAAGGGTGAGAGGGGAGATTTTTGTATTCCCCTTA
The DNA here is from genome assembly GCA_949320155.1 of Melangyna quadrimaculata. Taxonomy (NCBI): domain Eukaryota; kingdom Metazoa; phylum Arthropoda; class Insecta; order Diptera; family Syrphidae; genus Melangyna; species Melangyna quadrimaculata. The sequence goes on from OX439483.1 coordinate 45,923,530, forward strand.
CACCCTTCTCGCCAACAAACTCCCAGTTGCCGGCAACTCAGTTTCCTTGTGTTAAAGCAGTCTAATTTGATTATTTCTCACGTTTATGCAAAGGTCCTGCGGGAAGTTATACCTTTCTGCAAAGCGGAAAATTATCTCTGCATTAATACCCTTAATAAAGTGTGGTTAAATTTTAAGGGCCGATGTTGATTTTGAATAAAACACAAATTATTCAGGAAATTATTGTCATTTCTTTTTATTATGATAATTTTGGTATGGTTCAATTATGTATGGAACAAAATATCGGCAAAATTGCCGCCGCGACCTCGGCGGCACACCTCCATCCGATGGTCCAAATTTTCGATGACGCTGAGGCATAATTGAGGTTCTATGCCTTTAATGTGCCGAATTATCTCATCCTTTAGGTCTTGAATTGTTGCTGGCTTATCGACGTACACTTTTTCATTCAAATAACCCCAAAGAAAGAAGTCCAACGGTGTCAAATGATATGATCTTGGCGGCCAATTGACATCGCCACCACGTTAGATAACACGGCCGTTGAATTTGTCGCGCAAAAGAGTCATTGTTTCGTTAGCTGTATGGCAAGTGGCACCGTCCTGTTGAAACCACATATCGTCCACATCCATATCTTCCAATTCGGGCCATAAAAAGTTCGTTATCATCTCACGATAGCGAAAACCATTCACAGTAACTGCCTGACCGGTCTCATTTTGGAAATAATACGGCCCGATGATGCCGTTAGCCCATAAACCTGGGTGCATTGGTTTTTCGACAATCACTCTTGGATTATCATTTGCGCAAATGCGGCAATTCTGCTTATTGACGAATCCACTGAGGTGAAAATGTGCCTCATCACTGAAGATGATTTTCTTCGAAAATTGACGCTCATTTTCGTAATAAGCCTGAATATCTTTCCATGGTTCAAATTGAATTAGTCTGAAATTGAGAAATGTCAAATGAAATGCAGACAAAAACTTGACGTTTGGGTGTGGTTCACATTCAACACCGGCCCTGAAAATTATATATTTAAAAAAAATGTTTCAGGTGAGTTTGGGAGAACCTTTAAGTTACTTTTGTTCCCTGCAATCTGAAGCCCTCATTGCGAGTGTCGTTTAACGCCCAATGCGACAAAAGTTGATCAGCCTGTAGGTATACCTACCAAAAAGATTGATGCGTTAAGTCATTTTCCAAATCTATCGGGACTGCAGCTTAAGATAACTTGAGATTCCGACGTCCCATTTTCCTTAAAACGTCATTCATCGATATTTGCAAATACCACTCGTTCCTGGATTTCGGAACAGTACTACTTCTTTTTGATTCCAATCGAATTATTTACTATTGTTCCGAGACTAATTTGTGAAATATTTATGTGTGTGTGCGAAAATTGTTTGATATTTATATATATTTTGCACGTTCAGTCGAGTAAAATTAATTTGACAAATAATCCGATGAAAGGGTTTATATGCATATGTGTGTTCCGGGTCTACTCCTTTATTAATTCCGGAACAGGAAAATACTCCGAAAACTACTCGGAACAGCCAATCGAATTATTTTGGAGTAAGCGGAGTCAAAAAGGAGTAACTCCGAACCTCCAACCGAAAACAACATAAATAAAAAAGAATAGATACCAAATAATAATATATTAAATACATTGGGGCATATTCATAGTCATTTTAGACCTCGGTCTAAGTTAAACATAGCTTTGTTTGAATTTTCGGATGTTGATTCTATTTTTTTAAGGTTATCATTTTAAAATATTTGAAGCTATTTGTGTAGTATACGAAGTAAATTATCTTATACAAATATAAAACCAACAATTTGTAATTAAAATCAGTCTGTGTTCATTGAGCCAAAATTGTCTTAAACCGTAGTTTAGTTAAGCCTGGGTCTATCTACGACTATGAATATGCCCCATTATTTTTAAGAATTTATTCATTTAACATTAGCTTCCGGCTTTTGTTCGTGCACACCATTGATTTAGATATCAGACGTCAAAAAAATGCAAAAAAAAACATTAATTGCTGATTTACTTTAACAACTGAATTGACAGCTAAACTGGAAAATGGAACGAGTTGAAAAAAGTGCAATAAAACTCCTTGTTTAGGTACCTATCCCGAATCCTTTATTAATAAAGGAATAACAATTGTGAACAAACTGGCACCATTTTTGAAATAATGGCAATACAAAATAAAGAATGAACATTCTAATACTAAATGCCTGTTATAAATTTAAAATTCGAAAGCTGTGAAACTCACTTTTCTGTCATACTGTGTCGTGGTTGTGTTCTTCTAGAGTGTCGCAGCGAAGGGCCGGCCGGTCCTCTTCTTTTCTAGAATAAAATCAACAAAAAATGTTCTGGTTTCCCAATTTTACGGTACAATTTATTTTTATCGTCTGCTGCTGCTATGAGTGTGAACGACAGCAGCAGCCGCTACGCGATGTTGTCTTGTTTTGAATTTCCCATATCACATTGCCTATCCTCATCACCGTCACGAATGGAAATAATATTTTTGGTGTTTTTTTTTTTTCATATTCGATTTAATTTTGATGGAAACAAAAGAGAATATCCCTCCAAAATGCAATCGAAGATGAGAGAAAATTTATACTGAAATACAAATAAGAGAGAAAATTTGTTTTGTGAGAGATAAGTTTTCTTCCAAAAACAGTGTGGTCTTTCTGTTTCAGGGCATGATGTTGTTTTTCTTTCCAATTTTCCAGGTCTATTTACCTACCATTTTTCCAGAAATAATGTGCATTATTTTCTTTTCAAAAAAATGTTCATGTGTTCATCTCTTCTTCGTTGTCATCGGCTGTGTCTCTGTCGTTTATGTCGTGAGGTCTGGTCGTTCCTCCAAGAAGTAGACCAACGAATGGATTTTCCCTGAATTTTCATCGAGTGCGTGTTGTGTGCGTTTATTCTTTCTGTTTTAATACCTAACTATTTTTCCCTCTTGGGGGAAGAAAATCGTTTTCAAGCAATGAATTTTCCAAACGAAAATCACTCAAAAACGCTGTATTGGACTTTATGGGTTTCTAACTAATTTTGTGTTCTTTCTTGATTTATCTTTAGAGATTTTTTTTATAAGAGTAACAAATTTTGTAAAGGGCGAGGAAATAATGAATTATTATAATACCGACGATACATAGAAGAAAAGTGGTTAGTTTAATGTGATGAATATAATTTATCATCCAACGTGATGTCCTTGGTGATTGGAAAATTTATTTTGAAAAATTTAACTTATTTTTAAGTGTGAAACACAAGGTGAGGTGAATTTTGTAGGAATTAATTTTTTTTTTTATTAAATCCTACCTATCTTGTGAAAAAATTCATTATAAAGAAAATAAGTAAAAAAATCTCTAAAAAGGGAGGAGTAGTTTTGGTGAAAAAAAATAAAAGGAAAAAAAAGAAACAACGAAAAAAGTGACATAAAGAACAAAAGGACGAAAATAGAAGAAGGATAACACACAGCACCAGCAGCAGAGTGAGACGTGTTTTCACAAACACAAACTTACCTCTACTGTCAGCACACCACCTACCACCACTCTACACCATCAACCAATACACACACGCTCATCCTGCCAGTTATTCCTGTGTGTGGTGATTATTTATTCAGGACATAAGAAGGGATATAAATTTCAAGAAAAAAATAAATAAACAAAAAAAAACAATAAATAATACGAAATAATTATTTATGATGGATAATAAACGGAGACAAATTGTAGGACTATTTGCTGTGGTGTTTTACTTAAACGTATTCACCTCGAAAACTGTCAATGGTGAGTTTCATTTATGCCTATACCTATGTGCCTAATTTTTTTTTTTTTATTTTTAAATCTTATAAATGATTCGTTTTTTTTTAATTCAAATTGAAAGAGGCAAGATGAAGTGAAGAACCCGTATTTGTATGCTTCATTAGGATTCTTTTTTCCACTTGACAATTAAAATTTTTTTTTGTTTTAATTTTCAAAAGTAAAATGTAGGATTTTGAAAACCACATGTGGTAGGCTGTTTTATTTTAGGGAATCTTTAAGTGCCAGGCGTCTGGCTTTTTTTGTTGTTGTTCGTTTCAATGATGATGGTTTGGCGAATGCGGACTATGGATGCTGGATGATTCTGTTTCGGATATTTATTTAATTTACAAATTTCTTAAAAAAAAAAACAAGAAAAAGAAAAATAATAGAAAATTTAAATGAATAAGTATGAAAGGGGATCAAGGCTGTTGACAGTTTTGTTATTTACTACTTTTATATTTATTTTTTGTTTGTTTGTAGGTAGGTATTGCGCAATATTTTGCAAGGAATAGTTGATGAAAGGTAAGGTTGTCGTTGTTGTCGTTTCCGGTTATTAGAGAGGATCTGCCTACCTACCTATATACCTTTCTATGTCTATCCTCTATTTTGTTTTTCAGAGTTGTGAAGAGATTTTTATCCTTTGTTTTGTTGTTCGTATAGTTAGATAGATAGATATAGAGAGAAATATGTACATTGTAGAAAGGTATGTAAAGTTTTTTGTATCCTTAAAATTGGAGAATTATGCGAATTTGGAGTAGGCATAGCTGTCTACGTCGTTAAGTAGATAGATGAATACAATCACTTTAGCCTAGATAAGAGAGATTGATCTAAATGGTTGGGTTTCTGGTTTAACGTCAATAAATTTTAAGGTGTTTTCGATGAATGTATTATACCTAGGCATATAGGTATGCGTAGATACTCTAAAACTTACATAACATATTTATCTAAATAAGGAACCTTCCTTACCAACAAATGCCAACGTAACTAAACGTAAAGTCGTTTTATTAACTTAATGATGCTGGTTTGGAATTATCACACAACAATAGAGAATCTTTTAACAAAGGACTTCAGTGTGTGTTAGGAAGAAGACAATATGTTCCTAGATATACTATGTGTGGAAGAGTGTACCTACATAGTTCTAAAAGACCTTCTGAATTATAATAGGTAGGTATATAGTTAGTTAGGTGCCTAGCTATGGAAATAGGTATAACTAAGGTATGTGTTAAATTATAAAAGCCCTTTAAATTGGTTTCTGGCCTTTCAACGATCTTTTGGTAGGTATTTAGTTTCTCCAAGCATTTGTCCATGTTTTGATGTAGGTACTTACTTTTTAGCCCGGCTGGAAAAAGTTTTCAGTAGGGAAAATCTAGACATGGAAAAATTGTCAGATACCTACTTGGCAAGCACTTGCTGGATTTCCGTACCAAAAATTTAGACGAGGCAAACTTTTCAAACCCTCGTGAGGCCCTCCCTAGTAAAAACTTGTTGTACATGTATTGGTACCCCATCAGGAACGTCTCTTGTACACCAAAAACACAAATTTTATGGGCACCATACAATTTCAGCATCATACGAATCTCTCTTTCCTTTGTCTTCTTTTTCGTATCACACTTTTTACCATGGGTGTGAGACATCTGTATAGGATTGTTCAATGAGAAACAACCTCTTCTAAGTTGTTCTTCCTAAATACCAAGTACATAAAATCCGGTTCTATGTTCTATGTATTTCTTATGCAATATGGAATGAAACTTATTCACTTTCGACATTGAATTTTTGTATAGTGAGTTAGCCCAGTCGGTAGTGCATTGGACCGACAATCAGAAGATCGCAGAATCAAGTCCCACATAAGCCAGCTTTTTTTTGCCTAACGAGGCAAAAGGGTTCATAATCGGCAAGGCCTGTGTTCTAGCATTTGCTAAATCTTGCTAGTGCCTTCCAAGAATCTATTTAAAACTCTCAAGTGCCTTGTCGAAAACTAGATTGTTTTTCTGTGCAACGAGTACATGAACTTGAGTGCATTCTTATGCAATTCAATACACCAACCTCATGCAAACTGTAAACGAAAATCCTATCTATTTCTATGATTAGGTCTGTTTCCAACGTTGATCAAAACTGAAAATTGTCAACAATTTTTGACAAAATCCTGTTCCAGGCTTGAAAAATTAGGTAGTTATTGGCAGAAGAGAGAGTTAAACAATTTTCCCTCCTGACAATTTCTGACCATAAATTTCTTTAGGAAGACATTTTTGGTCTGTCCGTTATTAGAGTCAAGTCAAGTTTTTGTCAACAAAGCGTTTCACACTTTTTCGACAGTTTTCCGCTCTCTGAGTGAATTTTATACCTAGACCCACTCTTCAACAATTTGTAAGACGGGCAGTTTCTGTCAAAAAATCTTGGGAACAAAAATTTTATGATACTTATTACATCAATTTGGTTACAAAAACGGTAAACGGCTCCCCAGTCTACACCTTGGATAAAAAATGACATCTCTGCGATGAAATTCATTGAAGGATCTTGATGATAGTCCAGAAGAAAATTTAACGAATATGTTGCTATGGGTAGCAAAAATGTTTGTTGCTTTGTGTTTTGACATTTATCATTGTTGGTTCATAAAAAGTTGACCCATGAACACTTACGTACACAGTCAACCAACTGATGGTAAAGAATATCCATGGCTATTATGAACATTCATTTAAAAGTGCAAGTTCAAGAATAATACAATTCACAGTATATTTCTGCTGTTATTTTTATATTAGAGTCAGTAAATATCGACCCAAATGTTGTGTCTTAAAAGATTACGACAACACCTAACTGATGAGCCCAATTTCGTACCTGGGCGAAATGCATCTTGGCGCTGAGGTCACTTGTGATGCTTATATTCAATCACTTCACTTAAAGAGAAGTAATTCTATATACATACCTTTCTGCATCTGCGTCATTATTGTGAAAATAGACATTTAAATTAAAATACGCATCGTAAATAACGGTATATTTTCGATCCTTTCAACCTTCTTTCAAAAAGCAAGTACAGAAAATTCTGTTCTAAACTGTTCGGAACAAACTCATTGAACAGCAAATCTGAACAGTTTGGAACAGAAAAATGTCATTGAACAGCAAAATCTTGTACTTTTCTGTTTCAAACTGGTTCGAAACAACGTCGCTGAACAAAGTTTATATATCGAGCATAAATTCGAAACAAATGTATCGAAAGAAGATTTGACAGCACCATTGCATCTTTGTACAGTTTATTTATCGTAAATACTGGGTGATATGAATAAAACGAAGCACTTACTCAAAGTCTCATTTTTGAAAGCAGATGCTCCACTTGGTATAAAGAATATTCTTGGTCTCCTCTTCAGTATCCGCTCTGAGCACATAGCCCGAAACTCCATTATAGACCTTTATATGCTATTGCACTCGGGAAGTGTACTTATATCATGGAATAATTTGAAGCACAATCTGACACAAAACTCGCACTTTCTTAAATAACTCAGAAACTGAAGTCCATGAGCTCTTAAAGAAAAACTATACGCCAACCTAAATAGTAGGTATTGTATGTTTAAAACCAAGAAAGTGCGGAATATATTTCCAATTTCTCTGAAAATTTGATTTGAACAGAATCAACTACATTAACCTATCTCACTCACATTAAGCTATCTCACTCGACAAAATGAGAAGTTCCTGATATCGTTATAATACATAACTTTTGTATTTTCAGACACTTTAAATATACATATTATACTAATTTTTGTTGTCTATATAATATGTGTTAGTATTTCAAAATTACGGAATTCAAACAAAAGCAGCTGAGTTGGAAAAGCATAAAATATAATAATGTTATAAGTTACAGCAAAATGTGCTTGTGGAACAAAACCGAATATAGCAATGTAAATTTTGTCTGCGTGCGTTAAACAACATTGCGAATTACTATTGAAAACAAAAAAAAAAACATGGGGGAAGCGACAAGCAAGTCGCGGAGCTCCTGACGCACAAATCAGCTGAAATGTTCCGAATTGAATGCACAAAACAACTTATGTAACCAGGTGATCCAGAGCGCCCTTTTTTGCTCAAAGGATCTACACTTAATATGGCAACATAATGAGCATTTGGAGTCCATTTGATTTGACAAGTACCCAATACTTGCGATAGTAAAAATGAAAAGGATAGGGGAAACTTGCCAAAAACGATGTCCGATGGAACCTTGAGTCAGCATATCATTTTGTACAAAGCGGTAATATATTACTGCAGGAGGCAAATAAGCGTAAGCCGAATGCTCTCGGAGGCACATGACACATCGACAATAACACTGGTTGGCGCAGTGGCTTCGCTCGGGAGCTGTACTAATATGATTAAATAATAAAAATATCCCTTTCTATTTTTATTGAATTTCAGGACGTTTTTTTTTTTTGTAATTTCGATTGGGTTAGAGTGAGATGATCCCATTTAACCATATCCTCTTCCCTTTCAACCTAACCTTATTTTCGTTTCAAATTTATCTTACAAATAAGCCTAATAATCTTCATTCATTTATTTTTGAATCCGAAAAAGCGTTTGAGGACAATTTAAAATAGAACCTACATACTAGGTGTCACTACCTTATGTCAAATTGACGCACGTTCCAACATATTTGTATATGTTGATAATGAAGGAACAAAATAAATTTGGCTTTAAGTGTCATAAAAGTGACATTTAACTGTCACATTAGTTTTACTATTTTGATGGCTCACTCCATGTGTAAAAAGCCCACTAAATGTCAAACACTTTATTGACATCTGTCAAAAATTGATCTATAAATGTGTACATCGTAAAAATCTGTCATGTTTTTTTTATTTTAATATTTCACGAGAAAATTGTCTAGCTCTTCGAAAAAAAAATAAAGAAAATCTAATTTCGACATTCTTAATGCACTACTTAAGGTTACACGACATTTTTTTGAGACATCAATTTGTTCTCACTTCCTCTGGGGTAATTTGTGTTAAAAAACTTGTCAATGCCCTTGATTGGTTTACATCATATTGTAGAATATACCAACAAATATACTATGTATAAATATATATATATATATATACCTATATTATGTATTTACATGTATCATTCCAACTTGTTCGTCTTGACAAATGTCACTTTAGGGGAATGAGAGCCCCTTTTTCGTCTTTCGACTTTTATTCTTCGTGATTTGTGTGTGTTTATTGATACAATTGGTCTGTGGGAGCAAGAGTGGATAGAAAGCACTCAATTGCTTAAACATATATTATAGGTACCGCACTTACCAACCCCCCTCTTACCATCTTCTTAGTTCATTTACATAAAATATACACACTTCATCTTCAGTATTCTTCGTCAGTCATTCGAATAAAATTAAATCAGCTCTCTCTCATCTCTAATAGCAATATAGTTGGTATAGCGGAGAGGATGGATTTAAATTTCGTTTGATTTTATTTTCGAACATATGGCGTGTTTGATGGAAGAAATGAAGAGATCAAAATGGAAATGGATTTCAAAAAATTGATTTTATTTTTTTGTTAATAATAATGCAGAATATTTATCAAGACTGGATTTATTTTTCTTTTAAGAATTTGCTTGATTTATTTTCAAGTGTTTTCTGGGGAAATATTGGATTTGCACCATGAACTTAATTTTATAGAAAATTGATAAATTTAAGATAATTGGGATGAAGAAGCCTTTTTAAAAATAATAAAGAAGATGCTTTTTGGAAGATTTCTTCACTGTGTAAGGAATGATTTGCATTATTTCATGTTTGTTTATATTAAGCGCGCACTAAAGGGATTTTTACTACCCTTAAAGTGTTTAAACACAGCGTGAGCGTTATACTACGTTTCCACCGACCAGTAAACCGAGATTTAGGGAATGAGATTTATTTGGTTTTTCCACTGCACAAAAAGATCAAAAAGAGGTTTATGACAAAACATTTAAATGGTGTTTGATTTTTTTGATATGAAGGGGAAGTGAGATAGATAGTTTTTGTTTACATTTCCATCAGTCAGTAAAAGAAAATGGCGTTTAAATGAGTCGGTTCCACAATTATTACTCTCCGACAAAAAACTTTGTTTTATTTAACAAACGAATGTTTCCAAGAAGATTTGAATGAAATTTATTTGAAATCTTCATTTGAAGCGATTACAATTTGTATGGTAAATCATTGAGATTTCAAAGAGAATTGTGTAAATCTAGCTTAATCTCGGTTTAGTGCCCGGTGGAAACGTAGTATTAGGAAAATAGTGAAGGAGTACGTCCGAAGAGCCCATCGTCACTTCGATTCAAAGGTTTTCGACTTTTACGTGATTTTTAATTCCTATCTTAGTTTTTTACTTAAGGTAACAATCCGGTATGTCCTGTTAAAACATTCTTTTTCCACACGAATCAAGTTTTGATTTATTTTGTTTAGTCATCTTATTTTAAACCGGTTGGTCCTGGTAAACGCAGCTTTTTTTCTTTAAACTGACCCTTACTGTCGAAAATGCCGATAAATGATTACATTGATTAATTTTTAACGGTTGTTGTTTAAAAATATAACATTCTTATAAAATTATTGGTATATACTTTAATTCTGCATTATTATTAAAAAAGCTTTTATCACAGCCATCAAATCATGTACGTGCTACAATGTGGTGCATTTAATTTAACTTTGCCAAAGAACTTTTTCTTACAATGATTTTTTTCTTGTTGTATTTGATATTTTTTCGTTTTTCGTTTGTCCTATGGGTTTTCTTATTCTATATCAATATATAAAATATAACAAAAGTTTTTTTTTATCTCTGGATTCGAATAAAAACGCGTTAGATGGGTTTTAATGTGATGTCCTTTTATCGGCTTAGTTTACAGTCATTTTTTATGGTTTTGTTGGCAAATAACATTTAAGGTAGGATGTCGTTATTTTTTCTTTCTTTTTTACTTTTTCATTTACGTGTTTCGGAACCCTAATTGCCTGTTTAATGTTTTTCTGATAAAAGAAAAATGTCGAATTGGAAAAAAGAAAATCCTTCGGTAGCAATTAATTTGATGGATAATGTATATACTAATGTAGGTACCTACTTGAAAATGTTATAAATATTTATACCTATACAGAACTAAAAACCTAAATATTAGCTAAAATCAATCGATATTACTTATGTTAAATCAATCTTTTATTTATTTTATTGTATATTGCAATGACATGCAAACTACCATAGGCTCCATACCAGTCATTTGCGAGATATGGAAAAAAGGCAATTTTCTGAAAAACTGGGAGATTAAATCAAATAATGGCAATTTTCTGAAAAAAACCATCAAAGTCATATTTGAGGGTATTGAATTTTTGGACAAAAACTTGAAATGTAGTTTTGTTATATTCATCACTTTGAAAATACACTACACGAATAGGGGGGCCTTAGAGCAGCCATAGGCACCTATACATTTTTTTTTTTTTAAATAATCGTGAAACTTAAGTTTAGCAACACAGCACGATTATTTTGACAGACTTGACGATTGTCGACGATTAGGAAATATTGTTAAAAAGATTTCCAAAGAACATAATAAAAATATGATTTGATGTGTCTGACTGGTGTAAGACCTCACTGTAGGTGGCAAGTGTCAAATAAAGTAAGTAAAACCATCACATGTGTTTAAAATACCAAACAAAACTTTCTAATATGCCGTTTTATGTTGGTTTTTAGTAGTAAATTAGAAGTGGAAAGAGAAAAATTACAAAAGTTGCTTACTTTTGTTTTTAAAGTCACTTTTTTTTTAGGACGTGTCCAATACATTTTGTACAAATAAATTTTGACATTTGTGACATTTTGAGTAGTTCAAAGGAAGAAATAAACCAAAAAAAAAACAATTTTTTTAAATGTATTTTGTAATTGAATACTTGGAAGAAAAAGAAAACCATGATGTGGAAAAAACAACAAAATAAAAAAGTGCCAGCAAACTTTTCACACCAGATGAAAAAAAAGCTAGCCAAACTGGTGAAAGAACGTCCAGCTATTTGGGATCTGGCCTGCAAGGAACACAGCAACTTGGAAGATGTCCATTCAAATTGGCGCTACATAGCATAAAAGGCATAAGCATGAAGTTCCTACCCAGCCTATTACACACTTTACTCTCCTAATCAATCTGGATATTTTATAACATTTTTAGCAAAACTTCCTGGGGCATATTCATAGTCGCAGATAGACCCAGGTTTAACTTAACTATAGTTTAATACAATTTTGGCTAAATGAATACAAACCGATTTTAATTACAAATTGTTGGTTTTATATTTTTACAAGATAAATACCTAGTATAATACACAAATAGCTTCAAATATTTTTAAATGATAAACTTAAAAAAATAAAGTCAACGTCCGAAAATTCAACTAAACCTATGTTTAACTTAGACCCAGGTCTAAAATGACTATGAATACGCGGTTGACCCGAAACGATGGTTTTTTGCTGTTTTTCTTGACAACAATAGCATTTATAGTTACCGTAGTACACACAATAATATTAAATCTTTAAAAATGTTCATGTCCATTTCAAATTAAATTAAACTCAGAAAAACTGTGATGAAAATTGAATAAATAAATCAGCTGATCCACTCAGTTTAGATTTCGATTCATCTCTCCAACTTCAAAATTAATCGAGACAAATTGTTAAGATAAAATTTAGTTTAGCTTGAACTGCAAACCAGGCTTAAAAATGTAACCGCGACATTAAGTATTGTAGGTTTACAGTGTACAAATGTTGCTAAAAATCATATTAGAAAGGTTGAGTGTTCAAAAATTCATTTTGTATGTATGTATAAAATTTCTTGAAAATTTAAAAAAAATAAATTAACATGGCAATTCTTGTTACCTATTTATTAAAAAATATCATCAACCAGATTTCAAGATATATTGAATTTTCAAAAACAAACATTTAATATTTTTTCAAAATTCCAAAATCTTTTTTTTTTTATTTGTATGCATAATTTCTAAGACTTTGAAGGAGCTCCTGCATGAAAATAAAAAACGTTTCTATGAAATGTACCGCTAATACAATATCTTTAATTGTAATTCGTTATTTTTGTATCAAAACCTCTTAAGTCGTTTTTGAGATAAATAATTTGTGTATGGCAGGTACCGTTATTTTTGGAGCTAAAAGAAAATTCCAATATCAAACAGAAAATATAAGAAAAGTACATAGGCTTGGAATTGGCTAAGATAGAGAGCAAACGTCAAAACGACATTTTATAATCACCTTACTCGAATTCACCCCAGTATTGTGTCTTACACCATGGGTAAAAACCTTGATTCAAAAGCTTTTAAGTTCTGTCACTTTGTGTTCCATGAATTTGTACGAAACAGTTTAGTACAATATCTTCTGCACGTACTTTTGAACTAGATCAGGACTGTCAAACCATCAGCTGATTTGTTGGTTTCGGATAACGAAAAACTGATCTAGATTTTCTTCATTAAACAAATTAACCATTAGAGCCCGATTATACGGTTCGTTTTTTCGTTTGCTTCGTCTTTTTGACATGCACGAACGTTCATGATTACATGGATCGCGTAAATACGTACGTACTTCCATTCGTTATTTTGAGGTTCATGGAATTTGGGGATGTTTTGTAAGAAAATAATCAGTAGTAATAAATACAAATATTTTGTAATCACTTATTTCTCAAATACAATCGTATACCTAATATATCTCCAATAACGAAAAACAATTTTTCAATTCAATCATTTTTGTTCAAATCGCTTTTTCCTAACATCGAGGAACATTGTGGTTGTCAAATCAGAAACGTCAAAGTTCAACCAGAAAAAGTCTTGAAATTTCCATTCCTGCTTTTGTTACTTCCTTCCCTCTACATTTCTACTCCCCTTACCCAATCTGTCAAAAAGACGAAAGACGAAACAACCGAAAAAACGAATCGTGTCATCGGGCATTTAAAGAATGACTAAAGTCAACGTACAAATGTCAGTTAATCCATTGACAGATAATGTTTTTTGCTTGTCGAATAGGTATGTTAAGCATTTTCATGAAAAAAGACCGCTTTCACACAAGGAAACTGAGTTGCCAGAAACTAGCTAGTTTGTAAGCGAGAAAGGTGTGAGGGGAGATCAAGCCTTTCTTTTACGCCCTTCTCGCCAACAAACTAAAAATCGGCGCAACACAGCTTCCTTGTGTGAAAGTGGTCTATGATCTCGGAAATCTCGCTGTCAAAATACAAAGGACTGAAAAAAAAACAAACGGAGCTAAATTTGTGAGATCTCATTTTCCTGAATTTAACAATTGTTTCTTTCAAAATAAATCCAAAACATATCTGGTGGAATAACCGGTTTTCGATGAAAAAAGTGAGTTTATCTCTCTTGACTTGTACACTTTTGACTACAAAACAAATAATTTGGAAAATAACAGACATTCTATTAGTTAAACATTCTCCACAAACACGAACACAGGCATTTATAATTTATAGATTTATCAATATAATAGCCAGAAATTCGTCTCGTCACGTTAGGCGAGGAACATAATTGCGATTTCCGTTGCACGATTTATCGGTCGAAAAATTAGAACACATGAGTTCCTAGCTTTTTTATTACCAACTTAGTGCGAAAGAGATTTTTACTTTGTCAGTTCGATACATACATACATACATACGGGCAAAGCTTAGTAGAAGCATCAATTTATATTGGCATTTGAAAATTTTGTTCCAAACCCTTGAGGTATTTGTAAGTTCTTAACTAGTTACCTTTGTTAGGTATAGAAAATTTTATAACTTCTGACACATTAGGGAAATGCAGAGTTGTCTGTAACACCAGAATATGACATAACCACTTGAAAAAGTATTACTTCCACTTATTTCGAACTTCGAAGTTCTTTCGTTAAGTAAAAATTCAATTTCAAACTTCAACATCTCAGCATCAGCAGTCGTTGGGTTGGGCTAAAAGTATTCCATAGCATCAGCTTCAACATGGTGTTCGGTTCGGTTTATTTTTTTTTCTTTTTTTTTAGTTTTGAGGTTATACACCCTCCGGGTTTTGTTGCATGCCCGTGGGATACCGAAATTGAATAGAATTTTACTTCTATTATTGGTTTCTATTAGATAGATGAAAAAGGGAATACTTATACCTACGGATATACTCGTAGCTATAAACAACAATTTGAGTATTATTATTGTGTATTATATACATTTCCTTACTCGCCCTGCAGGTGTTTTAGGTTTGGGTTGTAGCATATAAAAACTAACAAAGCAACACTTAAGAAGTCTGGAAGAACTGGCGCCATATTCAAATTATTTGAATTTGTGCGGCTAAAATATACACAAGCAAGACCCAACCACGAACATCTCACAGCATGAGAAAACAGTTAAAATATTGGAATTATTCTGTATAGTACAAATTTTCTTAAGTTATGTTTTTGTTTTGTTATAAGAAAACGAATCATACATAAAAAGATATTAAATTTCATTGTGTCACATTTGAATATCTCAATTTAACTGAGTGTACCATAATTTAATATTCCGAATTTAATCGTGGTGGATTGGGAAATGATTTTCCTATATGTTTTCATTCTTTTTATTGCTGACCTCATATTCAAAGATAGCAGCATGATATATAATATAAATAGTAGATTGGGGATTTCAAGATGAAGACATTAAGTTATTCAGAAACAAACGAAAACAAGTAAAAACCTTAGGTCAATGGATAGAGTTAGAGAGAGTGGGAGATAGAAAGAGAGAGAGAGAGAGAGAAAACAAGACATTTGAATTGAATGAAATAACTTGGCGTTTGTTCAACAAATAAAGAATTCAACAAATTGAAGAGATGAAATGAGATGAGATCTGAATGTTGAATATAGTCGAGAATGTTTTATGCATTTTTTTTCTTGTCTATAGAATAAAAAGTAGGTAGGTTTATGTTTATCTACTTATTTGCATTTTGGGCAATGAATTTAGGTTACTATAGATGCGTGAGTTGATAAGATATTTTGTTGTTTTTGTTGTATTCCTTTTGTTATGATTGCGAGTCATGTTCATGATTCATGAAGAAGATGGAGCAATTTAAGTCAATATGAAAAAAAAAAAATAGTAGGTAATTGAAAAATATGAATTTTGAGGTTGACGTTTATAAGTACAGACATACGGGGGACTTAGAACAGGGTGTTCCAACATCAGTTCCTGAACTTAAAAAAAAAAGAAAAGATTTTAAATAAATCTTAAATTGTTTTGATTAATTGAACATTTAATTTTAATTAGTTCCTAATGAAAAAAAAAAAAAAAAAAACAATGTCGATTATAGTTATGTCGCTTGTGCACGTTCTCTATACCATTTTGGATATTTGCCTTTTGAGGTAATTTACGATGATTTTGTTTTAGTTTTCGGCGCACAATGGAAAAACGTGCAAAAATAATGCAAAAGACGCGCTTAGAAGATGAAGGTGTTAAGTGACATTTTTTTAAATTTGGATTTTTCCGTTCAGATGAAAGTCTTATATAAAAATGAAAACTTAAATTTCTGACGTATCTGTACTCTTCTATCGCCTCCTGGTAATAAACTTTGTAGATCTTCTTCTTCTTCATTTAACCGGTGATTGGCATGATCTCGAGGGGGACCACAACTCTCCCAATCAACTGCTTCACCTAAGGTTCCACTTGTGGGATTCGCCGGGTTGACCTCAGAAAACGTCGACAGGCTTCCCGGTTTTGGATTGTTCCATGTCTGAGGCCAACTAAATGCAGGCTTCGTTGCATTTGTTTCATCCAGGAGTTTTTGCGGCTGCCTTTCTTCCGCGATAAAGTTGGACCGTCTTGTGCTATTGCCTTTTGAACTGGGTTCTCATGGCATCTTCTTTGTAAATGACAGTACCAGCTTAGTTGGTCATGCTGTATTTTGTCCAAGATGGTATTTTTGATGTGTAGGCTTCCTCGGATTCTCTTGCTTCTTATTCGATCACGCTTTGTCACTCCTGAGGTCATGCGAAGCATCTTCATTTCAACTGCCGTCAATTTACTCTCATACTTCTTGTACATTGTCCAACACTGTGAATCGTATGTAAGCGCTGGATGAACAACTGCCGTGTAGAGCTTTCCTTTCAGCTTAGGGGGCATTTTTCTATCACAGAAGATGGCAGAGTTTTCCCGCCACTTCATCCACCCTATACGCTTACTCGATGTTTGATGTCGTCATCACAAGATCCTTTGCTATTGATCCAAGATATTTAAACTTTTCGCACTTGGGAAGCACTGTTCCATTCAAATAGATATCCAGAATAGGCATGTGTGTATGAGAAAATGGACAGCATAGGTATTCGGTCTTTTTCGCGCTAATGCAGTATCCATTATCCTCCAGAACATCCACCCATACATCAATTGCTCGTGTCAAGGACACAGGACCTTCACTTATGAGGCTCCATCGTCCCCAAAGGCTAACTGGTTCACTTTGGGGTCCGTCACCTTATGTTCAAGCAGAAAGCCAAGGACAGTAATAAAGAGCAAAGGACTCAAGACGCTTCCTTGGTGCACACCGACTCTAACTGGGAACTCTTCGGTGATTCCTGCGGGGCATCTTACCTTTGTTTAAACTTGCTCTTACATGTCGTACATGTAATAAAACTTTGTGGATAAATGTGTTAAATGCGCTCAAGTCCTTTATAAAACAAAAATAAAAAAAAACTTTATGTCATGCATAAACACCTTATGTTCATAAATCCCTTACCTCATGGTGGGGGGAAATTTATAAACCGCGAGTTAATTAAAAACTGAGTTGTACGCTTTTTTTAGTGTCTTTATTTTAACTAAATTATTTTATCTTGACCTATGCCTATGTATAAAATTTCTTCATATTGATAACGATAAGTGAAACGATAACTGAAAACAAACACACGCAAATTCTGAATTCAAGCTCAGATAAGGCTTGTGATGGGAATTCATGTGTGCCCACGTCAATCCTAAACAAACACAATTTGAATCATTATTTATTTATTCTTCTCTACGATTTACAATAACAGATTTGATAATTAAATATAACAATATTTACAAATATAAAAAGGTTTTTAAATTGCAATAAATTTGTGTGTTTAATATGCTAACAATCATTTTTTAAAACTATCTCTAAGCAAGCTTATATCTAGAACATAATAAACATCATTAAATAATTTACAGCTGTGACGTAAAGGTTCACGCAATCCATAATTATAGTTCTATGTGAAACTTCAAGTAATTGGTCTAAATCTTAATGATCTTGGAGGAGCATAAACATTAATATTAAAAAGCAAGCTAGAACAATCAATAAACTTACACAAAACATCCCGAACAAACATTATACTATACACTTCCCTATGCGATTCAAGAGATTGCATTCCTAACAAGACATTTTGAACCATAAAAAATATTCACTTCCAAAAAATTATCACTCATCGTTATCTTCCGAGTGTGCAATGTATTTTAAACACCTTCATCTAAAATTCAGTTTCGTTTATGAATGAAAAATTCAACAAGTTACTGACATAACAACACTGTATTTCGCGATAGCGATAGGTGAACACCACAAAAATCAATGCACGTGCAGGCAAGAGGCACGAGCCTACAGCAACTACTTCAAATATTTTGTATAGTCTTACGCACAATTTGGAAGCGTTATTTTTCACACACGTCTATTAGTCTAAGGGCCACTCTGTTCACAGCTGATTATCTTTAATCCATGATATAGAGGAGCTGGGAAATCCTCAATGTTTTTGTTGACCAAATTTTGTTTAAAAAATTCAAAGTATGAGTTGCTAATCATGGATTTCACTAATCAGCCAATTAGTTAGTTAAAGTCTATGAAAGTCACTTGCTAAATTTAACCCACTGTGCACAAACTGGCCCTAAGAACCAACGACATAAAAAGAAACCCAGTCAATACATAATTCTGGAAGGGTAAAACCAGGATTTCCTTGTCTGCCTACCCATAAAGCCTTGACGAAAGGGTGCTAAATTGACCTTAAAGGTGTGACAAATATGACGGAAGTCAAGTCATTTGCTTAACATTTGTTCGAATGCCATTTGCTTCAGGGCACTCTTACAGGCTTAATTTCAAGGAACAAAATTTCGCAGACAAACTTTTATTGTTGAAGAAAAATCCCAAAATGCAAGTTTTTTTTTGAAAGCATAAAAATGCTATTTTTCTTGCAAGGAAATATCTGCCTCTATGTTCAAACTTATAGTTTATTTTATGGAGAAAAATTATTTTCAGATCCATGATGCAGTTCCTAGTTTAAATACGGAGATTTGAAAAAAAGATCACGAAAATCGTCAAAAAATTCGACTCATTTTGTCGAAGAAAATTTATTATTTAGCTTACAGAAATATCTATGCCTCTTTAATATGTTAAACCTTATGGTTTACTTTATTGATTACATCAATTGGCAGAAACCTGGTTATGGTACATAATGTTTTAAACGGAACTTTAAAACAGACCAACAAATCTTCATACAAACTCTGCTATTTTCCAATTTCATCCAGGCTGACCCCAATCAAGTGATTTGGGTAGAATTTTTTTGAAAACCAATCGTTAAACGACCCTCTTGTTAGTGTCATAACAAAAAAGCAGACAGAAATATCTTAACTAACGCCCTGGCAAAATTCTGTAAAATGTTGACAATTCGAAATTTTTTAATGAAATCTAGTTCCTATGGTGTACCGTTTCTGATTCACACCGTAAACCCTAACCGGAAGTGACTTGTGTAAAGTTTCGTTGAATACCATTCCTTTGAACATACTTTCACAAGTCTTACTGCAAAAAGGCAGACGAAAATTCCTTCACGAACACATCAGCAGACTAGTTTAAAGGTTGACAATTCGAAAATTTTGAGTGTAAACCAATATTTATCGAAAAATTCAATTTGGAGACTCAATAAAATGGATTCGCGAGGACGATGGTTTTAACCTTTACAAAGAATGCTATATGAATGATGAAGATGTTCCTTTAAGTAAGGTTATTATAGCCAATAAAGTAACAAACGTCCTGATAATAATCAAGATTTTATGCCAAGAGAGAACAAATTGAAACAAATTGGGTTTTTTGTGTGATAACACACT
This sequence comes from Melangyna quadrimaculata, assembly GCA_949320155.1. NCBI lineage: Eukaryota > Metazoa > Arthropoda > Insecta > Diptera > Syrphidae > Melangyna > Melangyna quadrimaculata. The sequence continues at coordinate 45,943,357 of OX439483.1, forward strand.
TGCAGTAAGGCTGCATAGCTTTTTATATTATTGAATGTTTGTGAAAACGTGAGCCCCAGGGCTCCGTTTTGTTTCCGACTCTCTTCCTTATATTGATAAATTATCTTTTGTCTGAAACTTCTAATCCATTTAACTGTTTCGCTGACGACAGCACCCTCAGCTTCTCATATTCGTTTTCAGATTCACATCCATGTCCTTCGGATGTGGAACTAGAACGGCAGCGTATGATTAGCTCATTAAATTCTGATCTCGACAGCATTGTCCAATGGGGAATCAAAAACCGCGTAGAATTTAATGTTCCAAAAACTCAATGCTGTTTACTGTCGTCAAAACGAAACACACACCCCATGCCGCTATCCATCAGCGGTACTTGTATTGAGGAAACCGAAAAGCTTTCAATCCTCGGTATGTGTATCACAGACCACCTTCTGTGGAATGAACACATATTCGACGTCGCCAAAAATGCTGCTAAGTGCTTAGATTATCTTCGGCGATGCAAGAAATTTGTCTCCCCTTCTGATCTGGCTGTAATCTATAAAGCATTTATCCGCCCGAAACTTGAGTACAATTCTCATATGGTGCCCCATTAACTCACTTGAGTCTCTTGGATAAGATTCAGAAAAGAGCTTTCAAAATGATAGGTGGCAGAAATATAACGGAAACATTTGCATCCCTCGAACACCGCCGCAATGATTCATGTCTAAAATTATTTTACCGTTACTTTTATTAACATTGTTTAAGTGAAATAGCCAGCTGCATTCCTCCCCTAAAACTATCCAACCGTAATACGCGTACTTCTGGGAATGCACATCAGTTTACCCTCGAGCCCAACTTCGGACGTACTGTCAAGTAGGTATAGAGATTCTTATTTTAGCCGCTTTAACCGAACGTGGAATGCTTTACCCGGCTCTATCTTTCCCGACCATTTTAATATTCAGAGGTTCAAAACTAATGCGCATCGGTATCTCCTCTCAAACCCTTCCCTATTTTCCCAACGCTCGCACTGTGCTTAATCATTTTAAGGACAGCAAACAAATTCCTTTCCCCTAGAGAGTTTTAAATAGATTCTGGCAAGGCCCTAGCATGGCTGAGTAATGGCCAAAAGTAGGGCTTTGTCGATTATGAACCCTTTTGCCTCGTCAGAAAAACCACTCCAGGCCCCGGGCCAGCACAAACTAGATTTGTTCATATTTTTGCTAGAAACATTAAAAAATGGTATTTTAGTATCGGTTGAATAATAAAAATAATAGCGCAAATTCTTATGAATTTAATACGATATTAAAGCAATTTTAGTATGATACTTAGCATTTTTGTAAAATACTCTTATTATCATATTATTTGATTTAGTATCGTGTACAAAAATGCGCTTAATTTTTTTACAATTAAGACTATGCCTCACAGGATCATTTCTGTAGTGAGTCATCTTTTACTTTTGAAGAAAAGTACAAAAATGCGCTTAATCTAAACTACATCCCACCATAAAAACAACCGGATATGAACCTCTTGAGATGAACCATCTGGTATTAAGTATAGTTTAAGACAGTAAATTATAATTTTTGATTAATTTTAATGAAAAGTTCAAAAAGCCTTTGGCGGGGTGGGTGGTTGAAATTAAAGATTTTCGAAAGTAATTACATATATATGATTATCTTAACAGGATTGCAAGAGCGTAAAATTTGTAACTTTTATTTTTGAAACCAAAACTGATCAATTATAATAAAAGTTAAAATTTGTATTTTTCGATTCATCGATTCAATTTGTTTAGTTAAAATTTTGCATATGTATCATGAAGTGCTTAGTCTGAAAGGATGCCGAAAACGTCCAACAAGTTCTTACTAGCTAAAAACCTCACGAGAGTATGAAACATTTTTCTCGTCTTAATTTTACTTACTGAAAACTTGCAAGGGCTTGACGTATATTTGACAAGTTTTCCTCGTCTAGATTTTCCCTAAAGAAAATTGACTAGTGCCGTGTCGAAACTAGACAGAAACTGGGCACTTTTCTAGCCGGGAAAAATCAACTTTTTATGACTAAATGCGATTTTAGGGGGTTTAGTCATACAAAGGTTTTGGGCAAAAAGGGCACGACAAATTGTTGAGACGTCTAAAGACGTCTTACCACAATTGTTAAGATACATTTTCTTAAAAAAAATCTTCTAGGAAAAAAGTTTTGGTATGGTAGTGCTAGATTTATTGAAAAACAAAAAAAAAAAAGATTTTAGAGGGTTAGGAGTTTTTTTTTTATTTTTCTCAGAAACTAAAAGTGGTACAAATTTTTTTATAGTAAGAAGACGAAGAAATTTAAATATTAAAATATTGAAATTAATTGTGTTTTAAGTGGAGTGAAGAATATAATTCAATTAAAAAGTACAACTGACCTTAACTCCAGAAATAATTAATAATTATTAATTAAACAATTATTTCTGGAGTAAAGGTCACTTGTACTTATTAATTGAACAAATTTTTTTTGACGAAATTTACGACAAATTCACGACAATTATTGGCATCTTCATTTTTATTTTCTAAGAATTTTTTTCGAGGGTGGGTAATGCTAACTTGACTGTCAAGTTAGCATTACCCAGGATTAATTTTTAAAAAATAGACGCGACAATTTTTTTTTCTTTCACGACAAATTTACGACAAATTCACGACAATTAATCCAATTATTAGATTCTTGAAATTTTGAAGTGGTAATGCTCACTTGACAGACATATTTCAGCAGGTTCTGGAAAAGGTAACGAGAAAAATCAAACAACAAATAAATAAATAACAACATATCAAAAAGTCACTTAACACCTTTATAAAAAAAAAAAACAAATTTCAACAAAAAAGTTCCTGGTTAAAGGTGTTAAACCTAAAATGCACAAAACTGTAAATATCTCAAAAACTATTTGCGTTTAATAAAAAAGATTACTAAAATTAAATTCACCTAAGTTTTATTAACTTTAAATTATCCATATAGTATTTTTATTATTTTCATAAAATAGTTATAGGCAATAAACTTTAAATACTGATAACTCAAATGTTCAAATAAGCGCTTAAATTTTTTGATTCACTATTCGTTTCTCATAGTACATAAATAAAATAAGTTGTAAAATGTCTCTGTATAATGTATAAGGCAAGGAGCAAGGACGTGCAACACACAGTTATACATTTCATTTAATTTCTAAGTCAATTTTCTTGTTTTTAATGAAGTTAGTAGGGTTTTTCATTTGTTTGTATTCATTAAAACTATCAGTCGTATTAAAAACTTTTTCGTTTTTAAGTTGATGAAGAACGTTTATAAAATAATTTGTATTAGAATATTTTATATCACAACATTAAATTTCAAGAGAATTAGCACGTCTCTTTCATAAAAGCATTAAACCGCTTTTTATATGCATATAAAACCAACAAATTCTAGCATACTGCAAATAAGCTTTTCAGAGCAAAGAGCACTCCAAAAAACACATCTATCACTAACTTTTAATGTGAAGTCCCTACTTAGAGAATACATTTCAATCGCAATAGTTAAATGATACACATCTATAAAAGTACCTATACAGTTAATTAACTCAACTTTGCGCATCATTATCATCATCATCACCATTAACCCCCCTTAACAGACATTATACCTAATAGTGTACATATTCCACTCGAAATGTCACCTTATACAAAAAAGGTAAATAATTAGAAAGGTTAAAATTTCAAAATATAAAATTTTGTTTCTAAGCCCCTAAGCATACTGACCGACTATATAATAAATATATAGGAAGGTACTTTACTCGTATAGGTTAGGTATCCAATAGGTAAAGTATAATCCAAACACTAAGTAGGTAAGTGTTAAATAAATTACTCTAAGCCTTTTAAATGAAAATAATTAAGGTACACAAAATATAAAATAAATAGAATAATAATAATAATAATAACTCGGCATACAACTTTTGCCACAATAAGAGGATTCATGACCCATCATAGATATCTGTATAAATTGTATGCTAATACACATTGGGGTAGTTTGAATTAATATTTTTTCAATAACAAATTTTTTTTTAAAACAAAACTGTTTATACAGAAATTTAAATACTTAGGTATAGTTATGGAGTCATTTGCATTTTTGTTTTACAGGTGCAAAAAAAGGAAGTTTCATTAATTTTAAAATTATTTAGAAAAAGACAGTGGGAGCATTGGGAAGTTAGAGGGAAATAATGGGAGAGGAGGAAAGTAAAATAAAAATAACGAAGTAATTGTTTTTAATTGCTTAACATTCAAATGATAGGGGAAAATGTTCAACATTCGTGTAGTGCGGCTAAAAAATAACTGTATTTTAAAGAAGGAATGTAATTTTAATGGGCAAAATTGGAAACAGAAAGTGAATTTTTGGCCAAGCAACACCACACGTCAATAAATTTTAGTCCGATGATGGTTTTTCAAACGCGTAAAATTATTCCATAAACCAAAACTGATGCTAAAAATAAAAACTTCTAAGACTAAACTAAGAGCTAGTTTATTCACAGCTTCTTACATCACAGCTTTCTTTAATCTATGATTATTTCAACTGAAATTTCCTCAAATCTATTTTGTTTAAATTTTTTGGTGTATCAAAAAAGATCAAAGTTTGAGTTGTTAACAGAGGAATCGCTAATCAGCCAAATTTGTGATTTAACTCACCGTGAACAAACTGGCCTTAATAATATGAACTTATACCAAATTGTTCAAAACAAATACTTTTTGTTCTAATATGCAGACAGGTACACATCAAAATTAATACATATTTAATTGATTTGTATGCTGATTGGTATAAACAGATCGAATGCAAATAATTTTGAACAAGCTTAAAAATTAATTCTACGAAACAGAATGAAAAAAAAAAACAATATCTACTTATCGATCAGGAAAACGAATCGGGAAAAACTTTCAAATGGATTTTTTGCACTATTTTCATTCCATTTAAAACACAAATGCTCCACTAATCCATGGCAAATAACTCATCGAATTTTTTGATCAAATACAATTTTCATTTAAACAGTTTTTTTGTGTTAAAAATTTATTTATTTATTTTCCTGATGCAAAGAAGAAGAAGAAGTTTTTCGTGTGCGTTTCAATCAGGAAAACTTGGTGGTAGGCTGGCCAACTGGCATATTTTTTCCTGTTCGCTATAAACGACCATCGGGAAAAAATATTCGATTTCATACTGTTTCAGCTTTTCCTGATGCGTTTTCCTGATCGCTATAACTGGCTCCTAAGCTGGTATGGACTGGTCTAAAACTGTTTACGTATGAGTTTAAAAAAATTAATATGGATCTACATAAGTATGTTAATGTAAATACACTGAATCAACAAATATTGTCTCTTTATTAAAAAGTACTCGGTATGTTCTAATTGGTATAAACAACAAATCTACCTATGTTGTTACTAAATGGGCTCCAGGTCAAATGAAACAAATATTTTATTTTTGTCACTACGTTTCGTCCATGTATGTGGACATCATCAGGTGAACAAATAGTTTCTATATTAGCATTGATAAAAAATGTTAAGAAATGTTTACAAAAAATTTTTCACAATACAGTTATTACTTACAATAATTATTGTTACATTTATATTAAATAAATTATTTCTTTGCGTCTACACACTACAAAGTTTAAGTGACAAGTAACGTGTCCGTCAAATAAACAGAAAAATTATATAAACATAAGCACATGGAGATCATATTGCAGAGCTTCTTCGTTTCCTCTTCTCCACCAAGTGTTTGTAGTGTGGGCTGACGTCTTCCATATCGGTTCGTCTGTTCATTGTGTTATCAGCATTGATTATATGCAACGTTTCGATTATCATCCTTTTGTTTTGATTTTTTTCTCGCTGCATTATTTTGACGTTAGAGTGGTTTGGGGAGTGCTTGAAAGCTATGCAATGTGATGCCAGCGCTGTCTTCTGTATTGCACTACTCTTGATATCGGATTTATGTCCTGCTAGTCTGCTTTTAAGTTTTTGTTTGGTTGTTCCTATGTAGATTTGGTTACATTCTTCGTCCGGATTTCCATTACAATTAGTTTTGTAAATTAAATTTGAATGCTCCAATTTGTCTATTTTTGTGTTAAGGTTGGTGTAGAGTTGTGAAGTTGTATTTGTGGATTTGAAAGCTAATTTGTATTTCTCTGTATCTAGGAGTTTTGCATTTTTTAACCGATCTGCTATTTCTTTAACATACGCAAAGGATTTGCAAATTGTGTTTTCTCTTACTTCTTCTTCTGGTGGGTGGATAGTACGATGATCATATTGTGTTCTTAGTGTTTTTATTATTTGTTGCGGAAAGGCGTTTTTTTTGTAATATTTCTTGGATTTTTATTTTGTTACTGCTGTGGTATTCTGTATCACTGATCAAAAGAACTCTATGTATCAAGTTATTGGCCGTGTTGAAAATTATTTGTTTTGGATGCTGGGGCAAGAAGTTGATTAATCTACCGGACGAAGTTGGTTTTTGAAACCAATCCATTTTTAGTTGTCCTTCTTCGCGAATGACTACTGTGCCTAGGTAGGCTAATTTGTTATTTGCTTTAATTTCAACTGTAAATTGTATTTTCCTATGGAAACTGTTGAGGGAATTTAGAGTTTGTTCAATGTCTTTCTCTTTTATTATCGCAAATATGTCATCCACGTATTTTGTCAAGACCCTGGGTTTGTTTGGTAGTTTTTCCAGGCAGTTGTTAAGGAGTTCTTCGAGAATGATGTCTGCTTTGATGGGTGAAGCTGGATTTCCCATCGGCATACCATCTTTTTGTTGATACGTTTTGTTGCCATAAACCAAATAGTTGTTCTCAACTATGCAGAACCTTAGTATTTCGAGAAATTTGGGCTTTTTGATGAGTGTGTGTTCCTTAATTTTGTCCCAGTTTTTACTGATAAGTTCTAGTGCCATTTTCAGTGGAATATTTGTAAAAAGTGATATTACATCAAATGACACTAGAACTTCATCATTTTCCATTTGTAGCCCATGCAATCTGTTTTTAAATTGGAGTGAATCCTTAACATTACATTTGGAATCTGTTGTAAGATTTTTCAAAATACTAATGAGGTACTTGGCCAAATCTACAAATCTACCTATACATATATCCCCCAAATATTCATTAAAAAATACCATTTAAACTAATGTTCTGATTGTTTTCACATTTCAATCAGTACTATCTTGTAAAAAGTGACGTTTTGTTTCCGTACGTGACACGACAACAAACAATTGTAAATAAAAAACCACATGTTTTATTTAACTTTCAATTATTTCAAACCGTAGCTTAGGTATATCCCACTACTACGCCAAGTCTTATAAATTCGCTGAAAAATATAATTTTCAAAAAGTGTCTGACTACTTTGTAGATTTTGCTCATCCGTACATGAACGTGACGTCTCTTTGTTTTTGATTTATGTCATAACCAATAAAGTAAATAGTTCAATTTTGAATGAGCGTCGAAGGTGAATGATTTCCTTAACAAATCCAATACATAACAATTACTTTAAATGTAGTAATATAAAAATATCTTCATATTAAGATCAAAATTTGAGTACGATTTTTCCGTACGTGACCGTGGAATGCACCTTTTAAATTTTCCTCTAATTGGTATAAACTTTAATTTTTTTTTTTTTTTTTTTTCAGAAAATATTATGTACATAACTCCTAAGAAATAAAATGAAACAAAAAATATGTTTTATTTTTTATGTTAGTTAAGTATTGTTTACTATTTTATAGTGTCTTATTGGTATAGAAAAACAAACTGCTCATACCTGCCTCGAATACTCGTTAAAAACAACCGTTTCCACTTATGTTCTGATGATTTTCACATGACCATCAGTATTGTCTTTTTAGAAGTAGTTGAAATTGTTTTTCTTATTTGTATAAACCTTAAATAATTAACTTCTCAAAATAAATGGGCTTGCATAATATACAAAGTTACCTTCTAAGAAACACAATAATGCAAACAATTCCGTTTCTTTTGTAATATTCGTTGAAGAGTATTGAGTAGATAATCGATAAATGTTCTGAATGGTATAAACAAACAAATCTGCCCCGAATGTCCGTTAGAAAATGACAATTTCCACTTATGGAATGATAATTTTTACATGTACATCAGTATTTCCTTGAAAAAAGTAGTTTAAATTGTTCCTTTAATTGGTATAAACTTCAAATACCTAATCATTTTCACAAAGTATATGTACAATTGTACAGGGGTATTACTTTCTAAAAAATACAAACACGTAAGAAATATCGTTTTTTTTTTGTTATGTTCACTAAGAAGTATTGAGTATTCGATATGTTCCGAATGGTATAAACTAAAAACTACCTATATCTGGCCGAAATATCAGTTAAAATACCCGTTTCCAACCATATTTTGATTATTTTCACGTATCAAGCGGCGTTGTCTTGTGAAAAGTCGTGGATTTTATTACATTCTGATAATCTGTATAAACTTCTATTTTGCTTTAAAAAAAATTCGTTAAAAATACCACTGTGCTGTATTGTCTTTTAAAATAAATAGTAGAAAACCAAAAAGCGATATAAATATGTTTCCCTTCAGGCATTATATTTATATTATTATATCCGCTCCGCACACTCATAGATACATACATACATACAAACAAACATACATATGAATGTATGCCCAATTGCTTTTATAAACCACTGCGTATTTAATGACGCACTATACAACCAACACCCCAGCTATTTAACCAGGCAGAAAATTTACAACGACAATCCTTTAGTGGCTGCGATGTTTTCTGCGTGCTTGTACATTCTGTATACATACCATCCATATTCAGATGAAGTTCCATGGTGAGGAGACATAACAGAGCCAGAGAGTGTAACAAAACCATACCCAAGCCCAAGTATCCTCCTTATACCTTGTGCTAATATTTTACCCTTCCACTTCCACGCATTACACACAACACATATAATATCCGAGCACGTGTTCTAAATTTCCTTTTAAATCCCCGACAACGACATCCAGCAACTTCTTCCTCATTTGGCTCCGCTCCGACTTCGCCTCTGTATATCTGCACACACAAAAAGGGTGAACCAACCAAGAACAAGGACCAAGGACCAACAATAAACATTCACACTCGTTTTAGTAACCATAATTCCGAGACGTACGTACTATTATTATGTGAGTACTTTATACCTACACAAACTTTAAGGATTCAGGATCTGGAACAACAGAAACTATACAACGCACTAGGTACATAACAGACACAGAGCTATACCATCATCAGGAAGAAGGGATCAACGCAAACAATTTATCTATTCAATGTTATGCTATACTTCTTTCGACGAATATAATGTTTGCCATGTTCGCGCCATAGCCATCGTCTGTCGTCTGTCGTCTTCGTTCTCGTCCTGGTCCTCGTCATCATGTCGTCTTAGTGTAAATCACGTCCCATTTTTATAACATAAACTCCTCCTCAGTCTCATACCCATATAAATGCTCTTTGCCGTCCTAGTTTCATGTAATTTCCTTGATGCCAAATTCCGAGCATTGCGCTTCGCCGCCGTCTTCAAAAATGACATCTTCATTTCTTTGGCTCTGGAATTGAATCTTCAATCATAAAACTTCTCTCCCAAGAGCTCTGACCCAGTCCGTCCTCCCTTCAAGCCTTCAGTTTGGATATAGTTTGCAAGTCAATTAAAATAATATAAAATATAAAACGAAATTTTATTTCTTGGACCAGATTCAAAAATTCGTCAACTTTTTTGTGTCTATTTGTGTTGTTGTTGTAGTTGTTGAGAGAGATGCGGAAAATTGAAGCAGAGAAAGTCACTAAGGGAATTGTTCCTCCATGTCCAGCAAGCAGCAACAGTGATGTCCACCCATCTCTATTCTTTGGGTTGTGCTTACTACTGTGATAAATGATAGGGATTCTGGGTCAGTCAGTCAGTCAGAATCCCACAAAAATTTCAAATAATTTTAATGTACTCCTTGTTCGCTGTTGTTCAGCATGAACGGCCATAACAACAGACAACGCCAACAAAATAAAAAAAATATTTCAGATTTGTATTTCTTCCATTTTATTTTTATTAAATGGACAACATCACTTTGTTACCCTTTTTGGCTGGCGTTTGTTTGTTTGTATAATCGTACTCGTATACCTATACTGCATTCATTAGGTCAAGGAGGAGCGGCGTTATCAAACTGGGGTATTACAAAGTTCAACAATCTGAATAATGCTCTTTTTATTTTCTGTTGATGTTGTTGCTTTTGCCTGCTCTTCTGTTCTTGTGAAATCACTTGCTTGTCTGTTTTTTATCTATTTTTTTTTTTTTAACAACAACGAAAATTGCAACCCCTCGTTTAATTTAAAACATCCTCGGGCAGGGTTGTTATAGAGACTTGTGTTTTCATGGGGAAAAAGGGTTCTTTTTGAAGTGGTAAACGCATAAAAGCATTTATTTTTCTAGATTTGACAAAAAAAATACTGCATTGAATTGTAACCAAACAATGGATGGATGGTCTGAAAAAAAAATTAACGAGGAGCAAGATTATTTTTTTTTTGAAAAAGAACATTTTAACAAGTTTTAAATTGATAGTTAAGAAAAACTAAAAGAGTTTAAGCTGTGTTATTCTCCCCTATACAGATATAACTTATTTTATTTTAACGACTAAGTCGTATACACAAATCTACTCAAAGAAAAGAGGTAGCGCTGCACATGCACACTCATAAAAGGGTTGTTAAAATTAAAAAAAAAATCCAAGTATAATAGAAAGAAAGGGAACTTTTTGCAATTTTTGGGGTTAACCTTCCTAATAACGCATGTTTAATCATACAACATTAATTTTTTACAAATATGTGACCTTGAGGAATTTCGGAGAAGCTTTCACGTTTGCACGACTTATACCTATAAGTGTAATAATTGACATTTGAGATAAAAAAGTGTTTTAGTCTTTTCGGAAATTGAAAATTAGGCCCACTTTTAAGTGCGAGATCAACCGAGTACTCGAATTTTGTATGTTAACTCGAGTTGAATTTTAATCTCGACACTAAAAAACTGGGAGTTAACAAAATTTTTGTTGTGTATTAATCAAACAATCATTTTTTTGGTTTTTTGTTTCTAAATGTATCTATCAATCGTATTTTACCAAAAATAAATTTTGTCCGAATTTTTAATTAATATTTTTCCAGACTTAAAAAATATTCATTTAAACTTGATTTACCTAAATTCAAAATCAAATACCTAAAACATAGCTGGCGTTGAAGAATAAAGTGCATGACTGAGCAAATATTTGACCTGTTGCTGTAGTTTTAAGTTCTCTGATTCACAGTCCATTAAAAAGTGAATTGTGTCGTTTTAACTAATATCGCTTTTATTAGTTAGGGCGTTAAGGTCATATTTTAGGTCAAACCTTGCACTTCATTCTGACGGGATGAGCTTCGGTACACTAATAGTCAACATTCTAAGTTTGCTTTTAAGAAGTGTTGCCACGTTGGCAACACTGGCAGACCGGAGATATAAGGGTTGCCTTCTGACCATGTTTTAACACGAAATTTCACATTAATAAGCCTATAAATCGGGAACCAGACATCGGTTGATGTCGTGGAATGAACTGGAATGTCTCGTTGGATTTAAAACACTTGAAGCCATAGAAATATGTTCATTATTTGACCCCTCCCCCACCCTTGTAAGCAGGGGGAGCAAAATACCCTCGGCTAGTAAGGGTTTTTATTTGTCAGAAAATAATGGTTTTAAAATGAATATTCATAAAATTTTAAGATGACCATCGACGTAGAATTTCCTTCTCTATAGCATATCCGAAGTATATTTTTATCCATGTATTATTTTTTTTGTATAATCGCTTTCAAAATGGGGGGGAGGGGAAAGTGGGAGTATATCAAACCACTTTATATTTGTCTTGGTATAATCTAAGCATATGACACATGACCTTAGGGTAATTTTTAATGCCCAGTCTTATGCAATCAAAATATTTTCAATATAATTTCCCTAGAAAAAGTTATAACCTTTTTATTTAATGATGACTAAATTTTCAGTGAAACGAGCATAAAAATACCAAATTTCAATGGTATGGTGATGAAACTTGGCACACATGTCTCATTTGTCGTAAGAAATTAGAATCAAAAGAGTACATAAAAATATCTGGGCGAAAGGGTGTTTTTTTTTGAGTGAAAGGGAAAAGTGAATTACTATTACCAGTAAACCCCTCCAAAAACTAGTATGTTGATGAAAGTTGGTAGAAATGTAAGTTTCACTAAGTAAGGTTTAATAGAGCGTCTGTTTATTCACTCTAAATATGACAATACATTTTGTGTGTTTGATAGAAACAACAAAAACCAACAGAGTTGAAAGTACCTTCTGGTGAAAAACATACAATCCTTTTCAGAACATACAAATAAATTCTTTCTTAAGGTTTTTCGAGATATTCCAAACAAAACTCATTGCAAAACTGTTTTTTTTTTTTCTCATTATTTTATGAATTTGACCAATTTTTTTGTGTAACTTTTCCACTGTGAAACTAGAAACTAGTTATCACAGCGTACAGTTGTCTTCGCGTGCATCTTTAAAAGAATCAATAGTGCCGTCTCCGGGAGTGATGCAATAGAAGGATATAAGAAGCAAATTATATTGTTTTGTAACAATCAAATTGAATAAATATAACCCCTGAAGAAGTGATGAATACTCACGAAACTTTGAGAAAATAATGGAATAATATTGTTTTTATTCGCATTTTTTACAAATAGACCAAAAGAACCTTATTAATCACAGTCATTTTTTTCACTTTTAAATTTGAGAATTTCAAAAACTAAACATTATAGGGTAATTTTGAGGTCTGATTCGTATTCAGTGCATCAAAAATATTAATTATAAGGATTTATAGTTTGTTTTTGCACCAGAAGGTGTTTTAAACTACAAAGGTAACAAAAAATTAACTATCAACGCTCATTGAGATTAAATAAAAAGAAACTCAATTAAAAAGTACAAGTGACCTCAACTCCAGAAATTATTGTGTTTCGCCCAAGGTATAACAGTGGGCTCTTCAGTCAGTCTGTTATACCCTACTAAGACACAAATTTTGGTCGATGTTTACCGACTCTTATAAAAATCACAGCAAAAAGATACTGTGAATTTTATTATTCTAGGGGAATTTGTTTAAATTCGTGCACCTAGAAAATAAATACCCGTGGTCAGGTTTTTTATAACAAAACAAGAAGATGAAGAAATTTAAATATTAAAATATTGAAATTACTTCTGTTTTAAGTGGAGTGAATGAATAAAATTCAATTAAAAAGTACAAGTGACCTCAACTCCAGAAATTATTGTGTTTCGCCCAAGGTATAACAGTGGGCTCTTCAGTCAGTCTGTTATACCCTACTAACACACAAATTTTGGTCGATGTTTACCGACTCTTATAAAAATTACAGCAAAAAGATACTGTGAATTTTATTATTCTAGGGGAATTTGTTTAAATTCGTGCACCTCATTCACTCCACTTAAAACAGAAGTAATTTCAATATTTTAATATTTAAATTTCTTCATCTTCTTATTATAAAAAGAAACAGTTCGTTACCTTAAACATTCATACAAATTTTAAAGCATTAACAAATAAATAAGGGTGCCAATTTTAATTTTAAAAATTAAATTGCCAACAAAAATCTTCAAACTGATAAAATCGAATTTTCCAAACAAATATTATTTTTTTTTTAAACAAAACTAATTTCTTCAAGCTATTGTCGTGTTAACCAAAAATACGGTTTAAGCCAAATCTAACATATCGATGATATGATGGTTTGTGCGTGTATTTTACATCGAGGTAGAGCCTAACTAGCTGAACCGATTTCCTTCAAATTTGGGCTAAAGAATTTGTTTGTCATTGAATAGAAGACAAATTTGAAATTGTATGTCATCCCTAGAAGATAAATTTGAAATATTTTCCTAGCTCATCTAAAACGGGGCAGCTACCAGTCTAGATGAGATAGAACAAAAATTAAATACAAACAGTTCGAAGCAAAAACTTGAATCACAAGTGGGATCTAGTCCTGGTAGATCCCCTACTAAAAGCTCTTTTTCGTGGCCCAGGCCAAAAATTGTTCAAAAAATTAAAAAAAAAAATTATTTATTTTGAAGTCAATAACAGTGCAAGCAATGTTTCTAACTGGTCCATTTCTAAATTTAAAATATTTGCAGATATTTCCGTCGCGTGTCTCCTCCTCGTTTCAACGCGGAAAATGTTTTTAAATGCATAAATTATAATTTGTCCCAGTTCCAGGATTAAAAATATGTAGTTAAGTACAATTTCCCTAAAAATTAAATTTTTTTTTTTGAAACAATTAACTTAGAAACTTTCAAACATGTGTCTCCATGTAATTTCATCATTTCCGTTAAAAAAATGTTAAATTCCTTTAAATTCAAATAAACGGCAGTCAGTTTATAGGATTTAGACTAAATGAAGAAACTCGTTCAAGCTTTCTTTGAAATATATTCAATTAAATGGATGAGACATCAGTTTCGTGTGTAATTTTAAAGTAAGTGGTTGCATTTGTCACGTGTTTCATCAATTTCGCCATTTCCGTAGGTGTATGTAATTTTAATAAGTGATAGTAAAAACAAAAATATTTTCTAACGGTCTTGTGGAGTTATGTTGCAGTTATATTCATACAAAATAAAAAAAAAAAAAATTCTTTATATTTTTCTTGTCTAAAAAGTTAAAAAAACATCGATTTTCGTCATTTCCGTCGCCTTTATTGGGTTATGGCAATAAGAAAATGGTTACGAAAATGACTTAAGATATGTTTTTTCTTTAAAAAATCATGAGTTTATTGCAAATCATTATAATTTTTGTACATGCATTTAAAACCCCTAAAAGGCAATTGCAGACCGTAAATCTGAGATAGGTGGTGAAGCGAAAACGTAACAAATTATTTATCTTTACTAGTTAAATGTCATTTGGATTTGGCTTATCTGGGGATCTAATTGCCCTAAAGATTGAATGGCCATTCAGGTAGGTATAAAATTCACGGCTTTTGTTTTTCAAAATTAGGGAATGAAGAAATATGAACAAATAAATGACCCATCAGACATCATAATTATTATTAAGGTGAAATTTGTTGGAAATTTTAGAGTAGTACGTTCATATGCGTAAGTTCCCAAAATATCACAGGTGGGGTGAGACGTTAGATATTAAGATATTGAAAAAAACTGCCATCATCGGAACTTTGTTGGATTTTGGCTATATCTGCTTATTAAAAGCTTTCAGAAGCTTCTATATAAAAAAAAAAATAATTTAAAGCGGTTCATTCAATAATGAAAAATAAAAATGGTTTTTCGGGTAGATTTGTTAATATCAAAATAAATTATTTTTCTACTCCCAAATAGCGAATTGCACTAATTAAGGAACACACGTATTTTTTTATTAACATTACGATGAACAAAATGGGGACTGTCTGTCGGTCGACTTTATTCGTACATTTTATTTTAATATGTATTCTAAAAAATTATATTTTTTTTTTTTTCCAAGATTTTACGAGGAGTTTCAAATTTTATAAATTCAGTTATCTACCTTCATTGTTTCATTCGATGCACAGCAAATATTGAACATTTTTTCATGAACATTCATGATATATCGCTATTAACACAGTCTTTTTGTTCAGTTTGTTTAACAACCCTGTTCTAATCACAGAGTTCATGGCTCTTTGTGCGGAATTTGAGAATTTAAGTGCACAAAAACAAAGAAAGAACAAAAGGAAAAAACATAGCCCGGCGCAAATTAGGTAAAGCTCATTTGGTTCAGTGTTTTCCACCCGAACCAAAATTGATAATGCAAAAACAAAAGTTTCTATAAGGGTTAAGGTCTTCTTCTTCTATTTCTTCATCGCTCGTCGCTCTGCGCCATCATTTTTCGACACCACAAGGAATAGCTCAAAATAAAATAATAATATTCTTCCACCCACAAAGTTCTGATGTGTAAGTTACAAAAGAAAAACAACACAAACCATTTGCTCCCCTTTTAATTAACTCATTTCGAATCGGACAATTTTGCAGTCAATGATCAATCTCTGGCTGGGAAAAACTCATGAAATAATCATACTGTCGGGTCTGGGTTATGTATCATCAGCATCACATCACAGCACCCGCACCATTATATTATTTATGTAGGCAAAGAAAACCGAGATACAATTTCTCCCTCATTAAGATAAAAGCACCGCGACAGCAGTAGGTATAAAGAACACTCTTATAGAAGGTGGTTAAGGGTTGGGATTGGGTCTAGGGTTTGTGGATGATGATGACAACGATGACGATGAATCGTGGGTTTTTTCGGGGGGTAATAAGTATAGTGAACCAGTCACACGAATACACAAACACAGGCATGTTAAGTCCCAGCCATCCCCCCTTCAACCCTCTCTCTCCTCACACACTGTGCAGAGTGTAGAATGAAATAACCCGGCATCGATAAAACAAATTGAGGGTTGACAAAGGGAAATAAAAATCGTTGAAACAAATACATACACTATATAGCTACACTATGCGACAAAGAAATCTTTCACACAAAAAAAATTTATAGGTAGTCATCGAACTATGTGGGTAAAGATGCTTTTATTAAAATATGACAATAAGTTCATAGTTAGGTTTATTTAAATTTTACCATTATGAAGTTATAATGTATTGAAATTATAAAATGAGTGCCTAGGTCGCACGTACTTACTTGCTCATTTGGCTCAAATTTAATTAAGGCCCGTTTTCTAAATCACATGTTAAATATTTAAGAAGAACATCATACATACGCTACCTACTACAAAATGCCAACAAAAAGCAACTTAACGATATTTATTGGACTAAAATGTTTAATAATACATAATTGTTTGATAAAAGGGGGCCTTATTGACAACAACTGTGAATTATGAGAATTTTTATAACCACGATAATTTTCACACAAAACCAATACTTGCCCAGTAAAAGTACTTAAAGCTAGTTATAATATTTTTGAGTGATTGGATTGTACCAGCAAAAATAAAAATAAAGGAGGCTTTGCGTGTTATTCGTTTGTTGAATGATTTGATGGCTGCGCATAAATTATTTTGATGTCACCTTATTTAAATTGTGTGAAATGTTCAAAGAAAATTTATATGAACAAAAACACAACACGCTATTCAAATCACGAGCACGAAATGAGCTTCTTTATAGTTAAAAGTAGCCCAAGGTTATACGTAAGTATACTCGTATAATACTATACATTACATACTAAAAAACAAAAATAAAACAAATGATGCAAAAATAGCACCAAGAGGACAAAATTTAATGTGCTTTATTTAATAAAGTTGAAAAGTCATACAATTTTCAGTTTATAAGCTTAAGTTAAAATTATGCATGCATTGCATATGTATGTATAATATTCGTGCAACTATGATGCCGGAACATTTAAAAATAGAAAGTCTACGAGATTATTTTTAGTCTTCGAAACTCCAGGGATACACAGAGGTGCTGGCACCTCTTTGTATTATTTAGTAGGTCTAAAATATTGATATTATTTTGTTATCTCGCTAAAATATTAATGTTCTTGTATAATCATTAATATGATCAATATAATAATATTATGATCATATCACTTTATGTAAACTATAGATAAACACTTCAATCCAACAATAATGGCTATTTTATACTCCCACACCAGCTTTTGTGGCTTGCCTGCTCCGAATGAAGTAGATTAAGGGCCAGCTTCACACTCTCAGAAATGGTACTTCAGTGGGCCAACAAAAATACAATGTGTCCATTTGTGTAGTGCACACTTTAGTCTGCCATGATAGGCACTTAGATGTCAATAATTTAGATTGCGAAAATTACCATAAAGTACCAATATGAAAAAGTTAGGAACAACTTATTTCGGTAAGTGATGCATTGGGGAAACTCACCATTAAGCTGGGAAGTCACTTGTAATTCTATCGCGCGAATTTTCAATCGCAAAAACAATAGAACACATGACTAAGAGTCAACGAAATAAAAAGTCAAATCATTTGCGTAATGTTGTATAAGTCTTAACAATACATACATATGTAGCTCTGCAAGGGTTAACCAGGATTAACTTGTCTGCCTACCTATGCCCTTAACGAAGGGGTGTTAAATTGGGGCCAAAGGTGGTGACAAAAATGACGGAGTCAATTAATTTGCGTAATGTTGGTGCTTTGAACCCAAATAGGTCTTAGTCCACTTACAACCAAAATCGAAGAGGCAGACACTTTGGACGTTACCAAAGTCTCACAGGTTTAAGTTCAAAAGGGCAACCGAAAATTCCGTGACGGTTCCGCAGACAAACTTTTATTGTTAAAGAAAAATCCCAAAAAACACTAGTTAAAATGCAAGTGTTTTTTCGAAAGCATAAAACTGCTATTTTTCTTGTAAGAAAATATCTGCCTCTTTAATGCGTTAAATTTTTTAGTTTATTTTATGAAAAAAAAAAAAATATTTTCAGATAAATACAGGGATTTGAAAAAAAAGACCATGAAAACATTCATAAAAATTCGACTAGTTTTGTCAAAGAATATTTGAATGTGTGCTCCTTTAATAAGTTAAACTTTATGGTTCACTTTTATTGATTACAGCTGTACGCAGAAATTTGATATGGTACAAAATGTTTTTAACGAAACTTTAATACAGGCCGAAAAATTCTCCTTACAAATTCCACTATTTTTCAATTTCATCCAAACTGACCCCAATCAAGTGATTTCGGTAATTTTTTTTTGAAAGCCAACGACACTCTCTAAAGTGTCACTACATGTTGTCAATTCGAAATTTTTGTATTAAATTCAGTTTTTGATGTCAGGACTCTGCTTAATATGTATTACGCTATTCCTAGGCCTAAATTTCGGTATAGAATTTAAAAAGAATTTTTGCTCAAAATATTGGTCATTTACGTATATTCTGTACATGGTATATTTCAACTGTCCGTTGGTACGTAAGTTATCTTGAACTGATTTTAATAAAATGTTGCATAAAATTATTATGATCACTTTTAGTAGACTATTCCACTATCCAACAACAATTCATTTTGTACGTGTGTCAAGTTAGCAATTACATTTGTGGAAATTCAAAAAAGGAAATATGCAGTTAATTGTCTTCTTCATTTAACCGGCAATTGTCATGATCTCGAGGGGGGCCACAACTCTCCCACTCAACTGCTTCACCTTGGGTTCCACTTGTAGGGTTCGCCGGGTTGACCTCAGAAAACGACGGCAGGCCTCCTGGTTTTGCATTGTTCCTTATTGGATGCAGGTGTCGTTACATTTGTTTCATCCAGAAGTTTTTGCACCTGCCTTTCTTCCGCGACAAAGTTGGAGCATCTTGTGATATTGCCTTTTGAACTGGGTTCTCATGGCATCTTCCTTGTACATGACAGTACTAGCTAATAATTTGCCACACTGTATTTTGTCCAAGATGGTATTTTTGACGGATTCTCTTGCTTTTTATTCGTTCACTATTTGTCACTCCTGATGTCATGCGAAGCATCTTCATTTCAGCTGCCGTTAATTTACTCTCATACTTCTTGTGCATTGTCCAACACTGTGTGCCGTGTGTAAGCGCTGGACGAACAACTGCCGTGTAGAGCTTTCCATCAGCTTAGGGGTCATTTTTCTATCACAGAAGATGGCAGAGTTTTCCCGCCACTTCATCCACCCTACGCTTACGCGATGTTTAATGTCGTCATCACAAGATCCTTCGCTATTGATCACAGATCCAAGATATATAAACTTTTCGCACTTGAGAAGCACTGTTCCATTTAAATAGATGTCCGGAATAGGCCTGTGTGGATCAGAAAATGGACAGTATAGGTATTCGGTCTTTTTAGCACTAATATGGTATCCATTTCCCTCCAGAACATCAACCCATACATCATACTCGTTGCAAGGACACAGGATCTTCACTTATGTTGGCTCCATCGTCTGCAAAGAATAACTGATTCACTTTGGGGTCCGTCACCTTATCCTCAAGCAGAAAGTCAAGGACAGTAATAAAGAGCAAAGGACTCAAGACGCTTCCCTGGTGCACACCTACTCTAATTGGGAACTCTTCGGTGATTCCTGCGGGGCATCTTACCTTTGATTTAACTTGCTCGTACATGTCCATGACCATCCGCACGTTAACTTCCAGAACTCCTCGTTACCTAAGTGCAACCCATATCAGATTTCGTGGTTGTCTGTCGAATGCTTTTTCAAAATCAACAAATACAATATGCAAATCTCTCGAGGAATTCCGATATTTTTCCATTCCATTTGAATGGCTGAGTTCACATTTTCAAGTTAGCACTACCTACCTACCTTCTTTTAATTTACTACTAAAAACTTCATTTAACACTTAGTTGAGTCTTAAGTCTATAATACTTAGCCAGTTTCTGAACCAATAGATAAAATTCGTGCGTAGATAGAGAGCCAGGATCATCAGATCATGTCCATGTGGATAGTTAAATGTGGCTAATCTTCACAATTTCAATTTTCTGTGACATATTCACCTGTCAAAAATGTTTATAAAATAAATATAATATTTAAGTGCAGAAAAAGAAACATTAGATTTCTAGTAGCTTAACCTATAGACGTTGTACTGTCCAAATTTCATTTAATTTGTTTTGTGAAACACGAAAGTAAAGGCTCCACCGTGAAATTGGATCACAGCGGTTCAAAAATTACAGATACACAATGCTGTCAAAGAACTTTCTTTATCAAATGTTTCGCTTAGTGAATTTTGTTCGCTGTTTTTTACTTTCAAGGCACTTTTACGCTAGAAAAATAATTTATTTCATCAATAAAATTTCAAATCACATTTAATTTGATCAAATTATAATTTGCATTTCAATATCATAGTAAACCCAATGACCCAACGTTTTTTTTCTGATCTACACATTTTATTTACCTTAACAAATTTATACAGGGTGTCCGGTTCTACAGTAAAGTCTGATTTTCAACTTTGACATCACTTTTATAACGATTTAAAAAAAAGGCTCACTTTGGTGTACCCTGACTTGACTGTATTTGTGTGTACATGAAAAAAAAACTTTAAACTACACAAATTATTGTTTTTTGTTCAAACCCTTTACACCTCAGGGCAAAAAATCATTTTTTTTTTTAATTTTAGCTGTTTTAGATTTTCCCAAGTATCATAAAATGTATGGGCATTTGGGTGCACTTATTAATGAGCTTTTTGCTATTATTGTTTCGTCCATCAGGTAAAAATAAGAAAACTTTATGTTTATTACGCATTTTTTTGATAAAAAATTTCCCTCGAAGTCAAAATTTTGCTCGGGCAAGCAAAATTGAACACCATTTAAGATTGAATATCTGGCAACCATAAAAATATATCCGCTCAACTTAAGCGTAGTTTTAAAGGTATGTATTTCTACTAACAAAAATGTCCAAAATGAGGTCCCTACCAATAGTACTGACAAAGAAATTGAGAAAGTTCAGACTTTATTGTTGAACGATTTTTTTCTTAGAATATGACCAATAATCACATCCCAAAGTAGGGCACACGAATTACCCGACACCCTCTGTATAAATAATTTTTGTTTAAACTGAAAAGAAATTTTAAAGAAGTGCGTATACGCCCCAGTGTACAACAATTGAATAGTCGTATTTATAGAGAATATACTTTAGATATATTAGATATAATTCAGAAGTAATTTTAATATTTTAATATATTTAAATTTCTTCATCTTCTTATTTCATGAAAATTTCATGGAATACTTCTAAGATTGCTGAGATTTCCTAGAATTCATTTTTCGAAACGTGCCTTTTAACAAACGACTTTCATGAGAAAATTTGTTAAATCAAATTTTAATATGATTCACTATATGCCATTAGAGACAAGTTTAGATAAGAACATGGAAGACAGAACTCAATAGCGTACTCGTACTTTATTCATGACAGTATAGGACACTCTAAGAGGCTTATGGCATTTCCGTTGATCGTTCAAAGCTTCTTAAACTCATTCTCTCTCTTTCAAAATAACAGTTCTTCTTCTAAGAAGAAGGAAAATCGTTCTTGATTGAAATTAAAAACCTAAGGCCTCAGGACTACCAATAGAAACCACCATTAATATTTAAACTAAAAGCTATTCCCGTTCTATAAGTTTAGATTTACCCGCAAGTGCTTCAAGCACGTACCTTACTTACAGACTACAAAATAAAAAATCCATCTCACAGCTTCTCCATTATTATTTGTCGTTGGTTTCTAGATTTGTATATGACATTATCCATTGTTGTCTGCAAATAAAACACAAAGGGAGCGGCGAATATCTTTTATCCTTTCAAAGACACAATACTGTGATGTCGTGCGTGCGTATTTTTCTTTGTCGCTGGGTGTAAAGACAGTAAAGAAAATGTCCGTACATACATATATACAGTATTAGGTACTGTTTAATACCTTTTTATATAAAAATGACAAAAGGACACTAATACGCAATGGGACAGATAGATAATTTTCGCTATGATGAAAAGAGATATTCAGTTTGGCAAATAAATTTTATTTAATGTCTTATTAAAGTGAGAGTAAGTAAGTGTTAAGAATTACTGCGGACGTATTCGTTTCATTTATCTTGCTTAACGATGAAGGAAATAGCTCATGGGTAATTTGAAAGGACTAGGTATTTATACTCCTCGGCGATGGCGATGGGATGTGATGTCTGGTGATTATGGTGTAATACAAGTTGTTGTATGTTGGGCTCTGATGCTCTTGTGCCGTTTCACATCTTTTCGTCATTCTTAATCACATCAAGGAGTACTTGAGCTTTACAACAATTCGTCGTCTTCGTCGACGTCGGTCGTCTGGTAATGAGTGTTTCGTTTTTTTTTTTTTATGTGAGGTATGTACTTATTTTAACTCCATCACACATAGTATAGTCGCCACCGTTCAAGACTCGTATTCGTTCATTCGTTCGTATACGACTGTGTAACATTATGATTGAGGAGCTGACTGGCTCTGCTCTGTCACCCATTTAAGTTGAAAAAGGGTGAATTTCCTGTACTAGAAAAAAAAATGAGCAAATTAACTGCAGGTCAAGAGATGAAACACTTGGAAATGTGTAATTTTCTTCAATTTCGTGGCGAGAAAAATATATGTTATGTGTATATTCATATGTATGTATGCAGATATGCTTTCACTTAGAATGAGTTAAAAACTAAAAAAAAGAAACAAGTCATTTTAAATTTTAAAATAAATTTTGTAACGAATTTTGTTTATCAGTTAAATTTCAAAGTAATTACACAACCAAACCTACTCTTTTGTCTTTTCCTAGTTTTAATAATTGAACATGAATCCAATTATGAATTTTTAATTATTCTTCACTTTAATTGACTAGTTCTTAATAGATTGGCCCTGTTATGAGGCTATTTAGAAAACATGTACCCTCTGAGTCACCTTCATCAGCCGATGAAGGCCCAAGTGTCGCTACCCTTTATAAAAAATTAAAATGGGATCTCACCCGAAAATTTGTTGATAGAACTAACATCTTTTCGATTATTTGTATTTAGGACGATTTGACACCGCGCCTTGTTATTTGTGTCTTATTTGTTAGTGCAGTTGCGAAACGGTATTGGTGCTTTCCTTTTTAAATATTATTCTATTATTTTTCCGATTGCATTATATTATCTTTGTCGAAATCAACAAAATTACTTAACTTTTAGTGGCTTAGAAGCGCGGGTTTTCAAAAGGCTTCACAAATATTATAACAAAAGAGGAACAAATCATAAAAAGACTGTACACATGAAAGCGACCAACTAATGACAAATGAATGAACAAACGGGATTTAAAACATTAATAAACCTAAATTCTTTACAAAATCTAGACAAAATGGAAGAAATATAATTGAGGATTATTTTAAGATACTAATATTTTCATTTTAATTGCTAAAACAAGAGAATTTTAATAAAAAAATTTGTTCGTCGCGAATAGCCGCAATTCGTTACGACCAATTTATTTTCTCAAATTTCTCATATTTAAAGCCTAGTACTCACCTCTGTGTGAAATGAAAAAATAAAAACCATTTTAAATTCACGTGAATAATCATTATGAAACCATAATTAATTCTCCACGTGAATTTTTAGTCCTCAGTTTGTCAATTTTTAATACTCACATTGAATGAAAAAAATAAATTGATTTATCTGATTGCTTGGCAGAATCTTGAAACGCTTGAGAAGACTATTTAAATTCCATAACTTGGTTTTCGGCTTGTCAGTAACACTTAATATTCAAAAACAAACGATTGTAAGATCCAAAATAATTCTTTAGGCTTTTTATTCAATTATAACAACTTTTATTTTAATTTATTGAAAAATGTCACACTTTTCCACACTTCTATTCTTTTTTCCTAGTGGTCGTACGTTAGGAAATGAAAATTATGAAATGAAATTAATTTTGAACCGGTTCATATTTCGCTCTCAAGCCTAGTACTTACCTCTGAGTGAAATGAAAAATAAAAGCGGTTTGAAATTCACGTGAATAAGCATTGTGAAACCATAATTAATTATCCACGTGAAATTTCAGTCCTCAGTTTGAAAATTTTTAGTACTCACTTTAAATGAAAAAATTATTTGATTTGTATGACAGTTTAACAGAATCTTGAAATGCTTGAGAAGAATATTTTAATTTCATAGTTTGGTTTTTGGCTTGTCGGTTACACTTAATATTAAAAAATAAACGATCATAAGATACAAAATAATTCTTTAAGCTTTTTTATTCAATTATTTCAACTTTTATGTTAATTTATTGACAAAAGTCACACTTATCCACACTTCTATTATTTTTTTCTAGTGGTCGTGAGTTAGGAAATGAAAATTATGAAATGAAATTAATTTTGAACCGGTTCATATTCAATCTCACATTTGGGTACTCAGCTCTTGTTATGAATTCATCGCTGTGAAATAAATGTCACTTTTAAGCCTAGTACTCACCTCTTTGTGAAATGAAAAATAAATATGGTTCAAATTCACGTGAATATTCATTATGAACCCATTATTGATTATCCACGTGAATATTCAGTCCCCAGTTGTCTAATATTTGATACTCACTTTGAATGAAAACAAATATTGATTTGTATGAAAGTTTTTCTAACAGAATATTGACCAAATGCTAACGAAGACTATTTTCAATACCATGGTTTCTTGTCTTTGCTTGATGGTAGCACTTTAAATTCAAAATAACGACATTTAAGTCCAAAATAATTCCTTATGTTATTTAATTAAATTATTTTTCAACTTTTATTTTGAGCTTAATAAATTAATTGACAAATGTCACACTTTTCCACAAATTTATTATTTTTTTCCTAGTGGCTGCACGTTGCGAAATGAAAATTATAAAATGAAATTCATTTTGAAGCGGTTAATTTTTCACTTTCACATTAGGGTACTTACCTCTCGTTTTTAATTTCATCGGTGTGAAATAAGTGTCACTTTTATATAGGAATTTCATTTTCACTCGAACTGAGTACTAGGCTTTATACAGAAATTTCATTTTTATTTCAACTGGAGTACTAGGCTTAATCAAATAAAAATTCAGATTTTATAATTTAAAATACTGAGACACAAATTTTGGTCGATGTTTACCGACTCTTATTAAAATCACAGCAAGAAGATACTGTGAATTTTGTTATTCTAGGGGAATTTGTTTAAATTCGTGCACACAGAAAATAATTATAAGAGTCGGTAAACATCGACCAAAATTTGTGTCTCAGTAGGGTATAACAGACTGACTGAATAGCCCACTGTTATACCTTGGGCGAAACACAATGATTTCTGGAGTTGAGGTCACTTGTACTTTTTATTTGAATTATATTCATTCACTCCACTTAAAACCAAAGTAATTTTAATATTGTAATATTTAAATTTCTTTTTCTTTATTAAATCGATTTCTATCATTTTGCCTAGATTTAGTGTAATATTGAAGTTTATTAATTTTTAATTCCCATTTATGTATTCATTCGTCGGTCGTTCGTTGGTCGCTCGCATGTGAATGGTAATTGACATAATGCCAATGACAGGTTTAGATATTAACCAAACGCATAGTTTAAGATATGGAAGAAGAAAGCACTCGAGATGAAGTAAAACAATTTCATAATTTAATTATAAATTATAGAAATGTTGTTGTTTTATATAAATGGTACTTTATATGCGTACGTTTAAATGTTCAAACATTTGTTTGCTTTGGTTTCGAGTTTTCCTTGAACATTTTGAAAGGAATTTATTGAGATTTGTGTGGCAACTTCTTACTTTTTAACGTTTAAAAATGGACACAAAATGTCGTTCCACACTTTTTCGGCAATGTTGTTTTTAGTGAACACAATTCTCTCTGCCTAAAAATGTTTGGAAAAAACCTGATAACTAGGAGTTAACAAAAAGTTTGTGTTTCTTTTTTATCTCTTAGCTTTGAATTTGTGTTTATTTTTTCGTTCAGAGCTCGATCAGAATATGCTCAGATGTCAGAGCGTGCATTATGAGCTCAGAAAAAAATAGAAACAGTTACAAATAAATTGAAATTGTGGGCGAGAACACTGTGCTCAAGTGTTTGCTTTATACAAATTGGATGTCTCTGAAAGTAATGATAAGTAATTGCAAGGAGAAATTAAGATTTACAGCCGGAACCACACCTGTCTCGTTTGTTGTGTTGTGTGTTGGAGGGGTTGGTATCGAAATCGTGAATCGCAAAATCCCGAATTGCCAAATTTTGCATGTTAAATCCCGAATGCCAAAATCCCGAATTAATTCTGTAAAGAGTCTGTTTTTGGTGTAGTTTTTGTTATTCTGCCAATATAGCTCTTTCTTAAAAACAAAACCAACATTTGTATTAAGTGGATTTGTTTTGGATTTTGTGTTGAATGTTAATAGTTTCTTGAATTGAGTTTTTTTCTGTTGCAATTCTTCATAATAAACTAGTCCTAAGTAAATGAAAATATGAGCAACAGTCCTGAAGTGAACATTTGTTTTTATGATTTTAATAATTTTCAAAAATTCTATTTCCTACTTAAAAGTATTAACAAATTTACAAAAATTCAATAATTTTCAATAAGATCACTTTACATGATTTCTTAATTTATAAGGAAATGTATTGAAAAAGTACTGAAATAAGTACTTAAAGAGTACGGAAATTCGGGATTAATCAGGAACAAATTTTCGGGATTTGGCAATGGCGGAATTTTTACGTTCGGGATTTTGACGATCGGGATTTTACAATTCGGGATTCTGTATTTTGAAATTCGAGATTATTGCGATTCTGGATTTTGACGTTTGGGATTATGCTACTATCCCGTTTTAGAGTCGTGTTTCGCTTTCATTTCATATTATATATTATATGGCACACAGCAACACAACACACGAGACAAATGTAATTCTACAGATGTGAAATACACTGTAGCGATAGCGATTCGATTCCATAACATGGCTTGTTTCACACATATTCGGTTTCATTCGGTTCGGTCATACACATATCTAAGGTATTATCAGGCGCACCTTTCCAAATTTCAATATGTGTAAGTACACAGTAAACAAAAACAAATTTTTTGTGATTGTTTGAAACTCAATTTTTTTTACTATTTATTTTGACAACATGCGCAGAACTGAACAAAAATGAACATGCTAATGATATTACCTGTAATATATGTATCTTGTGTGAAATGAGCCTAATATACGAGATTCTGATTATATTTTGTTTTTATTTTGAAAGTGTTTGTTTTCATGCGTTCTTACTTTTTACTTGCAATAAAGGAACTAGGCAAGTCAAACTCGATATTTTAATGAGACCTTAAGATCTTAATGTTAGATTATGGAAAATTTAAATTTGTGTTAGTTCACAAAATAACGGTACCTGCCAGAAGTTTAAAATGTAAAAAAAAAACGTTTTAAAAATTTTGTTATTTAAAAATTAGTATTATTAAAGGTATGATGAACATTTTAGTACAACAAATTTTAACAAAAACGTTTATCAACGGTACTTACCACATACCACAGAACCGTTTTCTGCTTGTTTGTGTTTTCAAACCTATACCATACAACGGCTGAACCAATTTCGAATCTGCTCTGAACTAAAATAGAAAATCGTTTATCATTATTAGTCGGCATAATAATACAAACAAATAATAAAGAATTGTTTAAAAAACAAAAACTGGTATTCTTCGAAGCCAGTAGGAAGGAACGTTATTCGGTAGATGTTTTCTATTTTTTGTAATTTTTTTTTATTATATTTTTTTTATTGTGAAACTTCTTGAGCGACGTATGTATATGTTTTATTCATTTGTGTAACGTTCCTACGAATAAATTAATTTTTCAGCAAACCGCTTTAGCGATTTATGATTTTTTTTTTTCATAAATTCATACTTCTTATACTTTTATTGGGCCATCACATACAGGCTCAATTTTGAACTGGACTAAACTGGGGAAATGAAAGCTTGTAGGCGAGGGAGATGAAGAGTGAGGAATGAAAGGACTAAAATGGTCATCCTTTTTTCGAGCGGACTAACAAAGTTTATTTAAGTTCGTTTCTACGCAAAATAAACAAATCTGTTGTCATGTAAAACAGAACATTTTAAAGGAAATTATTTATTTTTTTTTTCGATTCTTAAATTGAGAGTATTAATATAATTAGAGCCGGTTCATGTACACAGAGTTTTCAGCCAGCTTTGTTCACCCCGTGTACGATTGAAGGAAAAATTAGTCTAGCTTTAGTTCAGCTCAAAATTGATCCAATGTGTGATGGCCCATTGGCTATTGAATATACCGAAATATGAGGGAAGCAGAGAAACATGTGGGTTTACGGATTTACCCATAGAACCCAAAACCCGAGCATTTCTGAGAGAATGGTCATACTGGTCATTTTTCAATATTTTTGATAACTCGGAAAATAAGCAGAATTTAACATTATTACTTATGAAAAATGTTCTACAAAATAAAATTAAATTAAAAAGATTTTATAAAAAATGTAGTCACCGAAAATCAACAAAATAAAAAAAAAATTATTTCCTTATAAAACTGCTCATAGTCATATATTTTATCGTAGTTAAGATAAATAGATGTAAGGAATATTTAAATAAAATATATATTAGGCTTAAATCTTAAATTTTTTTGAGATAAATGATCGGATGATTATTTCAATGTTAAGAGGAAAGTATGCCATTAGTAATGAAAAACAATATCAGCCAAATGGCCGCCACGGCTACGCTTACACAACAATATCCTTTTCATGAAATTTTTCATCACCAAATTGCAAAGTGGCTGCTGTAAGCCCTCAATAGCTTCACGAATTTCCTCTTTGCCTCTTTGAGGTGTTAAAACGACGCTGGGCTGTTGGCGTGGACCTTATCTTTCACGTGGCCCCAAATGAAGAAGTCGCAAGGTGTTAAATCACAAGATCTCGGTGGATAATTGTGATCACCTCTTCGAGAGATAACACGGTCCGAAAACTTTTCCCGTAAAAGATCGATGGTTTCGTTGCTTGTTTGGCACGTAGCGCCGGCGCCTCCCGTCTTGTTGAAAGTAAACGTTGTCCAGATCAATACCATCCAATTCCGGCCATACAAAATTATTAATCATTTCTCGATAGCGCAATCCATTCACCGTTGCTGTTGTTCCAGCCTCATTTTCGGAAAAAGTAAGGCCGAACGATCCCGCCGGACCATAAACCGCACCAAAAAGTTAGACGTTGAGGATGGAGCGGCTTTTCAACAATAAACCTAAGGTTTTCCGAGCTCCAGATGCGACAATTTAGCTTGTCGTAGCCACCGAGGTGGAAATGGGCATTTTTTATATTGAATTTTAATAATTTCAATGCTTTGTTGAAGCGTGTATCATTCCATTTTTATTAATGACGTAGTTTCTACTTGTCAAATATCAAAAAATTACAGCTTCAAAAGGACCAACTACCAAAAAAAGCGGGCTATTCAATATAACACCTCTTATTGGAAAACCCTTTATTAAATGCTCGAAAAGTCAGTAATTCGTGTTCAAAAATGGCGCAGATTCTCATTCATACTCGGCTATTTTTCGAACTCTATTTTTACTTGAAATTATTTGGTATTTAGTACTATGTAGATTGTATATGGAAAGCTTCTACATCATAATCATTAATGTCTGGTACATTAAATTTTTTTCGTGCGATTTGGTAATGTTCTTTTTTTTAATAGAAAAATGATGTATGGCGTATGAGTGATTTTTTTTCACACGAAGGTTTAAAATGTAGTTTCAGCATTGAGTTAGGCCAGAGTTGGTTAACACTGATAAACTGATTATTGTATGCTTTTTTAGCAGCATCAATAAACATATCGCTTCTGTTTCTGTTAAATTAAGTGGGCTATATAAGACTGATTAAAATAGAGAAGTAAACGAAAGTTAAATGCAGTTTAAAAGATATTGGCGCTAAATTTAAGTCAATTGAGTACAATGTTGAAGAAAATTTAGTGTGATATTTAATTAAAAAGTGATTTTATTAATTTTAAATGAATTAAGCACCGCACTATTGACGAACCTTTTATTAAAGTTTAAATCACCAAATGGCTATTTTATCTTTTAAGCGTCGCGTCGTACTAAATCAGTTTGACATTTTTATAAATGGCTAAATGGATAGGTTTGTATTGTTATGTGCTGTTAAAGACATGTTAAGCTTGAGTTTATGAAGGAAATTGGTTAAGTATGGTAACAAATATTTAAAATTTATCAAATTTAATAATTAGCGTCGAGTCGTACTAAATCAGTTTAACATTTTTATAAATGGCTAAATGGATAGGTTTGTGTTGTTATGTGCTGTTAAAGACGTGTTCAGCTTCAGTTTATGAAGGAAATTGGTTAAGTATGGTAACAAATATTTAAAATTTATCAAATTTAATAATAAGCGTCGCGTCGTACTAAATCAGTTTGACATTTTTATAAATGGCTAAATGGATAGGTTTGTGTTGTTATGTGCTGTTAAAGACGTGTTCAGCTTCAGTTTATGAAGGAAATTGATCAAGTATGGTAACAAATATTTAAAATTTATCAAATTTAAGTAAACAGTTTTGAAATTAGAAAAATGTTAAATAGTATGATTCTTAAACCTTATTATTATGCTGTTTAAAATTTAGCACCATTGACAAAATATAATATAAAATAAAATAAAATAAAATAAAATAAAATAAAATAAAATAAAATAAAATAAAATAAAATAAAATAAAATAAAATAAAATAAAATAAGAACAAAACGAAAAGCCTTCAAATCTATTTTGGAAAGAGAGTATCCTCCAAAGAGTTTTATTTTTCTATCCGAAGCTTAAGAACTTGTTAAGTAAATTATATACATTTCTCAAGTATACAATACACGATACAAATCTGAAGTCGAATTTTTCACCACTGGTTTTCTATTATTTCTCTTTTCACTAAAGTCCAGTTTACTTTTACTTTATAAATTGCAACTAATAAAAGCTAAACTTTTTTTCTTTCTGATGGAACTCATACACTTTTGGGTAAGACCAATAGGATATTCGAAAAGTTGAACGCACTTTTTACTTAATTTAGTTGCATTGATTTTCCAGAAGATAGATTCATGCATGTAGTTTTTAAAGTTTATGACTCTACAAAGAGCAGTTTCTTCAAAAATGTCGTTTTAACAGAACATAATAGCTGCGTTTTATTTTCCCCCAGATCCGATTCGGTTTGGATTAACGTTCGAAAATACATTTACTACAAATACAACTCATTATCCACCTTTGTTTTTGGATAAGGATTTCAAATCCATTCTTATTACACACCCTTAGCTTTTCATTTTAAAAAATTGTTTTTACTCTGGCAAAAAGATGGCTATTTGAAGTAAGAAAAAAGAAAGGAACACATGAATGATAAGAAGGAAAAAGGTGGGTTTATAACACTGTTGTCATTGTTATTTCGTTTGTTTTATTATCATAATCAAATGCAAACCGGATCTGGGGGTAATAAAATGCAGCTATAATATCACGAATCAATTCATACATACTCAGAGGCGTAATTATCACTAAAAACATTAACTCTTAATTTTGTGCTCATAAATACCTAATAATATCAATCTGCTTATAAATTAAGCAAGAAGAAGAACTTCCCCTATTTTCAAACAGATATTAATCGACAAACATCAGCTTAACAAAATGCGAATCAACTCAATCTCTTTTTTGGCATAATATGGAAATAGGGTGAATTCGAATAAGTAAAATAGTATCACTTTACGCCTGCTGCAGGCATACTAGACTATACGTAAGCAATAACCGCAGCAGATAAACTTCAAAAACTTCCTCTCTTAAAAGAAACAAACAAAAAAAAATAACAAGTAAAAATTAAATGGCATTCTTTTGTAAAAGGCCGCAATAATTATTTTCAACTCTTAAAGTTAAACTCTTTTTTCCTCGATTGCTCTAACCCTAACGAAATCTTTCAATAGTAGGCTCGTATACATCGAGGACAAAAAATTTAATCTATTACCCGTATACACGAACAGAATATAGCACCTGATTGTAGGTAGGTAGTAAGCCCTCAGCCCAAAGGATTCCAAGGAACAGCATAGCAGACACAATAATTATAACTACAACACTGCAACGATTTATTGCCAAAACTCTAGTAAACACTAAGAAATGTGAAGGCAGCCAGAGCTCATCAGAAGGACAGAGAGATGTGTAGAGACAGAGAGACAGCGAGACGGAGAAGGAGGAAGGAAAATTAAGGTTTTTCCTACGTATTAAAAGCAGACAAAAGAAAAACTTTTTCCCCCTCTGCGCAGCACTAACTATACACCCCACCGTGACGTCGTGGTCGTCATCGTCATGAAAATCCAAGTCGCACAAGGATAAATGGTTGAAACAACAAAACTACGCTATCCAATAAATTCATATGCATGTGGCGTGCTGCTGTTCCCCAATATTATTTGTAGGTATACCAAAAGAATATCCAATCCGAAAAACCCAACACTCTTCTGCAGGACTGACTCCAGCCGCTGTTCCTGCTGCTGCCACATTTTCTCTGCAAAACATAGAGCCCGTTTGGCGTTCATTCTTATAAGTCTGGTGCCACTTTGGATGATGAGAACGACAACGACGACGAACGACTACTCCCTGGAATACGACGACGACGACAAAAAACGATCCTGATGTTGTGAGGGTTAAGTCTCCCTTTATACCTACCTATATACATACATATATTTTACGCCGGTCGGCCATACGTTTTTATGGGGCGTGCTCCCTTTCCCTTTGATGTGGCAATAAACTGATGCACTTGCCGCTGTGCTTATACCCGAAGAGTGCTTAGTGTGGGGATAGATTGAAAAAGACGTTTGCTCATCCCTCTTCAAATTTCCAAAGCCCATACCATCGACCCCATGCAGCCGTGTGCACATCACACACAGGGCAGCGGTAGCAGCAGCACAACAATAAAACGGAATTTTCGTTTTTATTTATTTTTTTTTGTTGTTGTTGTTTCTGTTGGGAAGGGATGAATGGATGAATGATAATTTGATTCCACCATTCCCCACCTGGCTTATCCATTTTTACTCAGATTAAACGACGACGACGACCCCAAAAAAATATATTTACCCAGCACAGTGACGCACAGTGGACGAACATCTAAATCCAGTTGGAAAAAAAAACCGAATTAAAATTTGGAATTGCCAATTTTAGATAACCTAGTTAAATAACTTTCAAGGATTTGTTTTAAACATAGTTTTCTCTAAGAAGAAATATAGTACATACTCGAAGAGAAAAAATGGCAGCCAAATTGTGGTAGGAAAAGAAACTAAATTAGAAACTTGTAAGTTTCGCTTTTGATAACATAAATCACGAAGGTAACCTACATATATCTATCTTGTATAGGGACGAGTTATAGCCCTACCTCACTACGTCTTCGTAGTTTAGATACTCGACATACAAACATATATCAGGGGATCAGAATTCGAAATGGCCTTGCTCCCTTTTGTTCAAATACATAAATAAAATCTTTGTTGGATTTATTTTGTTTTTATGGTTTATCATTTTGAAATAAAATATGGCATCACTGGTTTGGGCATACAAAAAAAATTAAAAATGAGAGTGAAACAGAAATGTTAACATTTTTAAAAGATTACATTTCTTAGATTAAGGCCTTTAAATAAAGCTTAAATATCATCAGGCTAAATTCCTGTATACAAACTACTGGGAGGGGCAACAAATATAATATTAAACAGATCCTGTCAGTTTAATGTTGTCTATTTAATTTTATCTAACAACAATTACCATATGATTATTGGTACAACCATTTTTTGTTTTCAAAATAATGCCAGGTTGTTGTCAACAGAAGCGATGCTTGAGGGCTTAACTACATAGGCCTACTTTTTGCAATAAGAAAATAAGTGAGGAATAAATTTTTATCCTAAAGACACGATCGGCTTCAAAGAAAACAATTGAAAATTGTGTATGGTGAGTTAAATTATCAGACAGAACCATTTTTGTATGTTTTTTTTTTGGACGTATAGGTGTCCATTGCATTTTTATTTCTCACTTTTGTACTTTTTGCAAAAAGTAGGTCTATGTAGTTAAGTCTTAATAGTGTTTTCCATTGATCAAATAAATCAATTTATTTTTGATTTGGATCTGTCAAAATGCCGATTTTGCAATCAATACAAATTGAAATTGTGTTCGCCGGACAAAAAAAATCAAGTCTTATATTGAAATCTGAATTTACAAATGGAAAGCACCATAAATCACTTCTATTGATTTTTGTCGAAAAGAAAATTGATTTTAATTAAAAAATAGAATTGGCATGGGTTTCTAAAACAAAACCATAAACTAACAAAAATCTCAAACAGATCTTCCAGATTAAAATTTTAAAATACTGTCAAAAGTGAGAAATAGGTGTTATTTTAATATTCAAAGAAAAATGGCATTTTTTGAGATAAATGATCGGATGTTTATTTCAGTGTAAAGAGGAAACAATATCAGCTAAATGGTCGCTACGGCTACGCTTACACAACAATATCCTTTTTTTCATCACCAAATCGCAAACAGGCTGTTGTATGCCCTCAACAGCTTCACGAATTCCATCTTTGAGGTCTTGAATCGACGCTGGGCTATTGGCGTAGACCTTATCTTTCACGTGGCACCAAAGAAAGAAGTCGCAAGGTGTAAAATCACAAGATTTGGGTGGCCAATTGTGATCACCTCTTCGAGGGATAACACGGTCCGGAAACGTTTCCCGTAAAAATTTGATGGTTTCTTGCTTGTGTGGCACGTAGCCGTCTTGTTGAAAGTAAACTTTGTCCAGATCAATACCATCCAATTTCGGCCATACAAAATTGTTAATCATCTCCCGAGAGTGCAATCCAATTACCGTAGCTGTTGCTCAAAACACATTTCCGAAAAAGTAAGGTCCAATGACCCCGCCGCACCAAAACCGCACCAAACAGTTACTCGTTGAGGATGGAGCGGCTTTTCAACAATAAATCTTGGGTTTTCCGAGCTCCAGATGCGACAACTTTGCTTGTTGACGTAGCCACCGAGGTGGAAATGGGCCTCATCAGTCAAGA
The DNA here is from genome assembly GCA_949320155.1 of Melangyna quadrimaculata. Lineage (NCBI taxonomy): Eukaryota > Metazoa > Arthropoda > Insecta > Diptera > Syrphidae > Melangyna > Melangyna quadrimaculata. The sequence goes on from OX439483.1 coordinate 45,978,831, forward strand.
TGATTTTTCGATGAAATTCCGGAATATTTTCATTCATTTTTATATTGAATTTTAATAATTTAAATGCGTTTTTGAAGCGTGTATCGTTCCATTTTTATTAATGGCGTATCTTCTACTTGTCAAATGTCAAAAATTACAGTTTCAAAGTGACTACTACCGAAATAGCGGGCTATTCAAAATAGCACCTCTTATTGGAAAACCCTTTATTTATATTAAAAAAATATCCTTAATTAGATACACTAAACTACACTACACATAGTACAATTGGAAATTGTGTATGATGGCTAAATTTATCTGTCAGAACAGCTTGCGTATGTTTTTTTGAAAGCTAGGTTTTTTTAACATTAATTTTTAGTTCTCACTTTTTAGGAGCTTTTTGCGAAAAGTAGATCTATGTAGTTAATCCTTAAATTTGTATTCGGTCGAGGGTAGACACATAAAATGTCGTATTTTATGATGATAAATAAAACAATACCTATTAGAGCGAGAGTGATAAAAGTGTTATACACCCGTCTCTTTTTTGATGATTATACTAGATTGTTTTGAGAACCTCTACACTCTCTTTTCCCTCTGCACTAATTTCCCGGAACATTAATTGTGTGCGGAAAAATGACAATTGCACAAATATCTGATAGAGTTCTCCATAAATAATTTTGATGCGTAACAAAATTTCACCAATCACCAAATTCGCTGGTCGAACAGCGTAATGCAGAACAAGAAGACAACGAAATTTTTCTTTTATGATTTCATTATGTCAGTTTTGTGTGGAGTTTCGCAACAGCAGCGTACTAGGATTTACTGTCAAAAAGAAGAGGCTGTTTTTTTGGAAACAAGTGGAGAGGCGTTTGACTTTTTGAAGAATAATTGCGTTCATGTATCTCCCAGTTTCTCCCAGGTTTGCCCGCTAAGGTAAATTCAGGTTTTTCAAAAAACGCAAAAAGGCGATCTCAGGGTGACTTCGGATCTAAAAACAACAAACCTTAACTATCAACCAAAATGTATATTTAAATTATATTCTACTTTTTCTTGACCCTTTGACCACTGTATGACATGTCGGCTATCCTCAAGCACAGACACAATTTCATTTGAAATGACATTCAGTGGATGCACAATGGCTTACCTCGTTTTTTCTCTCGTCATCGTCCTTGTTGTTCACTGGCTGATACTATAGTCACAATATTGATTTGGATCAAAGTCCAAAGGGAATTTCTGTTTTTCCACACCACCCCGCCCACCAGAACACGGTCGTCCCATTTACGAATATACATACATTAAGGGGGGAGTGAAAAGTAGGTTGTGTGGTTGGTATTACGCACGTTATTTTCCAGTTGAACAAAAATGGATTTTCTTCTGTTAGTCGTCGTCGCCGTCCTTTTAATACTCAGGACAGTGCTTGAAAGAGCAATAGAATATAAGAATCGTATACACCTATAGAAGAGGTAGGAGTGAGGTAATTTTGTGCGTGCACGTACAAAATTTAGAGGTGTGCATGGCAATGAATGTCAATGACATTGGAAGAACATTTTCACCCAGAATCGGAATTTTTGGATTGCTTTTTGGTCCTTGCTGAACTTATATATCTATATAAATTGTTTAGTATTCCCAATGGTGGTGTTTAAGTATTTTACTTTAGTTTTTATTTTTTTTTTGTTTGTGTTTGTCTTAACATTTATTTTCGACATTTTATTTGCAAAAAAGGACACACACATTTTTAATGAGTCGACATTTTTAAGTTATAAAACTGAAGAAAATATTCTTTGGTCCTTTGTCTAGGGTTTAAGAACTTTGAATATAAAGTAGAGAAGAGATTGGGTAGAGAGGGTTATCTTTTTTTGTATACAAATGTTTGTATAGAAAAGCATAATGACTCAGTTTGGACCGGAAAGGAAGTTAAAATCGCGACATTGGTGAACAGAGATACAATTTGGATTCGGAAGTAATAAAGGAATCCATTCGGCAGGAAAAAGACCCCCGATGGCGATTGCTTTTTATTTTTTACTTCTTTGCCTTCTTAGTAAATCCTATTTTTTTTTTTGTTATAAAGCAAGTTGTACGATGTACGTGGTATTTGAGTATGCGACAGGCTATTGTGCCGTTTTTCTGATGCTTACAGGAAGTATAAATTTCAGGGACTGATTTATTTTAAGTGACAAAGGATTTGAGGGGATCCGTTTTTTTAATATAAATATATGTAGGTTTATATATAGGCTTTCCAAAATTTCCAAGAGAAGCTAATTCACCTTGTGGATGAATTGGAAAAAAGATATCAAAACAAAAACTAAGATTTATTCTAGTTTCAATAGCTTGTAAGAGCTTCGGTTCTCAAGGACCTTTAACATGACATTAATCAAAGCAGATTGATGGCTTACCAGACTTTGGTCACGCTCTCTTATATTACCTACTATAAAAATTAGCTCCATTCTTTTTGAATTTTGTCTTATATAAGAATTCCAAGTACTGGCTACATTGTCAGCCTTAACCATATTTTTTTCTAAACTGATATTTTTTTCTCAATCTTGTTACAGCACAACAACGACCCAGAATATTAGAACATCCAGCCGATGCGATAGCGGCTCGTGATGAACCACTCACACTTAATTGCAAGGCAACAGGTCGACCTCAGCCCGATATATCATGGTATCACAATGGAACTCCATTGGTTCCGTCCGAACGAAGAGTTATACTTCCCGAGGGCTCATTATTTTTCCTAAGGTAAGCTTAAATAATTCACGCATAGTTATCAGTTCAAATGTTTTATTTCTACATATCCTTGAATTTTCAGAGTAATGCATAATAAACGTGAACAAGATGCAGGAATCTATTGGTGTGAGGCGAAAAGTTCAGCTGGTATTGCCGTGAGTAATAACGCAACGCTTCAGATAGCCCTGCTCAAAGATGACTTTCGATCAGAGCCATCTGACTCAATAGCGTTAGTTGGCGGTCCAGTTGTTATGAATTGCACACCACCCAGGGGTATTCCAGAGCCTTCAGTACTCTGGTATAAAGATGGAAAGCTTCTAGATCTAAGTGGGAAAAGGTTAGTTTGATGAATGTCTTAAAGAAGAAATCTTCAAAATTTTATGATCTTCGCACAGGCTGTCAATGGTTGAAGGAGGATCTTTAATGATTTCCGAGGTACAGGTTTCGGATGCAGGCAAATACGAATGCTCAGCACAAAGTATGGCGGGTCGAAAGAATGCTCCTCCAGCTACTCTAAAGGTACTGACTCCACCTTATATAGTTCGTGGTCCCACAGACACTGAAGTGATAGAAAGCGAACGAGTGGATATACCCTGTGAGCTGGTGGGAGATCCAAAACCTATAGCTTCTTGGCATCGTGATGGTGGTTCTCTTCCTGAAGGCAGGTCAAGAGTTCTATTGGATAACACATTAAGAATAGAAGATGCCCGAGCTGAAGATCAAGGAACCTACACATGTAAAGGTTACAATGAAGGAGGCAATATCTCGCTGTCTATAAAACTTAGTGTTTTCGGTAAGTTCATTTATACTTCAAATAGCCATAACTCATTCTTTAATGTTTTGCAGCTACCCCAAGAATAACAGAAGCCCCCTCGGATGTGGATATTGTAGAAGGTGAAAATGTAAACCTACCTTGTAAGGCATCTGGTCGACCCAAGACGATAACAATCTGGGACAAGATTCTATCCGAAGGTATTGTGGCCAACTTGCAAGATGAAATCTCTCAAATGCTCGAGGAAGAAGCCAGACAAGAGCTCTTAGCTAAAGCGAAAATTATGAGCTTCAGGGCAAAGCGACACAGTGCAAATAATCGAACCAGGAGAAGTATAGTCATCTCTGATGAAGAGAAAGACGACGAAGTCGATGTGAATAGTTTAGTTACTGAAACTACATCATTTATTGATGTCTCATCTTCACCACCACCCGAACTGCCCAATTTCGAGATAAGCAAAACTGGTGAACTTGTCATAAAGAAAATACAAAAAAAGGATGAGGTAAGTACTTTTGAACCAGTGTATTTTTAAAATTTCATTTATGTGTATGTTTTAGGGTTGGTATGCATGCACAGCAATCAATGAAGCCGGAAGCGTAGTTAAGAAGATTTTTATCCATGTCAAATCCCCAACAGATCCTGAGGGAGATTTTCAGATTCCCGAATCATTTAATAGCCGATGGGAGAACACCCAAAATATCCTTATAACAACAGTCATCCCAGTTTCTTCGAGCACTCTAGATGTGACCTGGGAGTATGCTCAAACTAATTTATTCCCCAGCAAGGGAATAACCCTATACTACCGTCCGATATACCTTAATGGAGCTGAGGTGCGTATATTGTCCAAGGAATATCTATCGACTGGGACAACGTTTGAAAAGAAAACCCATCGCTTGGAGGATTTGAAACCATACACGAACTATGAGATTTTTGCGACTGTTCCTAAGGGACTTGGTGGAACTATATCTAATTTGCGAAAAGGAAAAACTCTTGATGGCCCTCCATCTGCACCGCCAACAGACGTTAGAGTTGGAGTTATAAATAATACGGCAGCGTATGTTCGCTGGTCGCCACCACCTACGCATTTGATAAATGGAGAGCTGACGGGTTATAAGGTGAGTTTTAAATTCGTTATACAAAATTTTGATAGATTTTTAAAAACGGTTTCAATTTTAAGATCCAAATAAAATCGAATGTAACCAACAAGCTGTTGGGACAGATGTCGCTCAATGCCAGCACGCAATCTGTGGTCATCAATAGCTTAAGTCCGGGTGGACGGTATATTGCTCGAGTTGCACCGTTAACAGCAGGTGGTTTGGGGCCATACAGTCCCCCGGCACCTCTTCACATTGACCCGTCCTTTATAGCTAGACCACCGAAGTAAGTTATTTATTTAACTCTGATTTCCGGTTTCTTACAGTTTCTCTATTTTAATTTAGAACTGACCCAGCGCTTAGTGCATGGTCAATGTCCTGGATGCCAGGGGTAGCACTTGGAATTCTGGGAATTTGTCTAATTAGTGGAGCTATATTTGCGGTATTTTGGGCGAAGCGGAATAAGCGCAATCTTAAAGCATCATATCCGGCGCCAGTCACATCATCTCTGGCCGATAAATCGCATACGCTCTGGATGCAAAACAACACCACTATCAAGCCAACACATACCTATGCAGTGCCTCCACCACCCCCATCGGTACCACAGTCTGAGTACGCCGAATTGACTACGGTCAATATGCCAAAGCTTAGTATAGGGCAATCTGCACCACCAGAACCTTATGCGACGGTAACTCTGCAACGTGGAGCTGGTGGAGGAATGGGAATAGGCTTAAGCTCTATAGCAGACGATTGTCGCAAATGCTCGGCGAGCCCCAGCTCGAGTGAATACAACGCACCTATTCGGATGCCAATGAATATGTGCGACATGCTCCCACCGCCACCGGATCATCCATACAGTAGCTACAAGAATATCAACAACATGACGATACGCACAAATCCCGCAGCATTGTCGCCTCAGGTGATGCGTCGCGGAATGCAGGGAATGCCACAACCCCATCAGCCACCAGTTTGGGGTTCACTGCCACCACCACCGATACCAAATTTCCCGCAAAACTGGATGCAAGAAAGAAACACTGGAGGTTATCATCATCCCCAGCATCAGCAGCATCCACACCACCAGCAACACTCACAACTGCCTTCACAGCACCAGCAACATCAACAACATCAGCAACAGAAAGCACAGCATCAGTACCGTCATCAGCAGGATCCACATCATCAGAATATCTACAGCGAGAACGAGTACGAATCCGGTTCGGTGCTGTATGAACAATTTTGTCGCGACAACGAGGCTTCCTACTTCAACGAAGGTGGAGAGCCAACCGAGGAGTATTACCGCAATGTAAATATGGAGTTCTTTGAAGATCAAGAATTCGAACCCGCCACACCACCACCACCTTGTCCACCAGACGCAGCGACGTCCAAAGGCAATCCCAATCTACGACTTCTTGCCGCAGCAAATGGCGCCCGGCACGTGGACAACGGCCAGTTGAATCTCCCAAGGAGGATATACAGAAATCATCATGGTGGCAGTGGAACTCCGGGTGATTCCTCGTCATGCGAAAGGAACACCAACCATACTGGACCTTCCCAAGGGGGCAGTAATAGCTCCGATGATAGCGAGTCTGAAGGCGATCGTTGGGCACCACGTTCAAGACGTAGCCGGTCTCGATCAAAGAGCAACGAACGAAGATTTCGAGGTGAACAGTGAGATGTCAGGTGATAGTAGATAAGTAGTAGTGGTACAATGCACACATCCGGTGTTATCTTACACGTTGCGGAATTATCTTGACCGCAAAAACACACTCTCGAATACTCGAAATTTTGTGAAAAACATATTCATTAGTTTTAGTTAAGTGACAAAAAAAAAACATAAGAAAACAAAAGTCGGTTCGAGTAGTTTTTGAGTTTTCTTTTTTGTTTTGCTTTTTATTTAATCGTAGTTTTAGATCATTTAGTTATGGAAATTGGTATACAATTATACCAATAAATTAGAATTTTCTCTGTAAAGATTTATTTTAATTTGTATCTAGGAATAGATTTTTCAGTTTTGACAAAATTGGTATAAATTTATACCGATTAACAAAAGATTTTACGTGTAAAAATGTTTTTTTTTTATGTCTATATTATTTTTTTTTTATAAATAAACTATGATTTCTGTAAATTAATATTATTGAATAGAAAACAAAAAATAACGTATAACTAAAGTAAGAGGCTTTTTACATGAATTCATTATAAATATATATACATATACACTATATATATATACAACAAACATGCATACATAGATATTATTCGCAAAAAGAAAAAAGTTTTTAATGAAAAAAAAAGGTGTAAACAAAATATAATTATTATTAATGTTTTGTTATTCCTTTTTGTGTAAAAAAAAAAAAAAAAAAAAATATACCTACTATTAATTAGCAGATAGAAAAGAGAGGAGAGATATTGCATTTGAATAGTATTGTGTTCCTTTAGTTATTTAGTTGTTTATTGATTTATTTTATAAATATTTTTTTTTATATATTTTTTTTTTTTTTTTTTCGTTTTCGGTCGAGTTCAGTTACATACATAATTTAAGTTCAAAACACGACTGATTGCAATTGATTTTAATTAAATAACTTCCATTTAATAGGTAATAATATCACAGCACAATGATTGGTTAACAACAAATATTTAAGCAGACATTAGATTTAAAAAAAAAATATTTATGCCTTATTTTAAGCTCAAATATTTTTAAAATTCTAGAAAAGGAATTACTTTTTTTTATAATCATATTCAAATATCAAAACGATTGAAAACCAATATACTTTAAAAGTTACAATCTAGGGCTTCAATTTCTTGGGTATTCAAAACATCCACTAAGAATTAGAAAAAAGCGAGCTGAATCTATTTAAAACTGCAATGTAGATTTTTTTTTTTGCAAACTATGGTCTCCAACTTGGAACTTTTTTTGCACACGCCCTCTATGAGAACACTAAAATATTTATTTTGTCAAATTTATTATACAGTCAAATTTATAGATGTTCCCTTATGCTATGCAACTTTGACACAATCGATGTGCTATATATATACATATATATATAGCTACGAATATACGTTACCACACCATACAAATATGAAACTTCGGTTACAGAAAGATAAATATAAAAACAACAATGGTACACTCTAATTCATCCGATAAGGTTTTTAATTTATTTTTTGCATATAAAAATTGACATTACTGACCGCACGAGACTATTGACGAATGTAATACTGTCCATTTTCTATTTGATGGACACAGATAGATTCTATGAAAAATTTGCATCCTTCCTGAAATGAAGAAAGTAATTCCTACTTTAAATTGTCATAATTAATTGCCCGTCATCACCTTGGTAAAGAATTTATTTTTAATGAAGCTAGGAGAGAAACAGGTTTCATCACTAAAAAGACGGTTAACAGTTTGCCACGCTTAACGAGAATTTCAGAAACAAATGCAAACATACAATAACAATTCCTACTCACAATTCCTTACTGTTAGAAGAAATGTTCTTATCCGTATTTTACAGTTGGTATATAACGAATAGTTTTATGGTGGATTTACATGTACATATCTTCGTCTGACTTCTGAAAAAAGGGGATGCATAGTTAAAATTTACATTTGTTGGATAGAGAAGGAACATTAAAATGCAGAAGATCTTCGTACATGCAGATTATAGAAAGTTAACTTAAAGAGTGGATAAGATAAAAATCACAATGGATATGGCAATGAAACAATCAAGTTACATTTGCTTTTCCCGACGATTCGGCAGGGGTTGCTGCCTTCTTCAACCCTGCCGAAACGTCGGGAAAAGCAAATGTAACTTGATTGTTTCATTGCCATATACATTGTGACCAAAAAAGCCGAAGGATAAATCAAGAGTTTTATTTTATGCACTCTTTAAGTATACTACGAATTGGTCAATAATTCATCTTTAATGATTATAGAAAGTGCCATAATGCAAATATGAAGACGAACATGTTCATCTTCTTTGGAAGATTCTCTTTCTTTAGAAGGTTCTCTTTCACACGCTCAGAGTTTTTCAGAGTTTTGGCATACATCTGTCCCGCTCTACTTTTCTTCGTTTTTGCAGACGAAGATACATGTAAATTCAGCATAATTTGTTCATTAACTTGGTTATTCTCCTATAATCAATGGCTTTCTTCATTCATTCATTGCAATACAATGGCTCCATGAGATAATTAACATCTAATTCTCAATCCACTGTGCCAACAAAAAAATTTTTCCTTTCCTTCTATTCCTTCTAACTAGTGCCAATGCGCGGCAAAGACCTGAGGTCTTACAGGCGTATAGTTAAAAATTTATTATTATTATTAATTTCTTAAGAACGAAGATTCCGAATTAAGTGTCACAGTGGATTGACAATATGGTGGTTATCAACTCATGAACACACACCACTAAATTAGCAGTAAAGAAATGCATCCCATTTCCACCCAAAAATACACAAGCATTTATTTCTTAAAATAACAACGTAAGAATTAAACAACAAATAGGAATGATCTAATTATTTTCGTTTAAGCCCAAAATACAAACAAAAAAAATATCTAGTCGAATCGATGCCATATAAATCTACATAAAATAAGTAGATAGCCAATCATTGTGTCCATCAAACAATATAAGTTTTGTTCACATTCTATAAACCAACTGTTATTCATTTTATTTTTTTAAAATAAAATTCATATAATAAAAAAATACTTGTTAACTATACAAAATATCAATAAAACACATAAAAATATACAATATATTTTATTTGCAACAAGAGACTGCTCTAGTTATTAATATTTTTTTTTTTTTTATTATTTAATTTAATCTTCATTTTATTTTATTTTATAATTATTAAAAACAACAAATAATTTCATGTATCATAATTTTAATAATTCTCCAAACCAAAACAGTATTTTTAAAAAGAAAAAGAAAAATTTAAATAAAACAAAGAATTATTTACACAAAACAACACAATACAACATATTATTATATTTTAAAAATTTTAATAAAAAATACATAATAAGAGTATATATAAAATTAAATTTTTATATATATTCATAACACGTTCAAATTTGTTTGTTTTATTTATTTTATTAATTGAGTTTGTTATGTATTTTTTTTGGAAAATTTGCAGAGAGAACACTTTTATTTCAGCAACAAATGTATAACAAGTTTACGAGTTTTTTTTTTCACAAAAACACAGAGTCTTCAAAGGATTTGACAAATAACGACAACAGAACTGAGTTGTTCTTTCAGGCCAAACCGAATAAGAGTGATTCCAGAAAATGTGAATAATGTAGAAAAGTTGAAAATTTCTCAGTTCTGATTATTGTTGCGTATCCGTTCCGAAACTTGTTATCTTAGAAAAGCTACGGCAACGTTCTGTAAAAGAAATATTGACGATTACCAGGGCATATTTGTGTTATATCAACTGCATACAACAAATATATCTGTTTTCTGGGCTACCGAGATATGTTCCGGGTTTATTTACTTTTGTATTAATAAAATAAAAATTCCTCAACGATTTGATGTCTGAGAAAACCGAGGACAATCAATCGGAGGCAAAATATTCGTCCATCAGATGAATTCGGAACGTGTAACTCTGATTTTTACATTTTAACGCACATGTAATTTTATGGGGAAAATATACGATCTCATATAAATCGCAAAATCGGATACAATTACACCTTTATCGGAATTGAATGAGACGATTTAAAATTCTGCTCATAAGGTTGAAAAAGTAAATTTGTCGACATAAATTAATAGGGTAGAGTAATTCGACGCATGTAAATATTTAAATTGAACACAATTTTCTTCAAAGATTAAAAAAATATATTTTATTTTTGCTTTTTAGGGCCAATTTTTCAATAGTCATAGTATTTATTCTTCAAATAAATCAAAAAATTGTTCCTGTAGCTATAGCATTAATTCCTCTGATGGCTTAACTGATGATTGAAAAATCGGCTCTTAATGTTGTAGCTGTCAGTTTAAAAAAAAAGTGATATCTGTCATTTTGGTAGCTTAGGCTTAGAGATTCAAAAAGTTCCAAATATATCGGTTTATTCATTTAACCAGCTCAGGTTTCTGATATCTCAGAAATAATTTCTGAAGATTGTGCCGTGCATGTGCATATTTCTGCGATTGCTGATTTTTCTAAGATCTTATATTTTTAATTTTCTCCTCCATAAAATGAGAAATATTTGTTTTGTCAGTTTGACATACGTAATTTGACAACAAATCGGAGAAACATTTTTTTTTTAATTTCGCAAAATCAATCAATTTTTGATTTGGATCCGTCAAAGCGCAGATTTTGCATTTTGCAAGTGAATCATCATCAAATTAATTGGTAAATTCATGGAGCTCATATTTATGATGACGGGTTTTTTTAAGTTATGAAACAGACATAAAATTACACGTGTTATGACAAAAAAAATCAATTCCAAAGGGGTTTCTATTCACCACGAAAATAATCAATTTTTAGATTGAAATCAGAGTTTACCAAGAGAAAACACCATTAGATCTTAGAAACTGATCAACTTATTGCAACATAAGAGAATTACAATTGTTTAAAGGTTCAATTTTTAATTGTTTGCGCATGTTTGTCATTTGAAGTTGCCTTTCAAATTGACTTTAATTTTACGTTTTTAGGAACAACACAAAATAAAAGGAACAATTTTGCATGGTATCAGGATTGGGAGTGCGAGATAATTACGACTTCAAATAACAATATGCTAGGTTTCAAATTCTCTCTTTTTTTTTTTTTAAATAGCAAAATAAACATTTTGACAAAAAAAGATTGCTGATAAAAACTACTCTTTTCTTTGCTTTTTTTGAAGTATCAGCCACCTGATTCAGAAACAACTGATTTTCTTAACTCATTTCTACACGACTACAAGGATGGAACTTTTGTCATAGAAAAGCTTATGGCCGTTTAATACAAAAACGCCAGACCTAGGCCGAATTTTTCAGTACGAAGATTAAAGTTAAACTCAAGTTAACTCACCAAATTAAAAGGGTTAACTCGTTTCATCTCGCTTAACATTCCGTTTTGACGAAATAAAACGTATATGTAAGTTATTCGGTCGCTAATTCTCCGTCTGGACCATAATCTGCTCAGAATTTAATAAAAATAAATTTCTTATTTATAAATACTAGCCTGCTTTAGGTGCTTTATGGAAGTGAATAATTGGACAAAACATTATCTAGCAATTATACCTATCAGATTACGTAGTGTTGGCAAAATTATGGAAATCTTTTGATGGCTTCAAGCTTAAATCATGTCTGTGTGTGTATATAACGTACGTACCGATTAGTTCCTTGTTTCTTTAAAATGAAAATAACCAAGGATTGAAAGTAAGTTCTTATATAAATTGTATTCATAATGATGAGCTACAGTTTTGTGTATTTCTGCAAATTTAAATGTATCTCAATGTTGTGACCATTTTATGTGTTTTTATTTTTCTTCTTATTTTCATTTTATTTATTTAACATTTTAATTGAAATAAATATATTGATGCTATATTTGAGTTTAAAGTGTTCATAAACTGGTTGCCTTTGATAATAAATTAATAATTTGTTGTTTAGGTGTTAGATAATTTTTTTTATTTCGATTTAAATGTGAAAAAAGAAAAGAAAATGATTAAGTATATAAATGTATAACGAAGTATACAACTTGCAACAGGATTCTTAAATATTAAAACAAAAAAAAAAACAATTTGCTTAGAAAAAGAATAAAGAAAATTTGTTGCCTATGTAAGCAATATTAATTTATATGATGTGTGATTTAATAAACATATAAAAAACTTTCTGTTTTAACTTTCAATTTCTTAGAAACTTAAATATTTATACATCAATAAACGCATTTATTAATTTTTTTTTTCTTATTTTAATTTGTTTGTACATTACATATAAATACAATTTTTTATAAAATAAGAAACAAACAAAACAACAAAAACCTTTTTGGAATCATGTGATATAAATTTATATACATACATTACTAAAATAAAAATAACAAATAAAAAAAATTAATTAAAACTTACTTACACATAAACAGTATGTTAAATAAAAACAAAACGAATTATTTTCAAAATTACACAACAACAAAAAAATGAAACCATTAAAGAAAAATATTCAAATTTAGATAAAAAAAAAAGAAATTCATTCATTCCCGACACCAACAACAAAAATTATATAAAAATACAAAATAAATTTAATTAACAGAAAAAAAGAAAATCAAAAGTAAATATTAACAATTTTTTTTAAATACAAAACAAAACAAGCTATATATTATTACTATATATAAGCCATTTAGTGCCATGTATATAAACAAAACAAATAAAGACAAAAAATGGAATACTAACATTTATACAATATATTACAAAAAAAAAATTATATATACACAATATATATATATATATAAATATATATATACATATATATATATATCTACTAAAAATAATAATAATAAGATTAATATCTAATGATAAACCACTTTAACAATAATTAAGAAGTAGAAAGACGTTAAAAGTATATATATATTGATTTATTATTAATTTTAACACGACAAAATAGCTTTTAATATTAACAACAACAAAAGAAAAAAAAAAAAAAAACAAACAAAGTACATACATTATTATACATAAATTTATAAATTTGCTTTATAATGTATACATTATTATATATTATAAATAAATACATATATATTAAATACAAATACTTACGCAATATAAAACTAGAATTGTAATATAATTAAAAAACACAATTTATGCGTAAAAGTTTTAAAGAAGATGATGATGTATATAATATAGTTGATTAAAAAAAATTCAAAAAAAAAGTTAATTAAAGCAATTTAAAATAAAAAAAAGTCCGAAAAACACAAAACGGGAAATGTTAAAAATTTTTACACAATATGCATTTGAATTATACAAAAAGCCAGAATCAGCATAAATTGATAATGTATTTATTTTTTTTTTATTAAAGCCTAGTATACAGTTCCTCAACAAAAAAAAAACAAACTACATGCATTTCTTATGGGAAAGATTTTTGCGGAAAAAAAAAGTTTGACGTTTAATTTTTTTTATCGAGCTGTGAACCAACCCTGACAAAAAATTTTGTACTCACTACTGCTCACCACGAATATTTTTCGCGCAAAACAAGGTCAGTGACATTGTTTTGTGGAAAAAAAAAAAGATATTTTTCGTTTCACCCCAGATGTTAAAAAAAATATTTCTCAACACTCATTTATTTTTCGTTCAAAAGAACTGTACTAGGCTTAAACATGAAAAACTTTGAATAGTATAAGGGAAGCTTTTCTCTTGAAATCGAATTATACCTACGTTTGTTATTCCTCATGAATGTTACCTAGGTAGTTTTAAACTAAAGTGAAATTTCATTACGTAAATTTATTTGTAATCATCGAACTTTTCACAAGGTTTCAAAGAGATGTTCCTATACAATTACCCACTTTAGGTTTTTGAAATGCCATAATTATACTTGTTTCAAAATTAGGGCCGCTTTATTTATTTTATAGGCATTTAAAAATATTATATTTTTTTGAAAAAATGAAGTTTTTACTTACAAATTGACCATTCTACAAAATATGTATTAAATTTCACCAAAAACTTTTTTCTAATTTTTAAGTAAACTATATTAAGTAACTATATGCTTTTCTTACATATTATATTTCAAAATGTGTGATACCATTTGCTCAGAAAGTATCCAACTGATTTCGATAAATTTTATACGGTTTGAAAGCCATAGTTGCGGAAAGGTGCAGAATATACCTGAGACACGCATTTACATACTGTAGGTCATTTTTATTTTTGGACTGCCGATCACTTTGCATATTTAAAAAAAAATTAATTTAAAATTTATAGAACAAATTTTGTGTGATTTAATTTTCAAACTAATTGTTTGACTCTAGAGAAAAGTTTCTTTCAAGTGTCAATATTAGGGCTGGCCACGAGACAAAACTCTGCGAGACTTTTGTAAGTCCCAACTTTTTTCTTTTCTTTTTTTAAAAAAAATACAAAATATATGTATCTAATTATTAGTTATATAATAATAATGTATTACAAATTTAAATTAACGTTTGAATTTATACATGTTTTATCTATATAAGCCACTAGCCCATAAAAAAACTGCCTTTTTAAGTTTAGAAAATAAAGTGCATTCGCAAAATTATTTAAATTTGAAACCATAAATTTTTATTTAAGGAAAGAAGGGGTAAGAACAGCATATTTAGTGTTGACCGCTTTTAAATCTATATAAACAAGTTTTTTTTTAAATAAAATAAAATCTTTAATTTGCAAGTCTATTTATTCATTAAAGTACTTTGAGTAATTGATAAAATGAATCTTTAATCATATTTAGTTCAATTTTTCTTCACTGTAGTTTTGGGTCTTGGTTTGGGTTTTTTATCTTGGGTTTTCTAAAGAACAACCTAGTTATAACATCCGCCATGAATTCAATTTATCAGTTCTTATTTTTCGTTATTGGTTTAAAAGTGAAACATTTACCGCTATTAATGTTGTCGTTTCACAAAAACGACACGATTATAGGGGAGATAATTGGTGTTTCGTTAAAACAAATGTCGCCATTTTATGAGAAGGGCTAAATGCCGAGAGAATGCCAAAGTTTTATTTTTTTTTTTCAAAGGAAATTGTCGCTTCTAGAGCCAACAAATTCTCCAAATTTGTTAGAACCCATATAGACAAAAATTCCAGGTTCACCAGAAATTGTGTATATTTAAGCTACCAAGCAAATTATATAGCCTTTTAGAAAATCCCTTAAGGTGAAAATGAGTAGGTTAGCTATATATTAATTTTTATAATTTTTGTAAAGAAACAACAGGTGTGTTTTTGTTGTGTCTTTTTTGCTTAAAATAAGAGTGCGACTAAAAATGCCATCTCACCACTTACTTTATGTACAACAGTTATACCTTTTACATACAGAGTTATAATTATGTTATAAAATTAGCTTATTTCATAACTCGATAGGTTTCATGGCTACTGCCTCTTGCGAGGATTTGACAAATCCTGCAAGAGAATCACTTGTCATGAATAAATGCTTCTCGTCTAGCCGTTCGGATTCGGCATTAAATTGTAGCTTCCTTCCATTCCTGTCGACACGCGCACACAGGAATGGTTGCGAGTTGTTAGTCACTAGGCCCTGGTTCTCCATGAGCCGTTGCGCCAACCAATTTATTTTATTTTGTTTAGGTTAATTGCTGATAACTTAGATACATTCTGGCTGTGTTTTGTATGGAAATAATATGTCAAGTTTGCACAGAGCGTACAAAGAAACAGATACTTTAAATAAATACAAAAGAGCTGAAGCCAAAACATTATTTAAATTTATCTAGCTTTCGCTTGGGAAATACATAAGGAGCCCAATTCTAAATTAAAATTCCCGGAGAAATACTTGCCGTTTCCCTATTCTCTTATTCTAAACGAGAAATTCCCGGGAATTTTGTTCCCTTTTTCTTATTCTAAGCAAACTTCGAATATGAGAAATAATACTGCGAGGAAAAAGCTGGAATTCGAAATGTCCATAAAATTGAAAATGTTAATATATTTGATGTGAGGAGCATTTTAATTTTTTGGGAACAAATCTCCCGTGGAGTTATTTTCCCGGGGAATATTTAGAATTGGGCTGAAGATGTGATTTTGTATACCCTCTCAATGATAGGTTAATATACACTTTCGAGGACGAAACTATAGTAAATAAGCTGACGAAGGTTATTTTCCTGTGAAAAAGGCGAAATATTCGAAAGAAACGTGACGCCAGTCATAGAAAAACGTACACGTCGTGTGGTGTGAATCTTTTATCATATAATGATTGTGGCAAAGGACTGTTTTAAAAATGATAGTTGTTATGATTTTTGGTAGTGCACGTACATATATTTTGAATTGGTAGCTCTAAATCACGTTTCTGGTAGTTTTTATTTTACACTACACCCTGTCTTCGACCAGTTCAACACAAAGTATATAAATGAATGTCAGTATTCAAACAATATGTGTGTATGTACTTTGTACTGTACATACATATATAGGTTCGAATCTTTGATGTCTGTTTTGATTTCGAATAATTTATTCATTATACAATTCCAGCCTCAGCCATTTGACATGAAAAGTGAGGAATTTATAGTAAAAATTAAAATTTGTATAGCAAAATATATGGGTTTGGCTTGGAGTGTAATGATTTCTACGAGAAAAACTCGTGTTGGACGCCTTTCAAAAAATATTTGTTGTCTGTGTTTTATTGGAAAGATAGCTAGCGAAAAAATACTCTCGGTAAAAACAATAAAACTAATTTCGTTTTCGATTGGAGGTTCGGAGTTATAATCCTTTTTTACTCCTATTACTCCTGAACACTTCGATGGGACTTCCGAGTAATGTTTTCGGATTGTTTTTCTGTTGCGCATTTTATAAATTGACTTTGGAGTCTATTCAAAATAAGTATAACATTTTTGAAACTAGTCCTAGTTGGGCTTAATTTTCATGATGGCCAGTTGCACTTGTCAGTTTTTGTATGTTAACAAATCGGAAAGCTTCATAAAAAAGATTAATATTTCAACCTTCAAAAGTTCATAGATTAATTAAGTTCAAACACTGGATTGAGCTGCAAGAAATCTCCCAACCTAACAATACAATGACTTGTTGCTTAAATTTACTGAAAAGAGCTAGGTACCCTCTTAAAAACTATTCAGAGTGTTCTTTATATATTTTTTAATTGAATCTTAATTGTCCGTTATCAGTTAAAATAAGTAAATAATGAAGGATGTTTTAAAAATTCAAAGAGTACATACATTTACTTAAAAATTGCTTCAATATTTTCAATAACTATTTAATATATTTTCATACCTTCTATTTTGTTTGTTTCCGAACTAAACTAAAAAAAAACTTACAATTAAAAAAGCTCAAAATGCTGAACATAGATTCAAGCATACACACTACAACAACAAATTAAATTGAATTATTAATGAAATTCAACAACAACAAAATACACAGTTTCCCTAATTGGCTGAATATTTAAAGTTAAAGTAAATATAAATAAATTAAGCTACGCTTCCAAGTAATAAATTGAGAAAAAAAATATTTATAAGCATTTTTATATAAAATATATTTACTCAGTAAACAAAAAATACCACGTTTTTTGAAATAAATGCGATTCTTAAAATACATATTATTGATTTATTGTTTATGCTTTTAAGTTTACGTTTATATGGCAAAATTTTGTAAAATAAATATAATATAACATTTAAATTATATTACATATATATATATATATATACAACAACAACAAACAAAATATACACTTTCACTTTAAAATTAATATTATTGCTGCAGTACAAAACATTTAAATGAGAAAAAAAATAATATTTTTGTTTGTTCCTTTTGTTTTTTCTTATGTATGTATGTTTTTTAGTTACCAAACACTTTTCTTTTTCGATTAAGTATATTAAATTTTGTTATTTATAAATAAAAACCAGTTCAGTATACAAAATGAATACTACTATTAACATATCTTATTTGTAAATTGCAGCCATATCATTGTTATTTAGATGAAAAAAAAGGATTAAATCAAAAATTCAATAATAATAAGTTTATCAAAAATATTTAACAAAAACAAAATGCTATAAGTACTACGACAGCTCTTTAAAAAGGCGGACTGCAGTTTTCATTATATATAAATACAAAAATCAAGCATTATACTTTTCCATAGAAATCATATGCGTTTTTGTTTTTCATTTTTAAATAATCACAAAAGGTATAAAGAATTAAAACAAAACAAAATAGAACAAATGAAAAAAACAACTCAAGAGCTTCCACAAAAAGTTATTCTTCACAATAAATTTCTATTTTCGCCCTTAATTTTTTGTTTTGTATATGAATGCTTCATTTAATAATTATTTGACTAATCAGAGCACTCGAATCCTATTTTGGAAGCTCTTAAATGCTTCTTAAAGAAATATTAAAAAAAAATATAATTCATAACAAAAAAACAGCTATCAATACAACAAATAAAAAAAAGAAACACAAAACATTGGAATTATGCAAAACCAAAAATGCTTTACAAAAATATAAAACAAAAAACAGAAAAAAACTTCAACTAAGCAAACAAAAATAATAAAACATTTATTAACATCAACTATTTGTTAAAATTAAGTGCTTTTAACAATTATTTTTAATTGTAGAAATATTTAAACGAGAGATAAAAAAAGAAAAAGTAAAAATTGAAAATTTTTTATTACGTAGAAGTTCTCAATTTTTTGTGAATATCAATTAAAAAAAAATAAATAAAACATATTTTATATATTTTGTTACATAAATAATAATTTCTTTTATTGAGTGATTGCATTTAAAAAAAAAAACAATATGTTTCTTAGTTTTATAAGTCAGGAAAACAGAAAATATTAATAAGTTCATATAGGTACATATATAAAAATATAGGTATTCAATTGAAAACCAAAATTAAAGGAAATAAAAAGTAGATAACATCAATAAACATTAAAATAATATTTTACTAGAAAAGATGAAAAAAAAAATATTATATATATACTGTATATTTCCATAGTTAAAATTATTACTTAAATTATATATAAAAACAAGATTGAAAAATAAAAAAAAAACAAGTAAAAAGGAAAACAAATTTCATCACCTACCTACTTACTACCTTTACTCAGTCATTCTCAAAAAACAAAAAAAAAAAAAAAAATACATAATATTAAGAATAAAGTATAAAATCAAACAAAAACAACAACAAAAAATCATCCTAATCATTCGCGAATCTAGTCACTATCTGAAAACAAAATAAAACAAAAAAAAATGAATTCAAAAATTCTCAGCCAGTTAAAAATAAATTTTAAAAAAGAACCACACAAATTAAAGGTCTTCTCAAAATGATGAAACAAAAACAATTCACAAATTATTATAAATAAATAAAATTTAAACAAAAAACCAAAAAAAAAACATTTACAAGCATTTATAAAAACTAGAGAGAAAGGGGAAAGGGAGGAGGAAGAAAAGAGGAAGGCAGGAGAAACAAGAAAACCAAGTAATATTACTTATATTATGTATTGTTAAAATTCAATTATTATTAAATTACTGAATAATTACGAGAAAATTAAATAAAATAAAAAACAAAACAAAAAAAAAACTGAATAACAATTGAAAATGCTATCCTCATCTTGTAAGCAATTTTTTAAGTAGAAAAATAAAAATTTAAAGAAAAAAATAATCAAAAAATAAAAATGTTTTTTAATTATGACTTATATAAGAATACAG
The DNA here is from genome assembly GCA_949320155.1 of Melangyna quadrimaculata. Lineage (NCBI taxonomy): Eukaryota > Metazoa > Arthropoda > Insecta > Diptera > Syrphidae > Melangyna > Melangyna quadrimaculata. Next base: position 45,998,664 of record OX439483.1, read on the forward strand.
TTCTTTTCAGTAAGACGGTGATAATAAAACGCTTTTTGTGAAAAAAAAAATTCTTCGTCAGTTGTCAGTTTGAAGAGCGACGATCTCTTCAAACTGCCAACAACTGACGAAAAATTTTTTCGCGTCGTATGAGAAGGAAAATATTTTGGTTGATTTTTATTGACGTTTTCTTTTGCGAAGTCAAAAAAGTCGGACCAATCAGTGATCTAACCGTTACACCGACCGACATCTGCGCAACCGTTGTATGCATCACAATTACAATACATTTGACGTGCCCGCCGCGCCGGTTGCGTACAATTATTGTCGTTTACAGCAGATAGTACCTTGTAAAGACACTTTTCCGTTTATCGCTGATGTTTTCATTTTTTCATAGCACTCTGCCTTTTTTGGTTTGGTTTTTGGATGATTAAAATTAAAACATACAAAATAAAATAAAAAAACCATTTCCGGTAAAATGTTTGCATTTTTTAAATGCCAAACATTTTTAATCAGTCAATTAACCCGCACATACAAAGACATCAACACTGAAATTTTCTTGGCTGTCTAAAAACAAAATTGGCGTAATCTTGTATGCGTGATAGAGAACTAATCTACCGAGCCAAAGGCCTTTTTTTGTATTTGATGGCGATAAATCTGTATGTGATCAAAGATTTATCCTCGTTGAAATGATAGGTAGGTTAGGTACCTAACTCCTCCATTGGCAATATTTGAGGCAATAAATTGCCTCACTTCTTTCATTGCCTTGAATACTGTCAATGAAGATCCTTTGGCAATGGCAATGGTTGATGAAAAGCAATAAGGCTTTCCATCGCCGTGGCAATAAATTTTGAAATTTCACCTTTGTCAAAGTGATTTCTACCATATTTTGAATACCTTTTCTTTCATTTTGAAAATTAAGATGAAAATAAGGGGAACCCCGAACAAATTTAGTGAATTAATATTTGATGCAAGCAAAAACAGGGAATTTAACTTAAATTGCCTGGCAATGATTTGCCCACCCATGAAATAAATTTCTTATTCCATTAAAATTCCATTTCCTCAAATATTGTCAATAGAGCCACAGCGGAACCCAACGGCTCCATTGGCAGAATTTGAGGCAGTAAATTGCCTCGCTGATTGCCCAAAAAGGTAAAACTTCAAAATTTATTGACTCGACGATGGATTTGCCCTTGCCAAAGCGTCTCCATTGCTCATTGGCGGAATTCAAAGATATGGTTATAAAAGTAAAAGAGCCGCTGAGTAAACAATCAATCTGAATCTGAGAGCTATACAATGGGAATATAGCATAATAATCTTAAAACGAATATGAAACTAAATTATATTATCAGAATCGTCAAAAGAGTTTTTTTGCTAATTAATGGATTGATTTCAGAAGGCTTATGACCAGTTTGTTCACAGCTAATCATCTTTAATCCATGATTATTGCAACTATCGTCCAAAATTTGAGTTTTTAATCATGGAAATAAATAATCAGCTAAAACCAGCTTGAGTAGTGTTTCTTAATTAGAACCTATATCACATCGCGAATTTAACTCAACTGTGAACAAACTGACCATTAAGGCGTTCCAAAAAAAATTGAATCGGAGCGAAACTCGCAAAGATACAAATTGAGAGTTTCTTCTGTTTGAGCAAGTTTGTTCACAGCTGATTATCTTTAACCCATGATTAGTGGAGCTGGGAAATCCTCAAATGTGTTTGTTGATTAAATTTTGTTTAAAAAATTCAAAGTATGAGTTGCATGGATTTCACTATTCAGCCAGTTTTGGTTGATTAGCGTTAGTTAATAAAATCCTATGAAAGTCACATACTAAATTTAACCCACTGTGAACAAAGTGGCCCTTAATGGCCAATTTACTTACTGTAAGTTAAATGATTATAAGATTCTCATTGAACTGGCCCTTTGTTTTTGATTCCGAACTTCAAAAGGAAAATAAACATTTTTGTTTATTCCCGGAACGTATTTTCTCAAAAATTATATAGAAAAATACAACAAGCTGGCAATGATGTTTTTGTAGCAACTTGTTTCTGTTCCACCACCTGTCATTCAGATTTGACATTTCTCATTTGTTGTCAACACGTGCGACCTGCAATCCTGCATTTATTTTTGTTTTTTTCTGTTTTAATACTTTTGAGTTTAAATAGTTCAAAATAGTTTCTAGAAAAATATTAAATGGCAGAGCAATACAAGTAAGTACAATATTATCATTATCAATCATATCCCTTGCAATAAACTTTTTAATTACCTCCCAAACAGACTCATTCACCCGGTGAAATTTTACCGAGACTATTTAAACAAAGATATTCGTCCCGATGGGCGGGAATTCGATAAACTACGACCAATTGGCATTAACGTTGGCTCAATTATTACAGCCGATGGTTCGGCCGTTGTTAAAGTCGGCAACACCAGTGTAGTGTGTGGAATTCGTGCAGAACTAGCCAAACCAAGAGCTGCAACCCCTGAGAATGGATTTGTTATACCAAATGTTGAACTACCACAAATGTCATCACCAAAATATCGCAGTGGAGCTGGTTCTAGTGATGATTCAGATGTCTTTAGCTGTGCCATACATGATATCCTTACTAATTCCAATTGTTTGAATTTAAAAGAACTCTGCTTGCACAAAGAAAAATTAGTTTGGGCATTGTATTGTGATATAATTTGTCTGGACAATGATGGTTGTGTTGTTGATGCTGCTCTGATAGCTTGTGTAGCAGCTTTGAGGAATTTAAAATTGCCCTCTATTGATTATGATCATAAAATCAATAGAGTACAAGTGGATACAAGTGAAAAGAAGAAGCTGAATATTGGACCTGTGCCGGTGTCAACGACATTTATGGTTTTTGATGAGTAAGTTAAAGTTATTTATTTTTTTTTGTTAATGTAAAACCTATCGACATTGAACGTAGCTTTGTATTCGTAAATTCTACTATTCCAAAGCTGATATCATTTTCACTTTATTAACTTTCGATGATATTCGTTAGTTTAAACTTAAAATTTGAATGAAGAAAGATCCTGGTTTTGGATCGTTTTGTGATTGATTTCTAGTCTGCCCCTTTTATACATCGCATTAAGGCTCTCCCAAACCAACACATTCGGCGCGGCGTAATAACATTCGCCTTTCAAATTTTATTTACAGGGTGATAAATGAGAGTGCCAACACCAACGGCGAATGTTTTTCCGCCGCGCCGAATGTTTCGCGTTGGTTTGGGAGAACCTTTAAAGTAATTGGTTAAACTCAGTCGAGTCAGATTTTAGGGATTTCTGTTAGATTTTGAAAAACTGGTACAAAAAAGGGAACGACTGCTTCCGTTCTAATTTTTTTTTTAAATGTAAGCCCTATCGAGGTATCCGTTTGACTTATCTTGAATATCTCCTCCCAAATTGACCTCTTAACCAACTATGATACAACTCTAACGGAGATTTATTCATAAACGCGTTCGGATATTGCTATTTAATGTTGAAACTATCAAGAGCTTTATTTGTTTCAATCAATCGGTTCCCTACGACGATTAATAGAATTCAACCTTTTATGCGGTAGAACACACGTTTCACGTATGAGCGAATATTAGTTTTGTGGCTGACTACATCGCGGTACATAATTTTGGAAGGCTTCAAGACTTCAGGAGACCCAAAGTCTTGCTTCGCTCAATCGGAAAACGACAGCTCGCAATAAGTAGACTTGTTGAAGGAAATTTAGCCTATTTATCGATATGACCGACATACAATCCAAAACGGTTATAATATTTTATTGTTTTTGTTTCTTTTTTCAGCAACGTCATAATCACAGATCCAACTGCCGAAGAAGAAACTCTCTCAACATCCGTAATTAATATTGCAATTTGCAAAGGAGATGTATGTTTTATACTCAAACCAGGAGGCACTCCCTTCGATAAAGATCAAATGGATGCCTGCATTAAACAAGCCCTACTCAGAGAAAAGGATGTTCTCAAATTACTAAATGAAGTCTGTAAAGATACAAATGGCACTAAATAAAAACCTAAACACACAATTTTTGTTCTTAAATTTTGTTTTTTATTTTCTGTGATATCTAAAAAAAAAAAAAAACAATTCAAAAATTAAGCGAATTAATTTCCTAACCAAAAAGATATAAACACAAGACCAGGAATATCAGAATTTATTGTTTTGTGTTAGATCTTAGACTGCGGATACGGAGTAGTGCTCTGGGAACTTAAACCAATGTGCGCCATGAGCAAAGACACTCGGTAGGAGACCGGCATTGGGAATGATGTTCCACGACAAGTAAAGTGTGACATTGTTGTTCCTGAGGAAGAGATGATCAGTTTACAAAAACAGACTAAAATTTAGGAAGCAAAACTCACTTAAGGCCATTTCCATCATCCCAGAAATAGTACTTGGTGTTCATGTTCTTAAAGTCCAGAACTGTATTCTCGCCGCGCAATATAATCTTATCCCACAACACAACCTGATTTAGTTCATTTTCCTTTGTCTTATATTCGGCAGTCAAATAAAGGAACAATTGCTTCACATTCCAGTTAAAGAGATCTGTTAGATTTGTCTGAAGATCGAATGTCAGGAATCCCAGATCATGTTTTTCACGCGAAGCACCGTAGTCTGGGACGTTTTTCCTAAAAAGGAAAACACAAAAAACACATTAGAGAAAGCTTTAATTATAGTTTATAAATAATTACTTACACCAAAATTTTAACTGTGTTAATTTTGGATTCGGTGCGATAGTCAAGGAACACAGTTGAGATGAAGCAGCAGAAAGTCAAGCAGGCAAGAACGCTTAAAGAATACGCCACAGTGGCATTTCCACGGGTTAGAACTGTATGCATTGTTGGCTAACTAATTTTGTAGTTTATTTAGGTGGTATAATGAATTGTGTTTTTTTGTTTAAGTAGGTATTTAATCAAATTAAATTGAAGTTAATTTTTTGTTGATGGGCACGCCGCTTGCTTTGAGGATGATAGACACGTCTTCTCTTTTGCTTGCAAGCTGACGTTTCAAGAAAAAAACGAAATGTCAAATGACAAGCCGAAAAAGTTTTATTTTTTCTTTATGTTGGTGATACTGATTGTAGTCTGCTTACACTTTATGTATTTTTTACTTTAAGGGAATTTATGCAACGTCGGAAACTTTCCGACGTCGTAAAATTTTAAAGTTTCCGACACTCGTTTCATGAACACCCCTTTATCTAATTGCATTATAATGCGGTGAATAAATTCGGCGAATTTAATTTATTTTGTTTAAGCGTTTGAAAAAAATAATGAAAAATGCTCTGTTTTACTGAAATATTTGTTGTTGTCAAATTTTGATACATAAAATGTCATAATACTTTTATGAAAAGTTTTCCACGTTTACTATACTTCATTTACGACGTTTACTATACTTCATTTACGACGTTTACGACACAAATTCTTTTGGGAAAGTTTACGATTTATCGTAAAAGAATTTTCATACAAATTGTGATAGTTTGTTTACGACGTCGTAAACTTTCCGACGTATACCCTTTATGTTTAAACATCCGTACACCTTAAAATTTGATTGCAGTCTAGATCGCTTTCACACAAGGAAACTGAGTTGCCAGCAATTTTTAGTTTGTTGGCAAGAATGGCGTGGGGAATGACAAAAATTTCCCCTCATACCCTTCTCGCCTACAAACTAACTAGTTTCTGGCAAATCAGTTTCTTTGTTTGAAAGCGGTTCTATTCTGGCAACTTCGCAGATGCCTCACAAGTCAAAATAACCTCATAACTCGTGGAAAAATTGTTTCATAAAAACTAAGAAATTATGATCTGCTCCTTGGCAGATCACAACTCCTTTGTTCTGTTGAGGTTTTTTATGAGGGCTTCCGCAGAATACGAAATTGTGAAACCTCACAAAAAATTGGGACCTATGAGCCTCAGAACGGCAGTTAAACCGAATTAACTCACAAAAATCAAGGCGTTAACTCGAGCTTTAAGGCTCTCCGAAACCAAATTGAAGGCGACGCGAAACGTTCGGCGATGTGTCGCGACGGCAGTTCTTGTTGTTATTTTAAGCATTGCTTATTTGTAATTTTTTTATTATTGGGAACGATTCACCCTACAGAGCGAATGTTTCACGAGCAAGCCGAATGGCTCGGAGCTTATTTGGTTCGTTCCGTTGGAAAATCCAAATGGTTCGGGCCGAACATTTTTGACATTTATTTTGACACTGAGCTGTTTGGGTTGCTCGTGTAGGGCCAGCTTAAATTCTGACTGGCAAATGTTTCACCACCACGCCGAATGTTTTGCGGTTTGGGAGAGCAACGAATGAATTGTTTGCGCCCGTCTAACCTCAAAATCACTCTTCGCTTTTTTGCTCTTTATTCGCGACGAACCATGTGAACAAAATGTCAAATTAAACGAGTGTCCGTTCGTTCGTTGTTCGCTCTCATGTGATTTTTTTCTTGTTCTTGGATGAATTCTTTATTCGTTTTTCGAAAATACAAGTAGGAAGGGACATATCTGTAATGTTTTTTTATTTGGAAGTTGTTTGCGATTTTGTGTACAAATTCGTTTTTTTCGTCCGCGTGAAAGAAAATCCGCCCGGAAAAATTACATTTCACTCTTCCCTTATTGTAAGTTTCAGGCAAACAAAATTTCCCTGTTCGTAAAAATTCGCTTATTGGCACTATTGACAGCATTTTTTTCATGTGAAACATGTCATTTCAATTACAGGAAGATTTCCATTTAATTTTTGGTGGCGAACGAGTTGTTGTAAAATGGAGGGTGAAACTCGCAGTAGCTTTTGAAAATCCGGGCGAACAAAACATTTTCGGGCGAAATGTTTTCCGGGTGAAACTCACAATAGGGCTGATTGAGTTCTTCAGTAAGAATTGTTGTTGCCTTGATTAGACGGATGCGCACGATTTTAGGCGATAGCCGCTGACATTTACCAATAAACTTGTTTTATGAAAGTAGATTCAAATGTTAGTACTTTACTTACAATTTAAAATAAGCGCTGCTTTCTTTAAGTTTTAAAGTACATGGAATTTGAGATTCTGCGAATTCGAACACTTTTTATTGTATAATCGAGTTATAGTTATGTCCTTGTCCATCGACACTAGTATCAATTAGTAATAAAGTTTTTTCTTAATTTTTTATTAACATTTCTACATAGAGTGGAGACATAGCTACATTCGTGTTTTTAGCTTGTACATAATAAATATAATAAAATTCATTCCTATTTATACTTAAACAACATATGATTTGAATAACATTTAAAAAATTAGTTCATATACCTATATATAAATAATTTTAGTAGATTGCAATTCTTTTAAATTTAAAACTTATCCGTGGATGGACATAAGTCCTCAGTCCTTAGTTGAATATCTTGCATTGTTCGCAAATAGGTTGCTCATAAGTTCCACATTCACTGTAAAATAAGAAATTCGTTTATTAAACGGTAAATTAATTCATAGAAAATATATATGCATCATACAAAAGCATTATGCAACTGCGACATAAGAAACGACCACAGCCAATGCAGGACGAAGCGCAGAACTCACAGAGTCCTAGATTGCAATTGAAACAATCGCCTGTAATGAAGGCTTCTTTACCGCAACAGTTTGAAATAATTTTCTCTTTGGGGAACCCTTCAGGCTGGAACAAATTGAAAGTTGATTGATTGATTGAAAGTTGAAACCGGTTTTAACATCAGTCATATCAGAAGAAGACAGTACAGATTCGTGGAAAACATCAAAACAAGTTAGAACAGAAAATCTGTTCTAAGAAGTTGTTCCACCTTGAAAGCAATTACAGAAAATCCTCTTCTGCACAATTACCTTTTCTTTGGAGGCGAAGACCAAGTGGCCGCTTCCACTTAAAATAACAAATTGTGATATTTCTGCACATCCCGGGGGCTTAGTGACATCAGAATTGTCCAAATTCTGTGCGCCTCTGAACAGCATTGATATAGTTTTACCTTCGAAATAATAATAACCATAAATTCATGGTATGTCTAGTAACAAATAAAAACTCACTATGGATTCTTTTCATTTTCTCGTCGCTGAGTCGGTCAATTTTTTGTTGATTAATGAACATTTTGCTTTGTAGCTGATATGGGTACTCATCGGAACGCAGTCGCTTGCGGCAAATTGTTTCCATTTTTGTTTTTATAAATAAATCTAACAATTGTTTATATGAGGAATTTCCTAATAAATAATAGTTCTTTCCGCGCTACGGGCTTTAAAAATTTTAATTTTAAATTTGTTTAACCATGTGGAACACATGATTTTGAAGTTTGCTTTTCTGGTGTGGACTGTGGGTTTAAATTGATCAGTGATACCAATAAGACTAAACAAGTTAATGCCATAGTCCCTGTCTACATTGCACGATTTTTCCCGCGATGATTGGAGAAATCGGCCGAAACTGGAGGGATCATATCGGCTGTACCTCTCAATCGCACAGGATTACAACAACAATTTTTTGTCGGCATTGGAAAAATCGTTCAATGGAGACCGGGACATAGCCATGCCGTGGTTGCATTCGCTGAATTGACCTTTTTTGATTTTATTTTTTGTTAAATAAATCTAGATTCGATATTTTGTATAGGTTAAACTCGACTTCGAGCTAACTCTAAAATCCTTTATAATTTAGGCCTATTGTTTTTTTAGGTGTCGTTCCATTCTGTAAATAACTTGGTAAAAAAATGAAAAACGTCGTCTCGGTGCGTCTTTTTTTCAATTTTCCGAACCTTGGCGTGACGTGTGACGACAAGAAACGCTTTGTGCCCGATTACACGATTCGGTTTTTCGGTTGTTTCGTCTTTCGTCTTTTTGACAGATTGGGTGAGGGGATTAAAAATGTAGAGGAAAGGAATTAACGAAAGCAGGAATGAAAATTTCAAGACCGCCTTATACAAAAACAAACTCAAAAAAAATTGTGACCTGTGAGTCTCACAGGCTGTAAGCCTTATTCTGCCAACCTCACTGATGCTTCACAAGTCACAATAACTTCATAACTCGCTGTGAACTCGTCTCATAAGAACTTAAAAATTATGATCTTCTACTTGGCAGTTCACAAACTCACATTGTTCTTGTCAGGTTTCTTAAGAGGGCTTAGGGCTTCCACAGATTACGAAATTGTAACCGCCTTATAAAAAACCTCACGAAAAAAAACTCACAAGAAATTGTGACCTCTGTTAACCTCACAACGACAAAAAAGGACAGTAACATGCCTAAAATATTGGCAATGGAGCCGTTTGGGTTAAGCCGTAACTACATAGACCTACTTTTGTACAAAAGTGCAAAAGTGAGAAATTAAAATGTTCGCTAAAGAAACGTGCTTGCACAAAAACATACGAAAATTGTTTTGACATGTAAATTAGACCACCATGCACGATTTTCCATTGTTTCTTTGCAAGCAGGTGCTTTCAGAATAGATATTTATTTCTCAGTTTTGTACTTTTGTACAAAAGTAGGCCTATGTAGTTAAGACTTTAAGGCTTAACTACAGACCTACTTTTTGCAAAAACTACAAAAGTTAGAAATAATCATATATGCCAAGGACACCCGCCTGCAAAAAAACATGAAAATCGTTCTCATAGATAATTTTAGCAAAACACAATTTCCAATTTTTGTTTTGCAAGCGTGTGTCTTCAGAATAGATTTGTTTTCTTGTTTTTGTACTTTCTGCAAAAAGTAGTTTAGGCTTTTTGGAATAGTCCCACACTTCACTTTTGACTTCCCCTCAAAAAAAAAGCACCCTTTTACGACATTTTTATAATATATAGTCTATATATAAGTCTAATTTTTCAAAACAGTAAAATTATATATTAGGCGGGTTTTGTTTCAACTTACAGCCAAGACTATACAGTCTTAAAAAATGTTTTAATATAAGCTACAAAACAACAACAGTTTATTGTGTATGAAAACACACAAAATATTTTATTGAAAAATAAAATAAAATGCTATAATAGCAACGAGGCTATCGTAAGACTGGATATTCAACATGGCTTGCGATTGTCTCGTTGCGATAGCATTTTGTTTTATTTTTCATTAGATTCAATCGAATATTTTGTATTCAGAATAAAGTGTTGTTGTTTTGTAAGTAATATTAAAATATCTTTTTTTAGAAGTAGCCCGTAGCGTAATGGTTAGTGCGTTCGACAGTCACGCTGGATGTCTGGGTTCGCTTCCCAGCCTCGTCCACCTAAAAACTAAAAAGTTTTTTTTCAGGGCTACTGCCTCTTGCGAGGAATTGACAAATTCTCCAAGAGTATCACTTGTCACTAATAAGTGCTTCTCGTCTAGCCGTTCGGATCCGGCATAAAAATGTAGGTCCCTTCCATTCCTGTCGACAGGTGCACACAGGAATGGTTGCGAGTTGTTAGTCACTAGGCCCTCTGGTTCTTCATGAGCCGTTGTGCCACCCGATTTGATTATTTGATATGAGCGCGTACACAATAACCACATTAATGTAAAAAAGTCACAAAAAATGTATTAAAAATTAACATATTTCAGATTCTGGCAGCTGTTTTTTGACTTTTATTTATTTTTTCAAAGTACACTGTGACTACAAAAAAAAGTATACACTTCGCTCATGAGAACACTAGGTTTCTGGTGTATATTTGCTTCTGTGGACATTGTAATTGTCAAAACATAATGTCGTTCTTTTCATAAAAAATACTAATTTCTCTTTTCCTCTTTGCTGACAATGTGTCATGATTTAATAAATTAAAAATGAGAAAAAAATGTAGTATCATACCAAGGTATATATATTACAGGTAATATCATTAGGCGTGTACCATCAACTGAGCGCTCCGAGCGCTCAAGGACTTTTTAAGTGAGACAAAAACTGAGCACTGAGATCTTTTGCGGAGATTTCTGATCCAAAAATTTCTTGGATACTTTACTCAATTTTTTTTCTCAGTCGGAACAGCTGTTTGTTTGACAACCAAGTATAATTTTTTGAGGGTGTGCAAATAAGAAAGTGGTAAATAAATAGATAATAAAGACGAAATGTTGATGAAAACTCAAACTAATTGAATAAGCTATAATCATTTTCATCAATTTCAATAATTTTTTTGCTTTAACAATTAAATATTTAAAGAAAAGTTGAAATTTTATTTCTAAACTTGTATGAGAATAATAACACATGTGTTTTTTTTTTTGTAAACGAGCGGAGAATGTTGTCCCACCAAATGATTCTGCCTCCGTTAATCTGACATTGAGTGCTCATTGAGCGCTCAGTTTGTGGTACACGCCTATTAACGTTTTCATTTTTGTTCAGTTCTGCGCATTTGTCAGAATGGAAGAAAAATGGCTGATTTAAGTTCGGTTTTGTGTTCTGTCATTCTGTCTCGTGTGTGTTCATTAATTTAAATTTCTTTTCAATTCTGCAAAAGTTTAGTTTAACTAATTTGTCCATAAAAATAACAAAAAAAGTATTTAAAAAAGTGTATCCGGGCCAATTAATCAGTGCTAAGCACTTATGTAAGTTAAAATAAAAATGTAATTAAAAAAAAAGATAAACTAAATAAGGTGTATTACTAACAACAATTGCGATGGATACAATATCCATAATTAATCGTTAATAGGCTCGTTTTAAAGCTTGAACTTTGAACTTTAAATTAAGTGTAAAATCATAAAAAACCGTTGGACAGTTTTCGCGCAATCGTTTTAAAAAACAACACAAAACTTAACTTTTTTACAATTTTCACGAATTTATTATTTTTTTGTTTACCTTTCAGTTGTCATTATTGTCATTTTTCATTTTGACACAAAAACCTACTCTGAAAGCATCCATCTTGAAATTTGACAAGCTGCGCGTGATAATACCTTAGATATGTGTACTGTGGTATCATACGGGCTTAAGGACAAACAAAACACACCTATTATTATTTTTTTTTTCTCAAATTCGTTGTTCTAATTAATTCTTCATTAAGGAAATTAAAACTAGATGCTTTTATATCTTCTAGTTTTTGAGTAAATTGAAAATTACCAAATCAGGCTTCTTATTTAACTTTTATTTTTTAATTATTTTTCTTTGTGGATAATAAAAAACAAAAATAGTTCTGTTTATAATAAGTAAAGTACAGTAAGTCATTTAGCTTTACCCAGAATGCACCACTATGGTTAATTTTCTACCTTCATTGGGATGCTGCAACATGATGAGGTAGTTGATGATGTTTTTGCCAGGAATAAATTCAACATCTTTTGGTTTGGTAGAAACTAAATCCTCAAATGAACAAAAAATGGAAAAATTCCTAAGTTTACGATGAAGCAGCGGATGTTTAGCCACCATTGTGTAAAAAAAAACACTTTATTCTCACAAAGGCTGATTAAAGAATTACATTTGTTTATTAACTTGTTACACATCATGTGCATGAACAAAAAAATAACGGGACAAATTTTAAAGCTTGTGCGTTTTTTTTTTTCTATGATCTATTACGTGCAGTCCGTAACACTTAAATAATCTTACAAAAGATTTCAATTAATACAATTGTTTGTTTTAAGCTTTAATGTGTTGAAACTTTGCTAGTTATTTAAATTGGACGAGAAATTTATGTGATTGCTTGGAAGTTTTTGTATGGAAAATTTGTAATCCATAAGAAACTGTGCGTATAACCAAACTTGCACCCACCCCAAATCCTATACTGGGCCAAGCAAGGGGGTTGCAGGGGGCAGCATGCCCCCCTTCCCTATCATACTGTTTATGCACTAGTGCAACCAAAATACAAAAAACCGGAAAAATAAATACAGTAATTTTTAATTTGCTTAAAAGCTAGAAGATGTTGAACATTCAAACATTCATAAATAATAAAAGCGTTCGGTTTTCGTGTTCGATTCAAAATTGATATAAGCATTGACCGCAAAAATTTCATTTAGCACATCATTTCACAATTTTGAAAAAAATTGGTCTAAACTTTTTTTTAATTTTTTTTGGTCTTGTTTTTGAGTTTGCATGCGAATTTTTCAAAAATTATTGACTTAAATAATTTAATTTATAATTTAGGATTAAGAAACAGATTTCTGGCTTTCAAAATCGGTATAGTATTTTATTTTCAGTGTTGCCGTTGTTTTCTTACTAATTTTTTCTTCATTTTAAGTAGATTTTTTTCTAAAATTTCCCCTCCCACCCAAACGGAAGGAGATAGACCCCCCTCAGTAAAAAATGATTGTATTGAACTGTTCTACAAAAAACCATTATTATTTCTTGGCGCCTAAGTTATCGTACTCGTGCCCATGTTTTACATGTCACAGTATTGGTATCAAAAATCATCTATTTTTATTAATATTTTCTTTTGTAAGTTTTTTATATAACTAAGCATTTTAAAAATATTGTTTTTGGATGAAAAGGACACTGTACAAAAAAGAAAAACTAACAAAAGTTATTAATTAAAAAGAAATCCCTTATCCTTTCCTCAGAATAAAACCAAATTATTGTGACGCCAACGCCATCCACCCAATAAATAAGCATAAACATATACTTTTGTTTGTTTGTATAGTGGTAATAATCCTCCGTCTTCATTTTATTGTGCTAGAGTTATACTTCTTGATGAGGCACTACTACATACACTACTTTCTGTTTTCCTCGTTCTCATTCATAAAACATCTACCGAAGGAATCAAACGTCCATCGAAAAGTATACATAGTTCTTCTTTGGTTTTTCAACCTCATACAAAATCATAAATATTATTTTTTTAAAATGTTGGTGTTTGTGTGTGGTGTTATAATAACGGTTTTAATATTTGTTTTTTACTTTGAATTAAAATTGGAATTCTTAAAATCTTAGTTGAAAACATTTTAAAAATAAAACAGAAATTGTTGATAGGATTAAATGATATGCAAAATACAAACCCTCTACGGGTGCAACTCCTTTTTGGGTGAGTTTGACTTTTATCTATACACATAATACGACCATTTTGTGCAAAACAAAATAACAAACGAAAATTTAAAATTCAAATTGAGTACATGCTCGTAAAATTTTAAAAGCACACACTGAATTTATGAATCAATTAACTTTACTTCCAAGGAACTAAAATAGATTAAGCGACTAATTGAAGTTTGTCATGTTTTCTATGCCATGCCCTCTCACATCCTTTCTGTCACGTCTGTTTTTTTTTTATTGAATAACCATCCACCGTTGCACCTTGGAAAAAGTTACTTATAATTATTTGATGATGCCGCACCTAAATCTCGCGTTTGGCAAACAAAAAAAATATTTGACCAAAAATCCACCCCCACAATAATGACCTTTGTAGTCATTGTGTGTGCATTTGTTAAGATGGAAAACGTATGTTTAAGATAGCTAACACTAAAACTGTTTGGATATCATAATTAAACAGTGAGAATAAAATTAACGTGTCGTCTATAGGTTCTTATTTCGTGCAATAATATGTAAACACTATTATTAAGAACGGAATCTTGAGAATAAGGTATTGTTTTTAATAAAACTTGTGTGTTGGCCAAACATAAGTCTGAATATTGAACCACCAATATACAGGGTGTCCCATCGTCACCATCAGCCCAGAAGAAAACTATGGGTTCCTGAGTTAATTTTAAGTCGAAAATATTAAGAGGTAATTTTCTCGTTTTCGCTTCCTTTTCGACTTATAACGGTTTTTATGATTCTTCATCATTTTTCTTTTAACTAGCTCTAACTTTGCCAAACTGCATCCGATTCTTGATTTGTTTGTTTTATTTACACAAGGGGGGTCGTAAGCACCTTATATTTGCGATACAATTTTATTTCAAAACTCATTTTCTTGGCATTTTTAGTTCGTGTTTTTGACTTTGGTGTCATTTTTTCCACAAAAACACCTTATTAAGGAGCATCTTTTCTATTTTGATAAAAGCCCATTTTATTTTATTAAAACTACTTAACATTTTTTTTTTTTAAATACAACATTAAAATTTATTAAAAAAATAAAAACAAAAAAAAGGAAGTTCAAGAAATAACACAAAATTAAAATAAATTCTTCGTTTGTAGTGAGAAGGTAACCTACAAAAGGTTTTAAATAATTCCTGCCTGCTTCCATCTAGCTTAAACGTAATATTTTATTCGTTTTTATTCAAATATTTCAATTTTTTTGAACTTTACTTTTAATTGTTTTTTTTTTTTTGTTTTAAAAATGTTATGTGATTTTAATGGAATAAAATGGGGTTTTATAATAAACATAGAAAAGATGCTCCTCAATAAGGTGTTTTTGTGGAAAAAATTACACTAAAGTAAAAAAACAAACTTAAAATGCCAAGAAAATGGGTTTGATATTTAATTGTGGGAATATCGTTATCCGCATGGAAAAAATTGTGTAAATAAAACAAAAAAATCAAGAATCAAGATTGCAGTTTGGCAAAGTTAGAGCTAGTTAAAAGAAAAAAATTACCTTCTATGTTTTTGGACTAAAAATTAACTCAGGAACCCATAGTTTTCCTCTGGGCTGATGACGATGGACACCCTGGTCAATAGTCCTTGTGTTTATAATTCTTGATGGATAATTCTATAGACATTTAAAGAAATTAATCAAAACAAATGTTTTTGTATATATATTTGCTAGAAACGTAATCAAAGGGGTGTGGGTTTGATGGGTTGAAGCATTTTCCAAAATAAATTTAACATTGAAAGTAGAAAAAAGAGAGAAACACGTTCCAAAAGCAAGTAGGTATGCAAATTTGTGAAATGAAAATTAAAAGTCCAGAAACATTATCTATGGAATTTAATTTAACTGTTCTTTCTTACTAACTGATTCCTAGTATAAATATCTTCATGGGACGCTATCACGATAATGAATCATGAATGCAATTCAAGGGCATACCAGTCTTTATATTGACTGCAATTTTGTCTCCAAAGGGTGAGATGTAGTTAAGATGCAATTAATTTTCTCACCAATTTGTTTGCAGTGGCCTTTTGACCACAATTAAAGGGCTCCATTATATTTACATATGTATGTAAACCAAACTATCTTTTGAAATATGAGTCATTCCATATGAAAACGACTTTTCAAAAAAACCAACATATTTTAGATTTTTTTTTAATTTTGTAGAAAAATCATCTTTTTGTTCCAAAAGATGGAAATCCAGCGGGATTAATTTTCGCATTCCCCATTCACCCCCTTTGAAAAATTTAAAAAACATCCTTTTAATGGTTTTTATTTTATTATTATAAATGTTATTTTTGAAGATAACAATATACTTACGTATTACGTTTGAATTGTCATTTTAAAGATAAAAATGGTAGTTTTTATTATATTATATTAATCGACAAAATCACAACCAAACAGTATCAAACACGTCAAATAACAATTTTATTTTACATTTTTATGGAATTTAAAATAACACTGCTTATCTCCTATTTCCATTTGTATAGACTGTGTAAAATTCTCTTATTTCGATTACCTGTAAGGAGTTTTTCATTTAAGTTTAAGTTTTTCATTAAGGGAAAGCGATATCAAGATTTACATTTACATATATCATGGACACAAATTAACGAACACAAAATTACTATACATTTCAAAATTGAGAGTTGCTGGTTGTTACTTTTACTTGAATTGTTTTGTTAATTAAATATGCACGACTGGATCACACGCACCTGCTCTCGTAGCTGATAACTACAAATAAATAATAATAATAATAACATGTTAAAAGAAGTTTTGAAATTGTTTAACATAATAGAAACAAATTTGGAAAAAATGTAAAAAAAAAAATATTTTGTTTTGTTTTATTTAATATTTTTAAACTAACTTAGAAGTACCGAACTGCAAAATTATGATCAAATTAACCAAACCAATTGTAAGATATGAGGGAATCTTAATAAGTATATAAAAAGGCATTTTTTCCAAAGTACCCATACATTTATTTCCACTATTCGATTTTTTTTGGTAAAAACGTGGTATGCAGTATTATTGAACCTGTTCTATTGATTACATGTACGAAGTTTAATCAAAATCGTTAAAGCCGTTTTCGAGAAAACAAGATGAAACCGAAATAATTGTATGGCATCAGTTCTAGATGAGCTAAAAGAAAAATTCGAATTTCTCCGCTAGGGAATAACATAGAAATGGTTTATTCTCCGTTTCCACCAGACACTTAAGCAAGATTTACCATACAAATTTTAATCTCCTTAAATGAAGATTTCAAATAAAACTCATTCAAATCTACTTGGAAACATTAGTTTGTCAAATCAAACAAACTTTTTTTTCGAAGAATAATTGTGGAACCGACCTATTTTCGTTTATTGACAGATGGAAATGTAAATAAAAACTATCTATCTCACTTCCGCCTCATATCAAAAAAAATGGAACAACATTTGAATGTTTTGCCATAATCCTCTTTTTGTGCAGTGGAAACACCAAACAAATCTCATTACCTAAATCTCGGTTTAGTGGTTGGTGGAAACGTAGTATTACACAAAATTTGAAGTAAATCTGTCCGAAAGTTAAACTGGCCATACACGAGAGAGCCGATCGGCACGCAACCACTTTGGTGGGTGCATCGACTTATAAGTCAATGGGTGGGTGGTTTTCCGACTGGTTGAAAATCCAATAATGGTTCGATACCGAACCTATTTGACATTTAATCAATTAAAAATGACCGAATCCAACTGGCTCCCAGCTATTTGGCTTACTCGTGTATGGCCAGCTAGGGCTCTCGAAAAGTCCGGATTCACATTGGGCCCTACCAACAATCAAATTTAGTAAAGAATTGAATATATAAGGAAAATAGACCATAATGGTATGGACTATAAAAAATGAACCATACATGTTATTTTTCGTATTTTACCCTGAGGCCACACGAGACAGTACTGGCAATCCAGTTGGCTACATAGATTGACTGTCAAGTTCGTATACGTGAATATGCTGTGACGTAGGCGGCACGCAACTTGTAAGCAAGTTGCTTTCAAGTATCTGCGGTCACGTTCAGCTTCTACTAGGATAGCCTTTCTATAGGATTCTTACACATTTTTATGGAATTTGCTTTGGGATCGGACTTCGATTTTTTCTTACTTAACAAAAAATGACGTCGAATTCTGCATCAAGTCTTGTGATGGTCAACGTATAATACTGCCAATGCGTTGACGGATGCATTGACAGACTTTTCTGTCGCGTCAAAGTAACACGGTTTGATTTTCATACAATTCAAAAATTTCGATTTATTTTAAAAATAATTTAAAAAAAAAAATGATTTTTTGGAGGTTTCTTAAGCCATCATAATCGTAACCGTCCTTTAATGGAATTTGACAGTTCATACATTGACAGATAGGTAAGAAACTAAACTACGTCGTATGAGTAGTATTTCGTTCCAAAATGTAACCCAAGGGGCTAAAATCCCGCGCAAAAAATTTAATTTTAAAAAAATTCGGATATCATTAAGATTTTCAATGCATTATCTCCGTAGCAATCTTTCAATTTAATTTGATGGTCTATGACTTGACAAATCGGTAACAGAATGTTCCAAATGTCACCCCAAATTCCCAAAACTCTCATTTTTCCCAAGCAAAAAATATACTCTCAACAAATTAGGATTTTTAAGAGATTTTGTATAATTCATCATAATCATAGCCATCGTTCAATCATATTTGACAGTTGCCTATTTTGGAAATGTTAAAATTTCTTGGTCCCTCCTCTCATTAAAAGTTGTAGTAGAAAGAATATTTAATTTTTCATTAAATTTTCAACGAAAAGCTATCTATATCGCTTTATTTACAAGTCTGAACGAGGCCACTGTCTTTTCTACTGGCTTCCCAACTGGCTTCGAAAATGGCAAGCCAGTTGACGAGCAAGTTGCTCAGGTTTGTATGTGTTAGTAAGAAAATTTAGATGTATTGTAACTTGTAAGCCAGTACTGGCTCGTTTGGCCTCGGAGTTACAGTCCATACCATGCAATGTTCATTATATAGGGCCCATCTAAATATTTAAGTCATACCATGGTTGGTTTATTATTTAGAGCCCATACAATTATGGTCCATTTTACTTAAATATTTAAGTCGTTACTAAATTTGATTATTGGTAGCGCCCATATTGACAATTGTTCCAGTTCCGATATTTTTTGTCGTTGTTGATTGAGAGGTGAAATCGGTATGGAACAGGTTGGTCACACCTCAAAATCTCACACGATTACAACAGCAAAAAAAAAATCGCCACTGGAAAATAATGTAATCAATGTATATCGGGACAAACCATCGTGACTATGGAAGATGTCTAAAAGAAATCCCATGAAGTCGCAAAAATCCATGTCCAAGCAGTGACATATCCATACATATCAGATTGTGCATTGGATTGTCGATTGGATAATGGACATCGTTCATGGCCTGTGGAGTCGGGGTGTAACGCCTCCTGCCATGAACGATGAGCGAAATCCAAACTACATTCAAATCCCTGCATGAGTATGTATTTTTGTCACTCCATTACATTTTGTTTATTGCCATGAAAATTAATGTTGATAAGTGAAAGGTTCGTTATCATGCCGAATGTTTCGCTTAGTTTGAGAAAATCCTTTTTGTTGTAAATAAAATTATTTGCCCGTGTATGGATGCCTTAATATGTCTGCAACGAAATTCTTCTAGCCATCTTACGGCCAATAGCAAATTGGAGAAATCTTCGCTGTCAAAATGACATTTCTCCCTAAAAAAAATATCCACCCATTTCTCCAGTTGAATTTAATTAACTGTCATTCCACATTCCAGTAAGATTTTTCAAGCAAAAGGCGAACCACACAACGCGTTAAAAACCTGTGTTCATTTCTAATTTTATTTTACATATTTTTCTAAGGAATTGCAATCTTAAAAAAAATAAATAAAAAAATCGTAATCAGTCTGCTCTATGCAAAGATAAAAAACAAACCTTGGTGAAATGTACTAAATGTTTCTGATAACAAGAACAAAAGAAAGATACAAAGTGCACAAATTAGTTAAGAAGTGTGAGTACCTAGCTTGTTGGAAAAAAAATATTAAAATAAAGAAAACCTTGTTTGTTTAAACAAGAAAAACAATCCCCCTTCCTCAAGTCCCCTGCTCCAAAATATCATTAAAAAATTATAGTTGTTGCTTATGTTTTTAGTGACGTCATTGCGTTTTTTAATCATCATCATCGTCAGCGAGTAGTGTACTCCACTCGCTGATTGGACATTATGAATAATTGTGAGTTGTGACCCCTTTTTTGCAAATAATTTAAGCAAAATTGTATTTTTGAATACCAACAGGGGTCACATCTCACATACATTGCTTAACTCATTGCGATGAGTGTATATCTGTCTAGGGGTGGTCGATTCTTTTCCTCCTGCTGGTTGCCCTTCCCGTCTGTGGGGCTTGCTCAATTAAAGAACAAAACGAAAGTTAAGTGCGGAACCAGCAGACATACAGAAGAAAAGTCACTCTCGATTCCATGAACAATTTCAGAGAAACCACGGTGTTTCTTAATCAGTAGCCGTCGCGCCGCTAATAATCAATGTTTGTGAATCATGTTGAATATTCAAGGGAAAGGGGAGTTGTTTAGATGGATTATACCTACTTTATTTTTTGTTTGTAAATTCTTCTTTGTCCTGTAATCTTGTTTGTGTTATTTTTCGATGATAACTATCAATTTTCAGCTATTTTCTCGAAGAAACCACAATAGAATTCGTAAAGTATGACATCTTACGTGCGAACGTTGTACGAATTCGTTGGTGAACCTGGCACAGCGGAAATTTCCATTAATCCAGGTGACATTTTAACTGTTCTGCGCACAGATGTCGGTGAAGGCTGGTGGGAGGGTAAAAACCCCTCCGGTCAAACTGGCCTCTTTCCAGCTGGTTATGTCGAGGTGATGTCAGCAACTGAAGTGGCTCAACAATTCAATGGAGGCAATGCTCCTGCAGCAGCAGCAACAACAGCCACATCCCAGCAACAACCTCGCTATGATCAAACAGCAGACGAATTCAACGAAGGTGATGATTGGGAAGACGATTGGGATGATGACAACGAAACCTACTCGGAGATTGGCCCATCTGCGGGTGGCAATCATGTTGGCTCAAGCAAACACACTGGCTATGGTCTGTCGCACTCGGGAAGTAGCTACGATAATAAGAATTTACCTGCAGCGCCAGCTGATGATCTTATTTCGTTGTCTTCGCAACATCCGAGCGCTGCTGCTACAACTGTCAAAAAATCGGGAATGTTTGCCAAGAGTTCGGATTCGTATATCCTTGGACTGAGCAACAAGGAAAAGCTGGCCGACAGCGATATAGTGTATGTTATGCAAACAGATAATTTCTATCACTGGCAACCGAATAGTCAACCGTATACGGTTCGTGTGGCAAGTCCCAAAAAGGAGACCAAGTTCAAGGGAATGAAGAGCTTCATTGCATATCAGCTGACACCGAGTTTTAATAATATTTCGGTGAGTTTTCGGAGATTTTAAATTAATCACTAATTTTTCTAATTTTGTTTGAATAATAATGAAAAATATAAACAGTCATTGAACATTATCCCCCTTATTTATAAAGAAAAAATTGTTATTTAAGCTTCCCTGTTTAGGAAAACTACACCATGGAATAAGAGTGTTCCGGACTCAAATGGAGCAGTAAGCAATTTAAGCCTTTAATTTGATACCACAAAATTCTTATTCCATGGTGTAGTTTTCCTAAACACGGGAGCTTAAATAACTATTTTATGTGTACATATATGTATATGTACATAAGTAATATATTTTGCAGCCAATACGCGGGGGCTTAGTGCGTAGTAATTAATGAATAGAAAATTATTTGTTTTTTCTAGGAAAATCCAAACCATTTTTATAACAGAAAACAGAGCATGAATAGTACACCGAGAGCTGACGGCAAATTTTTGGTTTGGATGTATAACCAAAGTTAGCGAACATGTATGTTGAGGTACTAGGGCCACAATTTCAAATTCAACCGTCTGGCAGGATTATTTTGTCTCCGGGGCTGGAGGTGAAAGGTTAAAAACCGCGATTTTTCAGATTTTGGTTTAGAGTATATAACCACTTAAATATATTTGTAAGCTAAAGAGAACTACGCTCTCATCAAGAATTTCTGGGTCCCAGACGATTTGAGTGTCAGCCGACACAGACAGACGCCCCCCAAAAGAGGCAAAAAATTAGATTTTGGTTTGTAGTATATAACCACTTAAATTTTAATCGTCTGGGACCTATGTATATATTTGCAATGAGGAGATTTTTCCTGATTTTTCGATATATAATTTATATGGTTATAACTCCAAAATAGAAAGTTTGTTTTCGCCCATATGAGCCTTGGAGGGCGTCTGTCTGGGTCGGGCGACACTCAAATCGTCTGGGACCCCAAAATTCTTGATGAGAGCGTAGTTCTCTTTAGTTTACAAATATATTTAAGTGGTTTATATACTCTAAACCAAAATCTGAAAAATCGCGGTTTTCAACCTCCAGCCCCGTCGACAAAATAATCCTGCCAGACGGTTGAATTTGAAATCGTGGCCCTAATTCCTCAACATACATGTTAGCAAATTTTGGTTATACCTCCAAACCAAAAATTTGATGTCAGCTCTTAGACTACAGGTATTTAATTCTGAATGTTTTAAAATCTAAAGAAAACATCAGTTTCTTTATTAATTGCAATAACTTAAATTTACGTGGTAGCCTTTTCATAAGTAAGATGGACAAAATATTCAAACACATACATTTCAAGAAGCAAATCCTCGGAGAATTAAGAAATGATTTAAACTGTTTTATAGAAATTGACTACGCATTATTTGCGCAGTGACGTGTTTGTGAATTAACACTGTTTTTTGAAAAAAAAAAAAAAAAATTAACACTGCTCGTACATTCAGGAATCTTTGACATTTTTTTTTTGAAAAAATCGTTTTGCTATGAACTCTCAAAATAACAAAAAAAAAAAAATCAGCTATAAATTCAACATAAATGACAAATAGCAAAACATAGTGAAAACGGTTTATTTTAAATGGATTATCTCAAAAACCTGACCTGATGGAGTCATTCCGGGCTAGTATTAGATCATATGACAATTCTCGGAAAACTAGTGTGGTTTATGATACGAACAAAAATGATAAATTTTCTTTCACCAGAGTTTATCTTATTTTAATGAATGAAAAACTAGATCAAAAACTAAATTTGTTTTAACTGTTTACCTTGTCTAATAGAAATAGGTATCTTATCTTTTGGAACTTTGAAATATTGATTCAAAATAGCTTTTAACGTCCTTAAGTCCTTACAAATTGGCGCTGTGAGGGCCTTGTCAATAAGCAATTGTTACTAAGTTCACTCCAACTTAAATCAATTTTACAGCGATAGTCAAATGTGAACTATACCCAACCCAATTAGAATTTCTAATCAAGAATTGTTGGAAATTTTGTTATCCGTGGGGTGGCATTGTTTATATATGAATGTTTTTTGTAATAAAAATTCTATATACTGTGTTAAAAACATTATAAGGGTTTTCATAACCCCTTTCGTGCACGCGGAATATAAAAAAAAATACTATTAAGTAATTTTGAATCAAAAATTCCACAAATCCAATTAAATTATGCTAAGTCTTCTACTTGGCTTATTTATTTCAGTAGTATATAGTATGTATTTCTATTACCTATATATTATAAATAGCTTTAAAAAGAGTTTGTGGTACCATTTTCTCAAAAAGTATCCAACCGATTTCGATAAATTGTATGTGGTTGGAAAGCCATAGGTGTGCTGATGTGCAGAATATACCTGAGACACGCATTTATACACTGTGGGTCATTTTTGTTTTTGCCCTGCCGATCACTGTGCATATTAAACAAATTAAAACTAAACAACATTCGTTCTGATTTAATTTTCAAACACATTTTTTGACGCTAGACTCTGTGATTATAAGTTTTTGGTGGTCGAATTTCGGCCAGTCGGCGATACTAGTATACAAAAAATTCATGTCCATTGAAAATAGGTAACAATACAAAATCATATATAGTAGCCGTGTTTTTAGCAACTCAGCAAATTGTTTACACGCAAAACACACAAAATTGTTTCGTATAAAATGTTTGCTGAGTTGCTAAACACTCTTTAAAAAAACTCGGCTAGTAAACCCATATTCTGAAAGTCGTATTTTGTGTCGTACTCGTATTCAAACTTGAACTCGTATCGTATGAAAATCGTTATTCTTTAATTCGTATACGTTGTATACGAGAAGCTGAAAGAACAATGTAAACAGGGTGCCCCGCTAAGAATGGATAACTCTGGAATGTCTCCTAGCAGACTTTATGACCGTACTGAAAACTGATAAGAAAAGTTGCCAAAACTGTAATCAGCTACAGTTGAAAATTGGCTGAAATTATTTGTTAGGAAATAATAACAAATAAACTTATTACAACCAACAAAATATTTTATGGTTTTGTTAAAGCCCAATTGAAGAGGTATAACTCAAAACAACTTCAAAAATGTAACCGTTTTTTGCAATTTGTTGACATTTTTAGTAATGTTGCATTTGGCCCTAGAAGTTGAAAGCTTGTATTTATTTTAAGGACAACATCATAAAAACAGGCAATCAATTAAAAATCCACCATGTTCAACGCATGGTATTATTTTCACTTTTAATGTACTAATTTTGAAAACTTTTGTTTGTGTGAAATTGACTCTAGTATTGCAGATTTTTAACAATAACTTGCTATTGATTCTAGGTACAATAATAAGTTAACCATTTTGAAATCTGCATTTAACGCGCATATTTTTAAAATAATTGACCACTTAGGTGTTCATGCATTTTTTTTATACCAGAGATAATTAAACTTTTTCAAAGATTAATTAAGATCATTGTTAAATAATTTTTTTCTCTTAGAGGTCCAACAGTTATTATAATTTTTTCTACTAATGTTTTGGCACAAAAAATGTTAAATATTGCTACAAAAAAAAAAGCGTGGAATTCATTCACTTGTGGTCGTGGTATTCAAAAACCTAAAGTGAGGCAAAAAATAATGCACTGAACAAAAAAATTCACATCTTTTCTTGTGGTTGAGATAGAAATTTTTTTATCAGTTTTCAGGCGTTCAAAAAGTCTACTATGAGGCATTCCCATGGAATGCCTCTGCACAACTTTGAGAACTCAATTTTAAAATTGCGCAGTGTTCACGTTACAAGTGAGACCATTTTGTTTGAAAGCTCCAATGGGCTTGTATAAAAAAAAAAAAAAAAATAAAAATAAACAAATTCTTCACATTTATAAAAGTGATGGAATTTTTCTAGATACTGTTGTCCTTTTCTCCATCCAATTTTGTATCTGTCAAGGGCAAGGTTTAACTACATAGACCTACTTTTTCCAAAAAGTGCAAAAGTGAGAAATAAACATGCATGCGTAAGACACCTCTCTGCAAAAAAACATGCGAAAATTGTTTTGACAGATAATTTTAGTCACCATACATAATTTTCAATTGTGTTTGGCAAGCAAGTGTCTTTATAATAGATATATTTTTCCACGTTTGCACTTTTTGCAAAATGTAGGTTTATCCCAACTAACTGGGTGAACACAAAAGAGTGCCGCAACTGGAACTGAAGCCATAGCTGAAATAGCTATCAAATAGTATCGTGCGTGCTATTTTTCATGTGCCCACAATGCAGCTGCACAAAATATTATTACTTTTTAAAAGTTCAATAAAACATTCTGTGTTGTGCTCTGCCATGTTGAATTTTGTTTGTTTGTTTTCTGTTGTGTCAAATACCGGCATACTTTGTGTTTTATATATTAAAAGAGAAACGTAATAGTCTCGCATTTGTAATAGAAATGAAAACAATATGCAACATATGGAACACGCCTTGTAAAAATTGGAATTCCAAACATCTGAACGAACCCAAACAAATCAAAATGTCAAAATAAACGTTCTTTATGCGCTACACCATTGTGGACGACCTTTGCGACCTAGTGAGCGATTTTAATGACAGCTTGTGCTACAGCGATTTCTACCGTGACCTGCGACCTACATTGTGTTCAAGGGGTAAACGTACTGTGTTTTATCACCTTAAGGGTGGTGAAAATCCATTTAGTGCGTACATTACAAATTAGAAATACTGGAATGCAAAATTATGAAAAAATCAACCAAGCCATTGACGAGATGGTCGTGACTCGTGAGTAAAAAATAAGGCAATTCACTAAAAAAAAATTTCTATAATATGAAGTTGCATTTTTTGTTGCATTTTAGGCTAACGCTTTATAAGATATAGTAAAAAAAACTCCTAACGCTCTCTTTCCCAACATAGCGGCCAAATGATGAGGTCTCAATCTCCAAAATAAACCTTTATCCTCAAACTCGACTCCCCTGCGCATCAAAAGAAACAAATCTTTTCCTACCAAAAATACAAGGGTCGGGCAAAATTTATTTAATATTTCAATCTATCCCTCAATATACTTTAAAAAATCTCCGGCAGTTTTGTTAAAAGTAAACGTCAAAAAATCTCTGGTAACTATTTTTGTTCGTATGAAAGTAAGAGGGAAAGGGGCAACTGCTTATTTTTAGCCAATCTCAATTTTAGTGTTTCTTTCAGCAGCTGCGCTGCAATGCAGGAGAACCAGAGAATACCAATGCATTTTTGTTTTAATTTGTAATGATAATGACTAATTCTAAAAAACTTTTTTTTATCAAAAACGTTTCCCCAAAATTCTGCAGTTCCAGTAATTGGAACAAACTGTTGATAAAAAATAGACTGATATTTCTTTTTATTTTCACTAATCTTACCATTTCATAGTGACTAACAAAAAGGAAAACAGGGAATCAGACTCTATACTGTGATTTAATAAATTGTAGTTAAGAGTACCAACATTTTTTGAGCGCTAATGAATGCAAAATACTTCTGAAAGTACCAGTTTGGCACATGTTTTTGCAGCGCGCACCGAACCATTTTGGCATTTTTCTCGCAAGAATGCAAAAATATAATTGGCACCTAGCCGTTTAGTTTGTTCATATTACTGACTTGAAGAAAACCTTTAACATGATATTATTATTGTTGCCGATGTTATTTCATAATTGTTTGTTTTTTTTTTGTTCATTTTAAATATTTTTTTTTTTGAAAATTGTCCCTCCTGCAATAATGAAAGGAAATTGAAAACCCTTTCGAGGAAATTGAATACCCATTAAATACAATTTGCTTGTCTTGTTTTGACTCAACCTTCCTGCCCCATCTTTTTTTGTATACATCTACAATTCTACATATTTTGTGAATCATCTTATAAAACTTAAGAAATAAACTGCTGATAACCGCTCTGCGTTATACTTAGGAAAGTGGAAATTTTATTCTGGAACACACAATTAATAGAAGATACAAAATGATCAGGCATCAGGGTTTGGACTATACAAAATACAATAGCTTACATATGCCCCGTTTGTGTGTTTCGATTGCCAATCGAATCGACAATTTTCGATTACTTCGATTGGATATCATGTTTCGTATTGTGAAACATAATCGAATGAATAACGAAAACATTTGTAGGGTTTGAATTTGATGAACCCAATTATTGTTTTTTTTTGTTTTGTAAATTAATTTTTGTTGATGAAAATCCAACATGTCTTGTAAATATATAAGTATTCGAATTTAATATTTGTATCATTTAAAACTAAACCCAAAAAAAATAGTAAAAAAAAGTTGGGTACCACCACCAGAAACAATCGGGTCCATCCTAGCGCATCGATCAGAAAATTATAATCGAAAGTAAATTCGACAAATTTCGATCAAAAATATCAATCACAATATATTCATATATAAATATAAAACCAGAAATTGACCATCGTTAATTAAAAAAGAAATCGTTCATCGACCAGCAAACCGACAACCGCCATCGGGCCCAAAATTTCCATCTGCTTTTTATTTGTTATTGCGTTTGACCTGCAAAAATAAATATTTGAATTTTATATTCCGTTTAATTTATTGAACAAAAAGTCATTTTGTTCACTAGAAAAAACTTCTGGACGTCAGTTTTCGTTCGCGTCGATTAGAAAATAATAATCGAAAAGAGACGACCATCCAATCGAAAGGTTTCGATCAAAATCGAAACTCTCAATATGAAATAGAGTAATCGACAATCGATAATTGAGAGTCCGATTATCGACAAATTAGAACTGAAGTCTTCGACTTAATTTGGAACTATCTTTTTTCTTTCTTCTGCATGTATGAATCACTATTTTATTTTAGCTTTTAGATTTCAAATTGTTGTGGTTTTTAACAATTTTAACTATCACAGTTTAATAAGAATCTACTCTATAGATATCAACCGCAGTAATCTAAAAGTTATATTCTCTTATCTTTGCATAGTAAACAAAATACTGTATATTCGTCAGAAAAATTTCTAATAGAAAAGAAACGCCGCATAGAAGATTAGAACGTAACACCTACAAATTAAATGATAATTTGACTCATTTTTAAATTATCTTTTTAGATTAAGCTCCAATTCTTCTGAAAATGTGGTTTGAACGTTATTTAAAATCTCAAAGTAATATCAGACACATTTCAATTTGGGAATAAATTAATTTGCTTGATCACAGCTGGTGGATAATAATAGGAGTGTGATTTACAACTCTAAAGCATTCGGCAAAAATGGCGATCTTGGAAGTCCCTCCCAAATAACTGTTTTTACATTTGTTAAGTTTCAGAAATTGAATATTATGTATGTTCCGCAAATGATTTTCTTCCATTTGCCTCCATCCTAAAATGAAGTTGCACATGTTTGTTGTTTCACCATTTTTTTATTTAAAAATTGTATCACAATCCCGTGACCACAACAGCTTGTCGAAAATTCTTTTTTTTTTATTCCTTAGGTCTTACATGCAAATAGTTAAAAATAAAAAAAGTGCAAGACTTTAAATCATTCTCCACTTTTGTGATAAAACTTAACCGGGAAGCTCATAAAATAAAAAAAAAAAAAAAAAAAACTTGCGTTCTTGATACAAATATATTCCTTGTGGTGGCGTTTATGTACTTTTCGACTATTCAAACATTTTAATTCTAAATGATAAAAAATTTTTGGAAGGTAATGTTATAAGTTTGATAAGCAACACACAAATGTTGTTTAACTTTTAAACTTTATTTTTTATTATTGTGGTGATAAAATGTTAATTCAAATAGGTAGGAAATAAAAATCAAACCCAAAGTTCAATAGCATGTTACTTCATAAAATTCTAGGTTTCCCGCCGTTATAAACACTTTGACTGGCTACATGAACGACTTGTTGATAAATTTTGCCTCATTCCCATTCCACCGCTACCCGATAAGCAAATCTCTGGACGCTATGAAGATCAATTTGTCGAACATCGGCGTGTTCAATTGCAAGAGTTCGTCGATTGGGTATGTAGACATCCAGTTTTATCGAAATGTGAAGTCTGGTATCATTTCCTCACTTGTACCGATGATAAAATATGGAAATCTGGCAAACGGCGTGCCGAACGTGACACTTATGTTGGTGTGACTTACTGCTGGGCGATATATGCCCCTGAGAAAACACTTCTCACGTCCTTTGTGGATGCGCAGTTGGATAGTTGTGCCAATTTTTCACATTTAATGGACGGTGCTGTGAAGAATCTACTGACCATTGCATCGGAACAAACGAAACGCAATCAAATTCAATCGAAAAAAGATTTTCAACGCATAGGGGATGGTATGTCTGATCTGGCTAAGGCACTGAATGTTGACGAGCGACGTTTACCACCGAGTGGTCATTCTTTGGCGGAGAGTGTAGGAAGAGTGGGTGGATTGTTTATAACTATGGGTCAGTTGTGCGGAGAACAACCGAGACTGGATTGGATTCCACTTTCAGATCGACTACATATTTACAGGTATGTTTTTAGACACTTTAATTTTTGTTTGTTTAAAAGCAATTAATGTGTTTTGTTTATTGCAGAGGAGTGCTTAATAGTTTTCCTGATATCCTGTCAACTCACAAAGGTGCAGTTCAAAAGCGAAAAGATTGCGAACGTCTGGTTGCTGATCAGAAGATGGGAAATCAACAATTGGCCGAAGTAAATCGTCGAGTTGATGTTATGTCGTATGCTGTTATGGCTGAAATGACCCATTTCCGTGAAGAACGCGACAAACACTTAAAAGAAACACTCAAGGACTTTATCGAAGAACAGATTAAATTTTATTCCAATATTGTAGCCAAGCTACAAGAAGCTCATCAGCAATTTTTCTAAAAACAAAAACAACAAAAAATAGCAGCTTTTCTTTAGTTTTTCTTTCTTCATCTCTTTGTGCCTGTCTACGTATTTTATTTTTATTTTTTTTTTGTCTACAGACACGTACATAACGAATTAATACGAAAATTTGTGATTTGTGTCTTCAACTGATTCTGCTTAAAAAGCTTCTCTTATATTTTCCTTGTTTGTAACAATTTTGTCTTTAAAGTCATTCCCAATTTAGTTTCTTTGAAAAGAAGTTTACATTCAAAACAACGATTTGTCAATGCTTCCTTCATCATTTACATACATTATATATTTTAAAATATGCTTAGCTTAATTTTGTGTGTTTGTTTCGAAAAATCTTTATCATTTAAATATATTTTATTTTAATCAAAATTTACACATAATGCATTGGTAGTAATATTCAATTTATTTGTATACAAATAATATTATTTTGTTGCGATTTAACATTATTATTCATTGGAAATGTTTTTTTTACATTTATCATTTATATGCAAAACATTCGATATCTGCTACAATCTATATAAATGATGTAACACTAAACGTGATGTTGTTTAGAATTTTAAGTATTATAAATAAAAAAAATAATATTCAATGATACATCATCAAAAAAAAAAAAAACTAATAATAAAGAAATATATATTTATATACTTTACTGTAAATTATGACTTTTTGTAAAAAAAAAAAAAACAATTATCTACTGTTGCCAACAAAATTATATTAAAATTTTTCGTTATCTACGCTTTAACTTGACAAAATCTTAAATAATACAGTTTTTTCGATTCAGATGTTATTACAGTGTTCAGCAAACTTAGAAATTGATCGATTCTAAATATTTTTATTTAGTCCCTCATTATGAATAGCGAATCGAACGTTCGCCTAAAAGCGAACGTACTTTATTCCACTGATTTCGACACATTTATAGAATATTTTATCAAAAAAATATCGAATTTGATTTTCGACCAAATACTAATAGTGATAATAGCCAAAATATTCGGTCAGTGTGTCAAAATCAGTCTAATAAAAAACGTTCGCTTCGAGAACGTTCGATTCGCAATTCATAATGAGGCTTATTCACCCTCCTTTACGATTTTAAATGACGTTTCTTGTATTAATCAATTTCTTAATTAATTTAAAATCGGCTTAAGCCAAAACGACAAATTCCACTGAATACGAATCAGACCTCAAAATTACCCTTTAACATTTAGTTTTTGAAATTCTCCAATTTAAAAGTGGAAAAACAGTTTTGCAATGAATTTTGATTGGAATATCTCGAAAGCCTAAAGAAAGGATTTAGTGGGAGTGAATTAAGTGCACGAAAAATATTCTGAAAAGTATTTTTTTGTATTTTTTTTCCACCAGAAGGTATTTTAATCTTTGTCAGTTCTTGCGTTCAGATTACAAAATATAAGACGCCCTACATTTTAAGTGCTACATTGATAGTTCGTTAGTCACAATAAAGTAAAACTCCCAAGAATACTTTTATTTATGAACACACTGCGAGCGTAAGGAAAATAGGAAAGGATTAAAGAGGAGAGGCTATATTATGTACATACATACATTCATTATGTACAACAGTATCAAGATACATATATTACAGGTAATATCACTAGCGTTTTCATTTTTGTTCAGTTCTGGCGGACATTTTTAAATTTCTGACTACCCTGCGCATTATAATACCTAAGATAAATGTGTACTGTGCTACAGTATAGGGCAAATTTAGTGTTCGGAACAAAAGTTCAAATAGAAATATTAATCAAAGGCCTAACATTAAGATGATAGAAAAACCGAAAAAACCGGTCCTGCAATTAAGTCTGTTTATCTGTCTGTATACACCGTACCTCGAACTGTAGATGTAAACCGCTGCAGTGATTTCCTTCAAGTTTTGGACACTGATAATAGTAGGAGAGCCACTGAACAAAAAATGCAAGGCTGTTCGTCAAAGCTGATTTTTGTACATTTGATAGAGCTTAGGGTGTAGATCCAAAATTTCTTGGTCTTGCTATTTCGAGTGGCTGACCAAGGATGGCCCCGGGTTTCACTTGGCTGACCAATGTTTTCTTGTTTTATAGTTGATAGGGAATATTTCTACAAAATTTCAGCTTTGACGAACGCGATTTCATTTTCCATTTTTTTACATGTTTGGGGGCTTGCCAGGAGCGAAGGACTCACCTCCCAGCTGGCTGAACAAGAAATTTTGGATCTACACCCTAAACTCTATCAAATGTAAAAAAAACAGCTTTGACGAACAGCCTTGCATTTTTTTTTCAGTGGCTCTTGGACATGGTTAGTAATTACATATTTTGGTTTAACAAAATACCAACAAAGGTTATTAACGGTACCTGTCATAAAATCAATTATTTGATTTTCAAATTTCTCGTTAACGACTTTACTGATTTCGATCAAATTACTAATACAGGAAATCCCAAAAACTTTGAATAGGTACAACATTTTGGGGAGAGAACTCTGACTTTGGCGCCAAAAATTGATAACGTTTTCTTGTAGAAGGGTCAAAACAAGCATTTTTTTTACTATGGGTGGTGTCTATCTTACCTTGTTGGAGGTAGGGACATTTTAGAAAAAAAATACTTAAAATGTAAAACAAAATATTAAAAAAACAACGGCAACACTTACAATGAAGTACTTTACCGGTTTTGAAAGCCAGAAATATGTTCTTTAATCCTGAATTAAATTAAATTATTCATGTGAACAGTTCTCTAAAAATTTGTATGCAAACTCAAAATTTGATAAAAAAAAAAGTTTAGAATCAGTTTGTTTAAAAATTGTGAAATGTGGTGCTTAATTGGCTTTTAGTAGTCAATGCTTACATCTTTTGAAAAAAAAAAAAATACTTAAAACTTAAAATTAAGCGGGACAGAGGCCCCAAAAATGGCACAAAAAAGCACATCAACTGACAACATAGGCGCCTGTCTGGCGTAAAAAAAACGTTATTAATTTTTGGCGCCAAAGTTATCGTACTCGTGCTAACATTTTGTATTCAATTGGTTTGGAAAGTGTTAAAAAACAACTAGGTCATATTGAGTTGTCAAAAATAAATAACAATATATTTTTTAATCGAAAAATATTTTAACTTGCTCTATAGAGCAAGTATTCGTTTCGGATCGTGGTTTTAATTAAAACTTACATTACGACTATAGAAAAGTCAAAAAAAGTGATTTTCGACAAGACATACATCGGTATATTCTTTATCTTTTTCTGTGCTTCCTGATGTATGTACATCGAGCCAAAACCTTAACGGTTGAACTGATTTGCTTCAAATTTGGTATGGAGAATATTAAGTGATTCCTTAGAGTAGACATTTTTGTTTTAGCTGATCTATTATAACACTCTAAAGATTTTGATTAAACATCGTACATGTAATTTCTAGAACAGTTTTAATAATACTGTATACGAGTACTACCAGACCAAATCCAAAAAATTCACAATTATTATTTAAACTTATTTTTTTTTTAATTAATGTCTGGATATAAAAATATTATCGAACCATGTGAATGTCTACCTGCGTTCTATATATTTGTTTGCTACAAGAGCAAGTTAGTGCGATCCAGTCGTGCATGTATTTTTTTTTTTAATAATGGTTTGAAATTCTGTTAACCTTTTCTAAAGTCCCACAACCCCAGCTATCGCGCTTGTGGAGAGAAAATAATCATCAGAACAACGAGCATTAAAGATGTTTTCAAATACTGTTCGATGCAACTTTAGGCTTTTTGTGTAAGTACAAATAATTAAAAATTTCCTTATAGTTTAAAATAATTTAAATTCATTATGATTTTTGTTCAATAAATTAAGTAGGTATTTTATTTCTAAAATTAATCAGTCAATCTGTTTGTATATATGTATGCATATAAAGGTATAATAACAACAACAACTTTTTCAAACATACCTAACCACTAATTTTTTAAATAAATCATTATATGGTGTGGATCTGTAATGACCATAGTGAATTTTTTTTTCTTATTATGCACTTGATAGGCTACAATTTGATTTGTATTCGTTGTGTAAGGATATTCGCTTATAGTCGAAGCATACAACACCCCACGAACCTCAGATTTTCGATTTTCCATATAACCCATTTTGTAATTGTGTGGCCATGTCTGTGGTACTGTCGATACTAGGTCACATTGTTCCGGAACATGCTCGGCGTAGAAGTTATTTCTGAAAGCAGCATTATAGAAGCGTGTGCAGAGACCGTGAGAAGTTAAAGTGCCTGTGCCTGGGATAAGTCCCGAACCAACTTGATACATTCCACAAACACCCATATTCCAATTCTGATGACAATTTCGCGATATTGTTCCTTTGTCTTTGCTAGTGTGAATGCATTGGACATTTTGAGCTGCTACTGTGGGATCGAATCGATCGAACCAATCGAATCCCGGTCCAGCCATATCACAAGCTGTTGGCGATTCAAAAAAGTGAGAAGAATTTCTTGAATGAAATAATAGGTATATTTACCATCGAGTTCACCTAGTCTTTGATGTCCATACATTGTTCCCGCTCGTATGGCCATTCGGGCACCAAGACTGAAACCGAAAATGTAACCATTGCTCGGATCATATCCTCTGATTTCTAATTCTTCTAGTTTTTCTTTAAGGATATCCGCCAATATATTGACATGATGTGTTAGCATAAGATAATGTGGAATTGATGCTGCAAGTTCATAGTCCATGCACATTATACATCCACCTCGAAATTCTTCTAGATCTGTATAATTGTGTAGATTTTAAAAGAATTTCATAATTGTTATTTAAGAAAATTTAAGAAACTTACTTTTTTGTAGGTCTTCTATCCATTTCACTTGACAACTTTCTCTCCATCCGTGAATGACAATGGCGTACTTAGTAGCATTTCCAATGCATTCTCTAAAATTAAAAAGAAGTGGTATTATTTTTTCAAAGGATAATTAACGAAAATCGCACTTTAGGTTTTGATCGTGCTATAAAGAAGTCCAAAAGATTTGTTTTGATATCACCTATCTGTAAGGCGCAAACCCCGAAAACGGCCTTTGACCGCAAAATTTCACAAAGTCCAAAATTCAATTGTATATGTTTTGTTTTTAATATGCCACAGCGAAATTTGGTCGTTTTATTTTAGCCAATGGCCGTTTTCAGTGTTGTGCCTACTGATCCGATAGGTGATGGTGCTGGAATCA
Source organism: Melangyna quadrimaculata (assembly GCA_949320155.1). NCBI lineage: Eukaryota > Metazoa > Arthropoda > Insecta > Diptera > Syrphidae > Melangyna > Melangyna quadrimaculata. The sequence continues at coordinate 46,033,918 of OX439483.1, forward strand.
AGTTATTAATAAATCCTATTAGTGCAGGAAAATTAGATTCAAAAAAATGTCCTTACTTCGAAAAAACTCCGACAAAAAAAAACTGAAAGGGAGATGTTAACATCTCTTGTATCTAATATTGGGCTTAATCTGCATTTCTACTGGCGATATTAAAAGTAAATAGAAACAAAATGAAAAAAAAAAAATTTCTTTCTCACCCAGTAGGAATGTATTTTGAAGGGGATCATGACGTTATCTAGAATGACAAAAATCTCGAATGGCAAAAATCTCGAAAAACCAACAAAAATCTGGAATGCATAAATCTCGAATGTACAAAAATCTAGAACGTACAAAAATCACGAAAGACTATATCTAGAAAAAAATCTCGAAAAAAAAAATTCATTCGAGATTTTTTTTTACCTTTTTCAATAGTTTATGCGTAAATAAAACGCATATGTTCAATTTTCTGAAACAAATTATTTTTCTGGTCAAAAAAGAACAACAAATGAAAATGTTTTTAACAAAAATTAAATATTTTATAGGATATCTTGTATATTTGTTTACAATAACTATTCAATACGAGGGAAAAGTGTCAAAATATAACAAAATAAAACAAATAACTATTAAACTAAATAACTTCTATAAACTGGAGTTATATGCAAGACTCTTAAAGTAGCTTACATGTCTTTTTTCTTCTTTTTCGTCCAGTATTTTTAAGATTTGCTTTTCTGTTTTTAAGAACTCCCTTATCTTACCTTAGTTTCTTGGCCAATTTGAATTTTTTGAACCACACAACTAACCTGAAATGACTTACTAGCCAAAACTTCAATTAATTTATAAAGTCCAACATGTGGCCTTCCAATTAAAACCTTGAGCCTCCTATGCGAGGACTCAACTCTGTTTTTTTGTGACCAGAAAACTTAAGTTGTTATAAGAGACCGTCCCTAGCAACACTAAATTTAGTCACCTACTTGTAGGTATAGTTGGATAGGTGAATGTGCAGTGTACTAATTCTCTTAAGGAGACTTTCTTAATCTAGAATTAATATTAATTGTCGAGACAATGAATGGTTACAATTCGCGCGAGTTATGTATATGACACATTCCTCACCATCGAAACTAGATATCCGGTTAGCATATACCTTTAAATCTTTGCATGGGAATATTCTCTAAGTCTGCTATTACATCATGCATCTAGACGCGTGCAACTTTTCTAACATATGTAAGTGCAAAAAAGAAAGCAAATTCGAAAAGATGAGCCGGAACTTAATCTGCCGTGTGTCGTGTGGGTAAAATATTCGTGCAACAAGAAAATTCGAAAAAGTTCGAAGTAGTTACACGCGTCTAGATGCATGGTGTAATAGCAGACTAAGCAATTGTATGTTCCGATACAAAATGCTACAGTATGCACATTCCTTCACGGAGCAGACTGTAACATGAATCTGATTTAAATGCAATATATTCATAGACAGAGTCTTTTAAAAGATCTCTATAGTTATTAAGTTGAGTTGATTTGTATCTGTTGCAACGTTAAGACGTGTTTAATAATAAAAACAGTTTACGCTTAATAAATTGAATTTTTGTTTTGATATTTTTTTAAAAAACCTTTCGGATCACGAAAACAAATAAATCGCGCGCGAATTGTAACCATTGATTGTCTCAACAATTAATATTTATTCTAGATTTTTGCAGTTCGAGATTATGCTTTCTAGATTTTTGTTTTCGAGATTTTTTCAATTCTAGATTTTTTTTTCGAGATTTTTACTTTCGGGATTTTTGCTTTCTGGATTATTGGTTTTTAGATATCGTGGTAAATCCATTTTGAAGTTGGTTTAATTATTATCTGTCGCAGTTGAAAAATTAAAAAAAAGTTGTTTTAAAATCAACAACAGGTCGCCAAAATCTTCCTGATTGACTTTCAATTCAAACTTTATACGAAGTCCTTGAGGCAACAAAACCGAGAGGGAAAATTCAAAGTTCAGTCGAAGAAAGGGCATAGTGTAAAATAACAACTGCCACAAACGTGATTTAGAGCTACCAATTCCAAATGACAACTACGAAAAAACATAACAACTATCATTTAAAACAGTCCCTGATATCATTAGGCGTTTTTCTTTTTTAGCTCAGAAAAGAGTTCTGAACAGAGTCCGAGCATATCGAGCATGCTCTGAACATCCTCTGAACAAAGCGTATTCTGGTTCTGAGCGCTCGGAATTATTTTTGAAACACACTTGAACACTAAGCTGTCACTTTTTTTTCAATTTCACCTATCAAATGCTTGTGTTCAGCATTCAACTCGGTCTGCTCAGTTATTTTATTCTGAGCTCATAGAGCGCGCTCTGAACAAGCTCAGAGCACGTTCAGAACGAAAAAAGAAACACAAATTTGAAGCTCTGAACGTTCAGAGGTAAAAAAGAAACACAATTTTTTGTTTGACAGTTCAGGCTCTGCTCTGAACTAAAAAAGAAAAACGACTATTGTATATGAAAACTATAGTTATATCATGAGAAGCGCCGACTACTGAGTCACGTAGTGTCGAAATCCACCAACTTCTCTCAACACTTTTTGTTGAGGAAACAAATTTGAAAGTCGAGATCTAACTCCCTTACTCCCTTACAATATAACAAGACTTACTCTTTCTAAAAATTAATGTCTACGCTGTCAAAATCATAGAACATGTTGCAAACACATGCGCCACCAGCCGTACAAATCCAGCGAAAATAAAAACGACTCCATGAAAATACTATAGTTTTCATATACAATGCTGATATGTACCTACATTTGTTTTCAAAAGAACTTATAGTTTTCGAGTAATTTGGAAAAAAAAACTGAATTTGACCTCCACTTTGTAATCCACTCCAAATTTAGGAAACTTTAAGGGAAGTTTTAAGTGCGTAAAAATATAGCTCTCCACCAAAATTTAACGTTGTCGGAACTTTTTCGAAGTTAATACCTATCTCATACCTATTGTATTAAAATAAAATCACAAAATCTAAATCTGATAGGTGCCGCTGTGGTCGATTTATTAACAAATTCCATATGTATGGACCAAAATGACTAATATTGAACATTTATTTTGGTTTGGTGTAAAAAGGTAAATCTATAACATTATGGACCCGACAGCCGGTGCTGTTGTTAAGTTCAGACTATCGCAAAAATTATATCGATAGCATAATATAGGTTAATAACAATTTGTTGTTAATATAATTTGTAATTAGTGAGAGTTTGAAATGGAATACAATTAACATACGAATTATTTTGAGTACTGGGTGTTGATCTTAATAACTATCCATTTAAAATAACTAAAAATAACTATTCATTCTGTTTTTGTTTAAAATTCTGTTTTGGTTTAAAATGCAGTAAAAGCCTTAAAATTCAAGAAAGTCAACGAATTGCACCACCTACCGGAATGAAATGGAAAAACAACGCGTGCGGTTATATTCTTTGATATTTATTTTTGTTATTTTTTTACGTCACTAAGGCTTGTCTACCCATCCATGCAAAACCGGGACAGGTCAGCTAGTATACCTTATTTAAATAAAAAATTCAAACAAACATCAAAGTTATTATAAATGGCAAGGCCGAAAAAACATCTGGCGAATATAAATCTTATGCTTCTGTTGACTTCTTAGAAGAATAATTTAATTAAAATCTAGCATCAGACCCTGGGTTTCTTAAAAGAAGTCAACTTGCCGTATCGAAAATGATTTTCAATGACAGCTATATATAACTGACGCTTAAAACCTTTACAGAAGACAAATTTGATTCACCAGTCGACCCTACTGATAATAATGGTCGTAAGTCAGTAAAGACACCCTATTCAGCGGTACCTTAACTCAAGTGTACTTCTTGATGAGGTGATGACCCACAGTATTACCTAATTAGCGATGAAGAGAACATCCACTACTTAGCACAACCAGGTCTAGCTAATTTCCTTGGATGAAACCTACACCCAACCATCACCAATGACAACCGGATCAGAACTAACCGATAGAAGCAAGAAGCAACGCTAAATACAAATCCAAATAAATAACAATTTAAATTAAATTGTTCTTAAAAAAAAAAAAAAAATGTAAACAGTTATAACCTCTCTTGTCCTAGAATACTATTAATGTCAATGCTAAACCTTAAGATAACTATAATGTCATGCAAATTTGTTGTTAATAAAAATATTGTTTAATAAAACAAATCGTTAAATGTCTTCTATAATCTCAGAGATTTACATTTGTACACATTTGCATATCTTTTCTTCACTCATTTAGCATTACATGTGAAAGAAAAAAATATGAATTTAATTATAGTTATGATTTTACAATTCTTAAGAACGAATATACATGATTCATATTTGCTTGGATGTAAAACTAAGACGTATTGAAATTACAAAAACAACAATATAAACAACTGAGTTTTCAAGGGTGAAATCAACGAAGATTTCTTATATTTATGTTGAGAAGGTATTCTTGGGATTAACTTTTCATCGTCTTCACTTTGGGCTATTTCTGAAAAGCGAACTTGGTAGAAAACGTTCTTTCCAGATGCCAAATATTTCCTGGTCATTCATATTTTAACTTCCAGACTCATCCATTTAAATTATAAGCTGTTTCCATAAATTTGACAGTGTTGTTTCGATTTCCAGTTTTGCCTATGCCAAAAATAGGTATAGTTATGTACAGTACACATATTTAAATTTCTAAGTTTACGAATATTACTCATCGTCATCATAATATTCTAAACAAATATTAAGTATTTCGATGGACTCAATCATTTTATCTTTTGTAAATGCTGAACTTGAAGAAGAAGATACTGTTTAAAATTATTTATTTGATAACAGTATAGTCGTTTGAATTGGTAATCCGGAAGATGTTTCACTATAGTAGGGTAAGATTAGCACCGCTAGCTTGTTTGATTCTGAAGTTTATGTATTTGAAGTGAAGTTAAGAAATTCAAACTTTTATTAGAACGAATAAGAAGAGAAGTCAAGCACTTGATTTCAATAAAAAAATACACTCTTTTGAATAAGAATTATAATATTTTTTTTTCTATTGCTAACCAAGTCAATAATTACAAAAAAAGGGCTAAATTCGCAAAGTACGATGTAGTTCTGCATTTTTGATATGTTGTTGGGGCAACTTAGAATAGTCTGTAGCTAAATTTGCAACTTCGAAAAACCTGTGCTCTCTGCAGGAAAAATGCAACAGTGAAAAAAACGCAAAAATCACCCCATTTTTTCCGACATTTTCCTTTATAACTTTGGAAATATGCAACTTAGGGAAAAACCATCCACTATGTTCTTGTTTTTCACAAAATTTTCTACAAGACCACATAAGTTTAAAATTCATGTATGTTATATTTGAGTTGCTATCTAACCATGAGTAAAAAAAAAAAATTGAAAAACTAAATTATTTTGAATCACTCAAAAATTATGTCAAAGATTGTCCAATTCTGCTAAAAATTTGGAATCAAATAGTCTAGAGTATTATAAGACGAAATTCGAAAATTCGATCCAAATCGGTCAAATAGTTTTGGCAAGAAACATGATGTTAACTAAGTGCAACAAGCAATGTTTGCATCATTGCTGTGACACTTACGTTGGCACCGATTTTTGTACTCGTACTTGGAACCGTTTACTATGATAAAATATAGTATCAATATTTATATCTTTTTTTAAGCAACTTTGGTAGTGAATATTTATATTTACATTGCGCAAGTGAACAATTTTCGGAACTTTTCAAATCGCTACCAAAGTTGCTTTGAAAAAGGAATAAATAACAAAACTATATTTTATCATAGTTAAGGGTTCCAAGTTCGTGTACAAAAATCAGTGCCAACTTAAGTGTCCTACTTTGACCACAGCAATGATGCAAACATTGCTTGTTGCATTAGTTAACATCATGTTTCTTGCCAAAAACTATTTGACAAAATCAAATTTGTTGGAAATAAAATTATCTTTTATTTTTCATCAAAACTTTTTTCTGCGTGGACATTTTTATGTTGGTTATTTAATTTTTTTTTACTTTTTCACATTTTTTCCATTTCGTAAGAAACTTGCGTAAATTGTTCTCATGATACAAATTGTAAATTACAAAGTTTAACTAATTTTCATTTATTTTTGAAGATGATGCGATACCGCAGTCAAAAGTTACAGCCATTTTGGTATTTGTATTAATTTTAATAACAATTTAGCATTTTATTTAACCCGCAGTTTTTATTTTAACGCAACCAAAATGGCTGTAACTTTTGACTGCGGTATCGCACTATCTTTAAAAATATATCAAAATGTTGGAAGTTTAGTGTTCTAAAATTCTTATTTGTAAAGTAATTAACGTTAGCTTATTCGAGAACGACAGGGATGGCGTCCCGAAAAACTGGACGTAAGCTTTTCTAACAGCCCACTTTCAGCTATAAACAAATCAGCCTATCTTTCCTGCGCTAACAAATCAATCTCATAATTATATTATAACATTTTTAATTTGTCAAGTTGTATAAGTATTTCTAATTTCGAGTCTAAATTCAAATCATTTTCATCATTTTTAGGATTACCTACACAGAAAAAGTTTACAAGATATGTTTTTGGATTTGAAAATCAGTCAACACGGTTTGAAAATATTAAAATATTGAAAGTCCTTAACTGGCTACTTAAAAAAACAAAGACGACAGCATTATTTGTCTATTGAAAATGATAAGCACAAAGCTGAACAGCAGCCACATTTTGTTGGTGTTTTCCCATAGACAGAAAAAAGAGAAGACGCTGAAGACGAAGAAAGTGCAGAGGGCGTGTACCTTCGCCTAGCAAATATAAGTTCGTTCGACGATGTTTTGAATGTACAAAATATGAACAATCTTACATACACAATTTTCCAAAAATATACTTTAAATTTTTAAAAAAAATATTATTTTTTCTTTTTGAAAATTACATACATAGTTGGTAACTTGAAAACTAGTTGATACTTGAAATTTGCATATGTTCCTAAAAATATCCAAGAATTTTTTTATATTCATTTTTAAGATAGCCCCTCTAATGTTTTTTGATTTGTTTTATATAAATTCATATTTATTAAACAAAGCAGATTTCAGCTATTTAAATAACGAATTTATAGTAATTTACATACATTATATATGGTAATAATTAATATTTTAATTTGTTTTTAATACTTTGAAAGTTGTTAAAACCATGAAAGTTGTTAGCTATGACTCTATGAGATAAAAATCGTGTGATCCCTCAGTCGTGTATTTTATTTTTATATGGACGCAACTTCGCAACTTTATTAGAATAGCTAATTTAATTATTTATTATTGAATAAATAAATTACTATAATACTTTCCCTGCACGAGAAACAGATACATATATACTGATATAAACAAAAAATAGTATTCATTGATATACTTCATAAGACATTAAATTATTTTATCATATAAGCTACAATTTTTGAAGGAAATAAAAAATTGCTCAATAGCATTATTCCGTCGACGTTTAATGAGAACTCTCTAAATCGATTTATTTATCAATTTGTTTTCTACTTTGATACACCTGCATTATGTGCTGCCAACAAATTTTAAATGTTTTAATTTTGGTTTATTCATTGATATATTAAATTAATTGAACAGAATTAGTACAGTAACTGTATGCATTCACGTACATATGCGTCAAATCAGGTATTTCCGATTTTTTGCTGAGTTGTTCAGGATATTGGCCTAGTAAATAACCTAATTTTTGGACCTCGAGCGGCGAACACTTCATGCTCAAAAATAAAAGAAACCACGATTTTTTCGGTTTTTTGCAGCTATTGGCGATTTTAGGCCTTAAGAGAAATTTTAAATAAATACATTGTTTTACGATTTCAAAGTAACCTGCTTTGCTCCAATTTGACCCCAAAACCACCTCTGTAGACCGAATGGTTTCCAAAATACAGGATTTCAAAATTTATTGATAAACAAAATATAACAAGTATGTAGCATTACCAAGCAGTATAATGGAAAATAAAGAACGGTTGATATAAATTCATCAAAGCACTTGAGTGTGTAGGTTGAGCTGCAAGCAAATTGGCTTTATCGAGTGAGCTGAATTTCAAAAATGTAGTTTTCGTTATGACGTCTGTCATTCTGTGCATCTGTATACGTCCGTCGTCGAAGTTCTGTACATCTGTACGTCCGAAATGTACATCAGGCTCGGTGCTAAGCGATCGGACCGATTTGATTTAAAATTTGTACACAGAATTTGTATGTGATTCCCTAAAATTCAACTTTTTTTCAAACTCAACTATATCGGGTAGCTATAGCTATGCAAATGCATTTCAAATTAAGATGTTTTCCACTTGAATTACCCTGATAAAATATTTAAAAGAGAATGGTTTTCCTATAAAACGAAATGGATTCACCTTAAATAAAACTTTCATTCACCTTACTGAAATTAAGTTGATTTTTCCAATAACTTTAAGCCGTAATGCCGGATTTACACGACTGGCAAAGTTGCCAATATTTCTGCCAAAAAATTGGTAAAATAATGGCAGAAATATTTTTTTTATGACATGCATTTACACGAGTTCAAATAATGGCAGATTTCAAAATACTGGCAACATGCCATAAAAGAATGAGCAAGTTCATTCTTATCTAGAATGGCATAATTTCGGAAAATGCCGCCAGTAAAGTGTTTACACATAGTCATATTAATGGCAGCATTTTATGCCAAATTATCTCTGCCATTTTATTTTGGCAAAAATATTACCAGTATTTAGAGAGTTTACACGATGAAAATAAAAATGGCTATAATTTGACAGATATAATGGCACTTTGCCATTCGTGCAAATGCAGCATAAGTCTGCTTGGCAAAAAACCATGCAGAACTCCACTTAATTTAATACAGATTCTTTTTGTTTTGTGTAGGACTTTTTTCTCCATATACCACCATAAATTGATTTCGGGTTTTTAAAAATTTCTCTAAAATGGCTTGAATTTAATAATTTTGATTAAACTTCGTGTCTCTGTAGCTTTAAAAGCGATTGAAAATAAAATACGCGACTGAATAGCACATCCTTGTTCTTATGTTTGATTGGCTTATGTATCTACAATTTTAAAAATTGTAACTATGTACATATGTATGTATTTACATAACTATTATTTAAAAAAAAACGAACGCACAATTTTAAGAAGCTTAACATTATGGTTTTATTACTTAATATATTGTTACGTTTTTTTGTTTACGTTGTATCTATATACTACGATGGAAAATCAAACGGCAATAATTGATTTGTTAAACTTAATCTATTCGATTTAATAAAAAATTTGCTAAGAGGGTTTTCTCTTTAAAAAAATGAAATTAGAAAACTAAAAACTATGGCAACGCTTATTTATACAATTTGTGTAAATAAAAAAAAATAATAAAATAATAAAAGTTAATGTGCTATTATTTGAACAAGTAGATACATTGGAGGCGTTTTTTTGAAAACGCTACAATATTTTCAATTTCATACTAAAATAATTTTCTTATCAAGCTTCAGCTGAAAATATCCACAACATTGACAGCTCGTGCAAAAAATTCATAAATTTTGACATTTATAAACGTCAAAGTGTCATATAGATTTAGTACGATATTTACTAAAAAATATTTTGGTGATTTTAACTTTAGTAAAATGTATAAGGAAATAGTAGGATGCTTTACTCATTTAAAATTAGCAAAATACATTTTTTAACCTAGTATCATACCAAAGACGCTTAGGCGGAACTGCACTGCAGCGGAACTGCGATTCAAAATAATTTGTATGAAATTTTATGAAGTTCAGTTGCCGCTTAGTGCGATATAGCTCACACAATTTCATACAAATAATTTTTTGCCGCGTCGTGAAGTGTAGTTCCGCTGCAGTTGTGTGCGGTCTAACCTTTAAACGTCGTACTAAATTCACTAAAATTTTGCATCATGGATATTAAAATAATTTTAAAAAGCATAAAATAAATGCCATTTAATTTCTTGCACAAATATGAATTCACCTATTTATTTATGCACAACATCGTTGGTGTTTAAACAAAAAAAAAAAAAACATTTTTAAAATAAAATTTATATTTTTAGGAAAAATTTTAATTTGAAAAAAAAAAATGTAATTAGAAAAAAAAACAGTCAGTTATTTAAATAAAATAAAACATATTTTTAAAAATTTAAAACTTGATTTATTTTTTATAAATAATTAAAATGAAATATGCAATATATGGAAATGCAATTTTTTTTTTAAGTAGATGCCAATGCAAGGAAAGATTTTTTGAAAAATTAGATGGCACTTATTAAAATAAAAAAAGGGTAGTAAAAACCTATTTAGGGCGTGGCATATATTTAAAAATAAAAAAACACACATTTCTCATATCAAAATTTTTGAATAATTCGTTTTTGAGAATAATTAGTTTTTTCTTAATGTTTTTATAAAAATAAAAAATAAGTTCTTACAAAATTTGTATGCTAAATTTTGTAAGAACTTATTTTTTATTTTTATAAAAACATTAAGAAAAAACTAATTATTCTCAAAGCCATTAAAACTTTTTAAAAAATTCTCCATAAAAATTGAAATCAAAAGCAAAAACAAAAACAAATGGTTCTACCTGAAAATTTTGAATGAAACAACAACAACTTAGTATTCTACCACCAAGCTAAAGTTATAGCTATTTCACGAATGCCACCCCGATCATCAGACTTCTTTGTGTGGTGCTGAGTCTTAATATGTTCATTTTTATTTGAAAAGCTTTGCCCGTCATGGGGATTGAACTTCAGACATCAACTGTGACTGGAATTGGGAAGCCGACGGCCTACCCATCGCGCTACCGAAGCCACATGTCAAGCTCCATCTCAGTGCCGGTTTTGTTGCTTATCAAATGCATTTGAACGACTAGCATTTTTACTAATAATAACATATTTCGAAAAAAAACTTACCAAAAAGTATCCTTTTTCTATATCAATTAACTGATTTTTTTGCATCAAACCTATAGAAACCGTTTTTGAGAAAATTAATATTTTCCTTAGCAGCTAAATTTGTTTGTATGGTAGGTACCGTTATTTTGGTCAAACAAAAAAACGAATGGGCATATTATTTAAAATACACTAAAGGTATAAGGAAAATATATTAAGCCTATTTGGCTCTAGCTACGAGGACCAGGCTTGCCAGATTCTTATGAGCTAAGTAATATCGCAATTTAAAAAAAAAAAAAAAAATCGCAAAAAAACGCAAAACGAAAGAAAAAATGTGAACGACTGGATGGCACAAATTTGCTCTCGTATCTAACAACTTTAACGTAGCTAGAATGATGATGTACAAGTACATATCTATAATTGGTTCCAAAATATTATGATATCATTAAAAAAAAAAATTAAATAAATTATTACTTTAAATTGTTATACATTTATTATTTTAATTGCTTTGAGAGTTAGAGCTCAAAATCAAATAGGTATCATTTGTTTGCTAAATATGAATTTATGAAATATAAAATATGGTTGCAGCGGTTTTCTTAAAAATTAATTTTTTATATATAAAATGTTTCGCTTATTTTCAAAAATAAAATCTAGTATGCCAACTTTAACACAAAATAAAAGATACTGAATTTTCAAAAAAAAAAAATCAATATTTGTTTAAAATCCAAAAATAATTTTTTTGAAATTTTTTTGTATGCAAAATGATTTGAATTGTGAGCTCTTGTATAAAAGTTTTGGTTGAAATTAGAGCAGCTGTCAACGATAAATTTGAAAACAAAAAAATTGGTTCTATGACAGGTACCGTTATTAACTGTTATTGGTAATAACTTGTTTTCATAAAAATATTGGCCGTACCTTATATAGTAAACGCACATCTTTTTATCAAAATCTTTGGAGCCGTTTTCGAGAAAAATAATTTTTTTCTTAACGGTTTTTCAACATTTGTATGGAAGGTACCGTTATTTTTCAATTTAGAAAGATGATTTTTTCAAGTATTCTACAAAATAATAAAAAAAAAACTATTTTACAGCTAGTTTTGAAAATATTGACCAAGAAGTTTTCAAAATATTTATTTTTTTAGTTTTCAAAAAAAAAAATTTTTTAATTATGGTTCACAATAATGTTTATACCATTCAGAAGTTTTACCATAAAAAATGTTCAACTTAACTGTTTTCGAGAAAATCAAAAACCAAAAAAATGGTTGTACTGTAGGTACCCAAAATATTCAATTTATGAAAATAAAAAAAATTATTAAAAAGTAGCATTTCCTTACTTAGTTTATTTGAATTTTTTTTTTTTAATCCTTGGACCCGTTTTTGAGAAAAATATTATTTTCCATTCTGGCGAAAAAAATTGTATGGCAGGTACCGTTATTTTTGGTCCTAAAAAATATTTAAGGAAACATCTGGGCATATTAGTCAAAAAAAAACTATATACCAAGTTTGAAGAAAATCCCGCCAGCCGTTTAGGCTGTACGGACGCGGACAGGCACAGATAGACAGAAAGACAGACAGAATTGCGGCACCCTTTTTTTTCGCGTTCTGTATCATCTTAATGTTAGGGAAAATTATTATATCGAGTTCAATTTTTTTTACGAATCCATAACTTATCACATATGTATGTAGTACCTTTATCGCAGGTAAAAATATAACAAAATCTGCAAATCACTTAAAAATAAAATTTTATAGTAAATAAGCTAAATTTTTATATTAGTTCTTTTTTTTAAATTATTTTAGTAGAAAACAAACGATAACAATAAATAAATAGGTACATTTGAATTAAGACTTTTTAGGTTTACCCACATAAGTTATTTTAAAAAGTTTTGATGTATCATCAGATTTTTTTTTTACATGGGAATGAATCCTTATACTCATTAGTGGATCTATGAATTGTACTTAAATTTTAGAACGGCTACAAAATTTAATTTTGTTCATTTTATTGCAGTTTTAAAAAGGAATTTGAATTTGACCCACCCGTAAAATAATAATTTATTTAAAATTCAATTTATTATATCACAAATATTTATTTTTTTAATGTAACTTAGAGCTGATTTTTCAATCATCAGTTAAGCTATCACGGGAATAAATACTATAGCAACAGGAACAAATTTTTGTTTTATTCAAAGAATAAGTACTATCTGAGGTTTAACTGGTTATTGAAAAATTGGCCCTTAATGACATAAGTGAGAAACTACCTTTTAATTACATTCATGAAGGAAAATGCTCTTTCCACAATGGCATTACTTGCTGGTAAGGAAAGAGCACTTAAAGCAAGTTCACTTTTACAGAGTGAATTGGTTGTGTTCTAAGATAATTTTTTTTCCTTAAGGTAGAAATTTTGCTTTATTATACGGGAAAAGTATGAGACATCACAAAATTAAATTTTGCACCGCGAACTTAAAAAAAAATCGCGCATTTCGCGCTGTATCGCGCAATCTGGCAAGCCTGACTAGGAGAGTTAAAACAGAAATCTAAATTTAGGGACATTTAAACAAAATCCTCTATACCAAATCCAGCTTTGTCGGATTTTTTTTTTGTTTGAAGGACCATATCGGTACCTACATAGATAAAACTTTGGTCACAGAAAGATTAAGGGCCGTCTAATATAAACACGTGAGTATTACACTGCGGTTCAGAGGCTAAAAAAATATATTTTTAAAACATTAAACATAAGTTTCTAACCGACGAACCAGGGTGCCAGACTGTTTTTCTTATATTATTTGATGGCCATTAATCGTCCTGTGACCAAAGTTTCATCGATATACCAATGAGGTATTAAAATCAGTCACCACTTCTAGGTCTATAATAACACGATTTGCTATTTCATAGAATTTGAATAATTTTCTTAAAGGTATAGAAACAAATTTGTAGATACCTCTGCCTGTGTGTTTTTATAAGTCTTTAATTAAATTAATAATATTGAAAATTTAATTTAATGTATTACAGTTGACGATTAGTTCTAGGAAGTTAGTAAAATATTCAAACTATAGACTCCGTTAAAATAAGACTATAGCTACATTTATTTTCCATAATATTATCATTAAGACGATAAGTTGATGAGCAAAACCTGCTTTGTTATTATTTTCCGCATTTTAAATTAGTTCTTCAATTAGCTATTAGGCATAATAAGCTGATTGCACTGACATTGATTTCTGTTATATTAAAGTTGAAATTAAAAATAAACTCTCACTTTTATCTACATCATCATCATCCTCATCATCACCAACATCACAGAGTAACAAAACTAAAACATTTCAATAAAACGTAATGAAATCACCTTAAGCATTATTCTTTCACCTCTTTTGAAACTATTTTTTTTAACTTTTTTTTTTTACGTCTATGTTAATTTATCCTCATAAACTGCTTAAATTTTTGGAATTCTTTTAGAGCACACTTGATGATGAGTTTTTGTTTGCATATAAATTAATTGAAAAAAGAAACACTCACTCAAAATTATCGAGTAGTATCGTATTGTATAACTATGCATCTTTCAATTTCAAATTAACACACTATTGACTTACTCATTTTCTTGAAAAGAAGTCACTCGACGATACCACGAGTTAAAGAAATATCCTTTTGCCAAAGGAACCACAAACAGGATACACACGAGACACAATATAATTTTCTCAAACGAAGGTATCGTCATTTTGTTGAAGTTTTTATTTGTTAACTGATCCGAAACCGCTTCTAAACAAACCGAAAGCTGGGCTTAGACTAAAACCAAGAGAAATTTTAAGCTAAAAACACTTCTGTTGTTTCATCTCAGAAAGCTAGAAAAAACTAAAAAAAAAAATACAATAATGATCAGAATATATCATTCAACCATAAGAAACTATGGATGATGACCATAGAGTCCGGAAGAAATTCACAAAAGCAGAAGGAAATGTTTGTATTGTTACGATACACCGCTAATATCGAACAAGACAAAATACGTTATAGAAAAAAGCTTAGTTAAAATTTTAATCGGATTTTACCCACGCGTCATTAATTTATTTCATTTGATAAAGTTTACATTGGCATGGAACTATGGCACTCTTAATATTGTTGATTCAATAAATTAATTAAGAGATAATTTTGGATATTCAATAGGGAAATTTATATTCGATTAGAGTTTGAGTTTTGACGACTCTTAAAGGGAAATTTGTACAAAGGTCGGTTAACAAACAACGTTTTGTTTAAAAATATATATTTTTTTTTAATTATTTGAGTGGGTTGGTCTTAAAATAATTGAAACGATACTAAGCCTTTTACATAATTTAAAATGTTGCTGATATCAAAAATCTCTTTAACTTTCTTATGAGCAGGATACCTAACGCGTAAAGGTTTATGTGTGGGCACTAAGGCATACATTTAATTTAAACTTGCAGTTTTGATCTAATTATTTGTAATTAAATTACGCCTTAACCAAAATGTTACGCCACCGGCTGTTTTTTTAGCTTAAAATGTAAATTGTACATAAAATACCAAAGAAAAAACTCATTTTTAGCTTAATAAATCTGTCCTTAAATTCTATCTGCTAATAAAGATTGTTTTGTTTACGAAAAAAAAAACACTATAACAGCCATATTATTGAGTTTTTCAAAACTAGTTTAAAAGCAAAACTAGTTTTATGGAGATTGCAAGTTGCAAGTTTTATACATATTGGTATTATTTATGAATGTTTTGGTATCCCAATTTCAATATTTTGAGTTTAAAATACCAAAACTTTAGTTAATAATACCGATTTGTCCAAATATTGGAACTTGAAACTTCTATTGAACTAGTTTTGCCGTAAAACTAGTTTTGAATCAAGTCAATAATATGGCTGTAAAACAAGTTGGTGAGTATGTCATAATGTGGTTTTCATGGTGTGGGTCTGAATGCAAGACACTCTTTTGACATAATCTTTCGACCTCATCCTACCTATTACCCCACAAATAGCAGGCAAGCCCGTCAACCTTAGATATATTCCTGACTTATATACCAGGTTTGTTTAGCGAACCTGTTGTTGTAAACGAATTGAGCTCTGATCACCTACCTGTGGTAATTGACACTTTTGTATCCCCTCTTAGTAAAAGTAATAAAGTTTTTGATTTTAAAAAAGCTAAATGGGGTACTTTTAAAAGGCAAATGAAGACGAAAATGTGAAATGTTCCAAATATTTTAACAACTGATTCTGACCAACTTAAAATTGATCAATCAGTTGCCTTCTTTACATCTGCCATAATCGAATGTGTCGATAAATCTGTTCCTAAAAAAACAATCCATCTTAATAGCACAAATGTCTTACCACCAAATTTAGTAGAACTTATAAAAATAAGAAACAGTAATAGAACCAGATGGATAAGGACAAGAAATGGTTACTATCTGACTAAATGAACATTCTTAATTCTATAATAAAAGAAGGAATCGGGAAATTCAGAAATTTAACTTGGAACCAGAAATTGCAGGGAATGAATAAAGCAAGCAAACCATTCTGGAATATAGTCAAAGTATTAAAAAAAAACAATCTCTCATATTCCAGCTTTGAAGGTAGGAAGTTCTTTAATGATGACTGGATCTGAAAAGGCAAATGCTTTGGCAACAACTTTTTATGAAGCACAATTGTTAGCTAGTAACGCGATTACAAGCAATAACTTAGAATCTCAAGTTTCTCATTCAATAAGTTTAATCAACAGCAGTGCTTTGAACGGTGATCAATCATACGTCACCATTGAAGACATCAATGAGATACTAAATTCATTAAATTCTAGGAAATTTGTTGGGTTTGATAGTTTAAAAAATTTGTATTTAAAGCACTTGCCAAAGCTGGGTGTGAAATTCTTACAAGAACTTTTTAATTCTTGTCTAAAGTTGGGATATTTTCCAAATGAATGGAAATCAGCGAAGGTTATACCAATTCTGAAGCCTGGCAAGATACCTGGCAATTACAGACCAACAAGTTTACTGAGTTCACTTAGTTTTGAACAAATAATCAAGAAAAAATTTATTGAACACATAAGCTCAAATAATATCCTTCCATTAGAACAGTTCGGGTTCCGAGCTTTTCACAGCACTGTGCATCAAATTCATCGTATAACTAATCATATAAAAAGTAATTTAAACGCAAGAAAAAGTATAGGTATGGTGTTGCTCGATGTGGAAAAAGCCTTTGATTCTGTGTGGCATGAAGGACTTCTACACAAGTTATTGATTATCAATTTCCCACAGTACCTAATTAAAATTGTAAAATCGTTTTTATCTTCAAGAAAATGTTTTGTGTCAGTCAACAATTGCCTTTCTCAAGTCTTTAGTTGTGTTGCAGGTGTCCCCCAAGGTTCAGTTCTTGGCCCTATCCTCTACAATGTGTTTACTTCTGCCTTTCCAAAACTTCAAAACTGTGATATAGCTATTTTTTCCGACGATACCTGTTTATATTTTACAGATTCAGTTGGTTCCGTTATTGAAATGAACTTGCAATCTAGTTTAAATATAATTCAAGATTACTTTAGTAGCTGGAAAATAAAGCTGAACGCTTCTAAGACCCAGGCTGTCTTTTTCACTCGAAAAAGGAAACCCTGTTTGACTGCTTTCACACAAGGAAACTGAGTTGCTGGAAACTGGGAGTTTGTAGGCGAGAAGGGCAAGAAGTAAGGTTAATGAAAAAAATCTCCCCGGTCAACGATTGAGGAGATTTTTATCACATTCCTTCTCACACTGTCCGTAATGTGCGTTCAGCCGATAGACTTTATATGGAAAAAACAGAAGTCTCCGGCAATTCGGTTTTCTTGTGTGACTACTAGGCAATTAAAGGAAAACGTCAAAAAAATCTCCAGCAACTGGTTTCCCTGTGTGAAAGGGGACTTTCTTACCAAGTAATAGACTTATAATAAACGGCTGTGGAACTGACTGGAAGTCAAATACTAAATATCTTGGGGTTTACCTTGATAAAAAATTAACATTTGGTACACACATACAAGGCATTATAAAAAAAATTAACTTAACTACGTAAATACTCTACCCTTTTATCAACAGGAAATCGAAATTGAGTAGTGAAAACAAACTGTTGATTTACAAAGCTAACTTTCAGGCGATTCTGTTATATGGGTCGCCCGTTTGGGGTAAATGTGCTAAGAGTCACATACGAAGACTACAAATTTCACAAAATAAGCTTCTGAAAATGGTTTTCAATCTTCCTTGGTGCTTTTCGACTAGTGAATTACACAACCTAGCAAATATTGAAATGGTGTCAAGCTGAATTTTAAGATTGAGTGAACGATATAACACTTCTTGTTTATCATCCGACAATTCCCTTATCTCAAATCTAGCTTCTTAAATTTAAAAGCCTATAAACTGATTTATGTTTCATTGTTCATATTGCTATTTAATTATTATTTATATATTTATTTTTTTCATTTATTTATCTATTTATTTATTTACTCTTTATTTATTCAATTATTTATTTATTTATTTATATATTTATAAATTTATTTAATCATTTTTTATTTATTTACTTATTTATTTATATATTTTTTATGTATTTATTTATGTATTTATTTATTTATTTTGTTTATATATTAAATCGTTTATTGATTTATTTTTCTATTTAACATTTTCATAATTATTTATTCTTCTTTTTTGTGTCTATCTATTTAAAAATGTGATAAATTTCTGTTAATTTATTTGTTTTTTATTTTGTACTCAAAAAGATTTATGTAAAGTTTTTATTGAAATAATTTATTATTGTTTTGTAAAAACTGTTTTAAACAGGGTATTGTACGCTTTTGTGTTTAAGCCACCCTTTCTCTCAAATCCTTATTTAAGAAAGTATATTTATACACACGTATACCTCTATATTATTTTGTTTTCTTTTTTGTTTAATGAAGGTTTTTAACAGTAGCTTTTCCTTCAAATCGTTATCATTAAAGCTTATTATAATTGATTAAAAAAATGTTCTCACTTGGCAGTAGTAAGGTAGATTATACACCGATCTCTGTAAATTGTGCAATATAGGTTTAAGATATAAAACATGTAATATATTTGGCTACAATAAATATTTTTATTTATTCATCAGTATAGGACCATCTGTGGCCCTTTAACAGCCGGTAATTTCACACAACAATGGAAATTAATGCACGATAATTATTCCAAACACACTTGCCAGCTGGTGAATCGCTGAATTAGTTTTTCTTTAAAAAACACAATTAAAAAGTGCTCATACGCCCAAGTGAACAAAAAAGCCATTTTCGAGATAAATACGATTTTTTAACAGTTTCTGAACATTTGTATTGATATGGAAGGTACCGTTATTCTTAAATTTAGAACCATAATTTTTTCAAATACCAAACCAAGTTTTAAGAAAATTGACCAAGTCGTTTTCAAAATATGGAGTTTAAAAAAAAATTGTTTAAAAAAAAAAGTTTTTTTTTTTGAGGGTTATTGCCTCTTGCGAGCAATTGACAAATCCTCCAAGAGTATCACTTGTCATAAATAATTAGTGCTTCTCGCTAAAAAAAATGTATGGCAGTAACATCATTTTTGGTCTTAACCCTTTCGGTACGGACGTGGTACGAGACAAAGAACATTTATATGGACTTGTACCACATCCGTACCGAAAGGGTTAAGCAACAAAAAAAAAAAAAAACCGTTGGGCATATTACAAAAAAAAACAATACGTACAAAGTTTGCAGACAATCTTTCCCAAGTAAAAACTGGTGAAAACTTAATCAGAGAGAACTACTTGGACGAAACTTTTGTTCACGGAAAGATTCTTTGTTATCAAATATAAAAACAAAAGTCATCTACTCCAATTCGGAGGCTTTGGTCTTATTAATTTTTAAATACCTTTAACATAAATACCTTATCCACTTAACCGGCAGTGTATCACGTTCACACAAGATTTTTTTATGATTTTCAATTTTTGTATGTTTTCTTTTTATTGATTTTTAATTTCTTTTCATGATTTTTCATTGTGTCATTATTTTCATTTTTTTTCAGTTATAATTTTATTCTTGAATTTTGTATGTCCTAATTGGTATTTCATTTTTTTTTATGATTTCTTTTATTTTTTCAAGATTTCTTCATTTCGTCATGATTTAAAATTTTTTTTTTATGAGTTTTCTTTTTGACTTAATTTTTCATTTTTCTTATTTTTCTTTTTCATATGCTTTTTCGTCAAATTAAATGCAGCATTTAATTAGATAAATCCAAAGTTAAAAGCTATGCAATCTAGGACTGTCAATTAATTTCGGTTTTGAAATAAAATCCAAATTTGTTTTGGAAACTCGATTTTCCAAAAACGCGTTGATAAGAATTTTTTGAAATTGAATTTTTGTCTGTATATCTGTATAATTACTTTTAATTTACGCTTCAATTTTTATTTTTTCTAAAAATGTATTCAGCTAAAAAAATATTTTTTTAAAAACCGAACCAATGATTTTAAGTTTTTTTTTCCCAAATTAAGAAATCAAATTGAATCTTTTTTGTTTTTCTCAAATTTAAGCGTCTCTGAACCTTTAGCACCTCATATATGCAATATTCGCTTAAAAAGTATGCCATCTAAAAGTTCAGCAAATGGTTAAAAAAGGTCAACTAGTTTCAGAAATAGGTCAGCCATAGAAAATTTTAAATCAAAGATTAAAGTTTTGCAAGGTCACCAACTATTTTTGCCACCTTATTTATGGGATTTTCACAAATAGTATACCATTCGAAAGGCTCTTGATAAGAGATCAGCTAGTCTCAAGGTCACATTGAGTTTTGAACGACAATGCAAAGACCTGTCCGTTCTCTATTCAACAATGTCAACCGCAACCTCTTACGAGCCTTTTTTGGAAAGTTATCGCCATATAAAGACTTTTAGTTATTGGGTTGAAAAAAAAGATTAACTTTGAATCAAAATATCTGTGCAACCAGACCTCATAAAATGTTCTAGTTTTCAGCTATGGATAGATCCCAAAAAACTAATCAAGCGTTTTAAAAACCGCAACGCCTTCCGAGCCTTATTTGCGGAACTGTAGGTATCCAAAGTCATCCAAACTTTCAAACACACAAAAAAGAAATACTTTGAATGCAAATATACCGGAAAGTACGCCTTATAGAAGATTTTGCTTTATATGTGTTGATAGCATTTGATAAAACCATTCTATATATAAACATTTCAATGGGTGCCAGAGACTTTTGCATTTAATTTTAAAAGTTTTGATTGATAAATGCGCTTCGGAATGCTGCTCCTGTTTGAGTTTCAACATTGTCTTCGTTGGAAATGGAATTTTTATGTTGGTCTTGTGCTTCATTGTTTTCATAGAAAAAAGGAAAATAACGTTCCTTTGCAATATTATGAAGCATAGCCACAGCAACAACAACATTTTTTGCAGTTTCCAGATCCACTCGTAGCCGATCTAGCAACGTCCTGAATTTTGATTTAAGCTGCCCATTTAGGCATTCTATTCGGCTTCTTGTAAAAGTATGGTAATTGTTATATATTTGGTCTTATCTGGATATCGGGTTTCTCAAAAGTGTTAGCAAAATTTTGGAACGTGGATACCTAGCATCGCCTAATAAGACACCCTGATGGATGCTAACACTTTCAAGCTTACTTTTGAGGAGACAATTGCTCCAGATGTTGAAGTCATGAAGAGATTTACGAGATCTTGCAACGATATCCATAATAGCAGGTCTCACAATCCTAGCTGGTCGCTTGATTTGAACATGTGTACAATCGATTGCACCTATGACTTTTGGGAATTGGGAACCTGTCGATATTGTTAAATTCGGATTTGATGTTCAACTCCGCAGCGGAAAATGGGAACTTTATAAAGTGTGGAAGCAGTGAAGCAATTCTTTTCGCGATGTTTTAAATTACTTTTCCGGACTGTGGACTATTTCATGTAATGCTCCTTAAGTATTCGAAAAGTTGTGCACGTTTACATTTTTGTTGACTAGGAATAGGAAAGTTTACCACCCAACATCGGTTTGATGGACATTTCATCCAAAAAGGTCTAACGTCACTTGTAATTCTGGAGAAACAGGTAGCCCACGGTTTGTAATTGGGTCTTGAATGTCAAGATTTTCAACCAAGAACCGAACAGTTGTCTTATCAAATCTCAATCTGGAGTAAAATTCACCATCGTCCAGCTCTTCAAAAGGGATTTGCTCGAGTTTTAAAACTTCTCACTTTTCTACACAAAACTAAATCTTCAAATATTTAAAAATCTTCGTCTTCCGAAAACATTTTAAATAACTTTACTTTTTTAAGATACACATAAATTGTACTTCACCATTTATCAATTTGATAGCTTTAGTACGATACTAAAAAGATAAAGTAGCCATTTCGTAATTTCAATTTAAATGTTAAGAAGATATCACGATACTTAAATCGTTTACTAAAAATTATTTAATAAATCGACTAAAATTTTGCGTCTATGTTCTTAGAGTGACCCAGTTTCACATTTAATGTTATTTTGAAAAATTGATTATATTTTTCTATCAAGTTTATCAAGTAGTAAAGATTAGTTTGTACACCTTTTTATTTTTGTTTTATATTAAGCGCGCGCTAAAGGGGTTGTGACTACCCTTCAAATGTTATACACAGCACGAGCGATTAGGTAGGTTGGAGGGGATTTAAAAGGAGATACCGATGCACATTGGTTTTGAATGTCTGTAAATCACAATGGGAGGGGAAAATTTGGCTGGGAAGAGCATTCCACATTCGTGTAGTGCGACTAAAGAAAGAATATCTGTACTTAACAGTACGTCCGAAGTTGGGCTCAAGGGTAAACTGATGGTCATTCCTAGAAGCGCGAGTATTACGGTTAAATTGTTTAAGGGGAGTAATGCAACTGGCTATTTCACTAGAGCACTGTTTGTTAAAATAACGGTAAAATAACGATAGGCATGAATCATTTCGACGGTGCTCCAGAGATGTAAGCGTTTCCGTTATACTTCTTTCACCAATCATTTTAGGAGCTCTCTTTTGCATTCTTTCCAATAGACTCAAGTGGGTTATAGGAGCACCTGCCCAAATATGGGAGTTGTACTCAAGTTTTGGACGAACAAAGGCTTTGTAGATCACAGCCAGAGCAGAAGGGGCGAGTAATTTCTTGCAGCGACGGAGAAAACCTAAGCACCAAGCAGCATTTTTGGCGATGTCAAATATGTGGTCGTTCCACAAAAGGTGGTCTGTGACACACATACCGAGGACTGAAAGCGATTCAGTTTTCTTAATGCAAGTGCCGCTCATGAATAGCAGCATAGGGGGTGGGTTCCGCTTTAACGACAGGAGACAGCATTGAGTTTTAGAAGCATTAAATTCTACACGGTTTTTGTTTCCCCATTGGACAATGCTGTCGAGGTCAGAATTTAATGAGCTTATCATACGCTGCCATTGAAGTTCCACATCTGAAGGACAGGGATGTGAATCTAAAAACGAATATGAAAAGCCGAGGGTACTGTCATCAGCAGAACAGTTTAATGGATTAGAAGTTTCAGATAAAAGATCGTTGATGAATATATGAAAGAGGGTCGGAGACAAAACGGAGCCCTGCGGCACACCAGCATTTATTTTGTGGATTTCAGACTTCAAACCGTCCAATACGACTTGTATTGAACGGTCCGAAAGGTAATTTCTAATCAAACGAAGAAGAGGTTCATCGAAACCAAATGCGCGCATTTTCGATAAGAGAGTTTGGTGCCAAACTCTATCAAACGCTTTTGAAATATCAAGTGCTATAATCTTACTTTCTCCAAAACGATGTAAAGATTTGTGCCACTGTTCGGTGAGATTACCATCAGATCACCAGTGGACCTATTGCTACGAAAGCCGTACTGCCAGTCATTAAAAAGCTTTCGTTCTTCGAGATATTTCCTTTCCATGACCTTGGAAAGAAGGGACGTAAGTGCAATTGGTCAATAGTTGGAGGATGAAGAAGATACGCCTTTTTTTTGGGACAGGCTGGACAAATGCTGTTTTCCATCTACTCGGAAAGAGACCAGTAGAATAGGACAGATGGAAAAGCTTACACAGTGGTTTTGCGAGCGTTGAAGAACACTTCTTCAGAACAATGGGAGGGATACTATCCGGGCCAGCGGATTTGTGTACGTCGAGATCTTTTAGAACTCTAGCAACTGCACGAGTGCGAAAGAAGATGTGTCCCATAAAACCATTTACGCTCTCAAGTACAGGAGAAGTCATTGCACTTTCTGGCAGCGTCGAATTAACAGCAAAGTGTGCTGCAAGCAAATTGGCTTTATCTTGCGAGCTGACAAAAGGTAAGTATTTCGTATGTTTGTTACGAATGACCAAACATTTTTACTACCTTTGGGACATTGTAGTATTTTTTTTCCGTAATTTTTGATCATGTAAAAATTTGGTTCGTCAAATATGAACGGTACAGGTCTTTCTAGCTTGCTGAAACTTTTTCCGGTTGGTTTTTTAACAGCTGCAGCTTACTTCTCTAACCCTAATAACCTCTTTACAGCTCGAATCAAACCATGAGTTTTCTTTGGGTTTTATAGATTTTACCCTATACGGGATGAAATTTCTCATTCCACAAAGAATTAAATTTGTAATCATATATGCACTGGCGTCTACGTCACTATCGAGGAAGCATAGTGACCAGTTAAAGCTCCTGAAAAAATTGTTGAGACCGTCCCAGTTGGCTTTCTCATATTGTATTGTATAGTGTATTTATCAGGGTCAGAGGTAAGGAACAAGTCTAGAGTGTTGGCGGATTGACCTGCAACGTCAGGAATTCGAGTAGACTCGTCAACAAGCTGAGTTAGGTTGTTTAACTCAGCAAAAATCTCGACATACCTTCCTTCAGGTGTTGTCTGACCCGAATAGCGTAGCCAAGAAGAATTATGTACATTGAAATCGCCCGTAAAAACGATTTCACTGTGCGGAAAATGGGAAATAATTCTCTGGACGGAGACGGATAGTGCATCGAATTCGTTAGAAGTCGAATTACCATCTAAACTAGGACTACGATAAATAAAACAAGTATGGATGATGCGCTTATGGACGGTGAATTTAAACCACATGAAATTAAAGTTTGTATTCAAACATGAACCATATATAGTGATCTGTATTTTCCCCTACCTGGGTTTCACTTAGTGCCAAAACAGCTGGCCTGTTTTTCGCAGTATGGACATATGTAGCACAAAAATTCTGCCTTAGTCCCCGAATGTTGCTATAGTCAACCCTAAATTCAACCACCAATACGAATAAACAGACACAAAAAACCAATTCAGACAGTTATCTATGCTGATATCAAGCCCTAAAATAACTTCACAGCACAAATACTACTAGTGTTATGCCTAAATAGCAGTGTGTACTGATCCGCCCCTGGATACCCAAAATCAATAACAGCAATTTAACTGATATACAAAATTATATTTTCCAAAGTGCTAAAAATTAAATATCGTAACTCTGGCGACTAGAAACATTAAATTTATTTAGAAAGAATCCAATATAACGAAACATTACCATAATCATGAATTTTATAGTTTTGAACTATCACAAGAGGATTAGTCACTCAGTTTCCAGTCGCTCGTTCTGTTTAAAATTGAAGAAAGTCATATTGAATTAATACCTACATACTTCATATATAAGTAGGTAAAGTCTTATCGAAAATCCCTTATTCCAATTAGTGAAATAGCTATATACTACTTAAATTGACCCCCATTTATATCACAATGCAATGTCTCAAGATGCATATTTAATCTACTCTTATTTTTTTTTAAGGAAATCTCCTTAAAAGGAATAAGATCCAAGGTGCAATCCAATAAGCACGATACTTGCTGCCTTCGAGCCTCCAACATCACAACCAGACACTGCTCTGTGTATTATTAGTTATACATATACGTACGTTTGTACGTGTACAATGTCTAGATGAAGTGAAAATTTAATTAAGCCATTTTCGGGTTATCTTTTGAAGTAGCTACCTACCCATAGACTGCATATCAAAATCCCATTATCCTAATTGGAATTCATTCGATAAAGTGAAGTTTCTTGCTGCATGCATTGCGCATATATTGAAATATTCATCTTCGACTCCCTCTCTTGGTCTGGATTTGAATCTTATCGGAACGACACGACTGACAGACGCAGACAGCAGGGCTGGGATTAAAATGTCTCAGACCCACTGCATGATGTTTCTCCCCCAGGAGTTCATATGGCGCTGCTGGCTGTGGCTCGCGATTCATTTGTATAGGTTTTATTTCTATGTTTATTCAATTCTCTCCATTTCTTTGGTTTTTGTGATCACCAATTAGAAGCAACGCATCTTTATATAGATATTGGCAAATGCGTCTTATACTCGCTCAAGTGGCTGCTTCTTCTGGAGTTTAGAGATAAACACAACACTTAGAACACTCAAAGGAACGTTGGCTTCCGCCTCGGTTCTCTGATGTGTAAGCAAAGACCAGCCACCACCGACCGAAGTTTATTTGTCGGGCACGCTTGTGTTTTTCTTTTTTGAGCCACTTGAGATACAATCTCGTATAGTCAATTGGGTTCTTTCTTCTTTGTAAGAGAGATGTGCATAACAACAATGCCCTAAATAGTTATTGCTTTTGACGTTGACTGACACTTCAGTCAAAATATTAGGGGTAAAACTAGGCTTTTTGAAGGTTAATAAACCCGTTAGATATTAATACTCTGAGAATTTATTTTATAAGAAAATTGATTTAACTCAAGTATTTTATCCATTATTTAAATAAGTTCTCATTTCAAGCGGCTTTGGAAATTGTTACAAAATCATTTAGTTTAATTTTTATTTCGTTAGACATCAACAACAAAATTTCAAAAGCAGCATTTTTGTTTTGAGCTACATATTATATTGTATTTGAAAAATGCTTCTTTGTTGATATGGTTTCTAGTCGCTTTTATTTATTGAAATAAAACAATAAATCCGTTGACTTTTTTTCCGTACTCAATGTTGTTTTTATCTTAATCATTATTCAGTCATTTATTTAAAACACTTTATTATTATCTTACATCTTAAAACCACGAGTGGTTAGGCATTATAGTGGTAATCAATTTTTGGTGGGCGGTAAGATTGAGTGAATACATAGCACGCTGATATTATACTGTTATGAATCAGCTAAAATTAACTTAATAAATTTCTCCAAATGGGTGTTTTTTTTATTCACAAAAAAGATTATTAAAATGTTAGACAAATTTAAGAAGAGGTAGCATTGGGACCACGACGACGACCGAATCCGTGCACGAAGCTAACGAAGCGTCTGTTGTTTTGGATCCTCCTCTTTGCGCGACCGGTCTTCTTATTCTTCTTTTCTTCCTTCTCCACTTTGGGCGTTTGTCCCTTGACCTTACCGGCACCAGCTCAAGAACCGCGCACTTTACCTCAAAGAAGTGGTACAGTGCCTCCAATTCGAAGGATGCCAAGCTGCTAACACAGGCATCGTTCTCCAAAGCGTTTCCTTAACAGTTAAGGACGAACTCTTCGGTGATTCCCTTCAATTGGGTCAATTGAGCCTTGGTGGAGGCAATTGTATCATTTTGTGAGACCTCTAGGGACTCAACATTGTCAAAACCACGCATAAAAAGCTGTATATTGGCTACTTGTGGCAAATTCTTGTCACTTGTGCCGGGGATTTACGAAAAAAAGGAAGAAAAAAGGAAAATAATAAATATTATATGGCAAGTTATGTATCAGTTATTATAAAAATCAGGCTCGATGTTTTGATCAAATTTGACATAACTATGATGTAGGGATGACGAAAAATTGTTTGTATCACAATTTGATCTATCTCCGTCTGCCTGTTCGACTAAAATTCAAACGGTTGGAACGGCTTTCTTTAAACTTAAGACATGCAATGATGTTTTTCGGTGTGACAAGTTTTTTTCTTTTTGTTTCCGACTTAAAATATCGTTATCTGCCATACAAAATTGTAACCATTTGAAGTATGTAGGTTAAATTTTGGCAGGTTTTATACTTGCGAAAAAAGTGTGTCTCGCCCACGCACCTACAGCCTAAATGGCTGAATACATTTTCTACAAACTTGGTTCCTACTGTAATTGGCCCACACGTTTTTCTTTTTGATTTTTGTAGGACTTAAACTAACGGTACCTATTTTTACAATTTTTTTAGCCAAAAAGGAAAACATTTTTTTTTTCTCAAAAATGGCTCAAATCAAATAACTGAAATAGAACAAGGCTATTTTAGGCAAATTCTTTTAGCAAAAATGTTTATTTTTGGTATTTTTGTACAAAAGTTTATATTCAAAATATTTGGTTGCCATCTTCGTTTTATAATTTGGAGCAAAACTCATTTTGGACCATATTTCGAATTTTCCGATACAAAATATTTGGGCGATATTTTCAATTCGATTTGGGCGCTTTTTCCTTATTGCCTAATGCCACCTCTAGTACAAGAATTTGTTTGGTTTTTGATTTTCTACAAAACAGCTCACTTGATATTTTTCATTTTTTGCACGGTGAATCTTCTTCAAAGTTTTAATATTATTGTTGACCAACATTTTTAAGAAACTTTATTTTTTACTGACAAAAAAAACTTGGTTTTAAGTAATTTTTTATTATTTTCTAGAAAATGTGTTTGAAAAAATCAAGTTTAACGTTACCTAGTTACCTTGCATTAGAATGTTGATAACCCGTATTGATTCAATATAACTTTTAATGGCCTTTAGTCCATACAAATTGGCGTTTCGTCCCGGCGTTCTCACTTGGACTCTTCAGTTGACAGTGAGGGCCTTGTCAAGACGCAATTTTTATTTAGTTCAGTCCAGCTTACATTTTACAGCGAAAATCAATTGTGAACTATATTCAACCCAATTAAATAATGCTAAGTCTTCTACTTGGCTGATGTATTATAGTAGTATAGAGAATTTGTATTATAAAAAACACCCGTAACCCGTATAGACAAAATTTATTTTTCTCGAAAACGGCTCCAAGAATTTTGATAAAAAGATATTATATTACTGCAATCTACTTTCAAATAAAAAAAAATATTTCGTTTAAAATTTGAATAGATATTTGAATAAAATCGAATATAAAAATGAGTTACCCACACCAGTAACTTCCAATTGGTGCACTTGAAAACCATATACATATGTATATATTTACCTAAGTTGTGGGTGGTAGAGTATATATTATATATTTTATAGTGTAATAACTTTGGGGTTTTGGATAATCAGTATAAAGGTAGGTAGGGTAAAGATATAGAGATGGAGGGCAAAATATGACATTATCTATATTTTGTACTTAAGCTATTTATAATAGTAAAATTTTTATATATTTTTTTGTAAATAGCTTACAAAATTGTAAGAATCTTACTTATAAAACTTTTTTTCCTAACTCTTCTCGGTGTATTAATTATTTAAGCCGATTATTTCAAAACAGACTATTGGCTAAAAAAAATCCAAACATCCAGGGGAGTGTACTTAAAAAAAAACATTGTTTCAAAGAATATAAAAAGGCAAATTAAGTGTCATATGCAAAATTTCGATTTTGAAGTGATTTTGAGTGTAAGAATTTTTCGAATTAAAACAAGTTTTTTCTTTTTAACGGGTGGTGCGGATTTTTTTTTAAATTACCAGTTGTTGACTACATCATTACATGTAAAAAAAAAAATAGACTGGGTTCGGAATCATTTTTTGTTCTTGATATATTTGAGACGAAAATTATTTTTCAACTGTTTTGCTTAGTTACAAAAAAAAGTGTCTGTTGAATTTTGTTTAATGTTTACAAATTTGGTATTGTGTTTATGTGTAAGATAAAATTAGTCTGAATTGAATATCTTATTCCGTTTTCGAGATATTCGAGATAAATGACATTTTACAGCTCCTTTTTAAATTGCTGTAGTAAAAAACGGTTTATTGAATTTGTTAGAAAATTTATCCGAGGTCGATATATTTATTCATTCTCGAGATATGGTGGATGAAAAAAGTAACCCGAACGTATGTACGTACATACACACATACAGGCATCTTGCTTAAAACGACGGATTCTGATTCTAGAGACCTCAAAACGTCAATATATGTCAAAATTTTCAATTCGAAAAATCGCAACAATTACAATAACTTCCAATGGGAAGTTAAAAATAAGCTATTGGCTGTTAGAATCATTTTTTATTCGTTTTTATTCAAACATTTTTTTGTATTGTATTTTATTTTATTAATAATTTTAAATGTATTATTTTGTTAAAAAATGTTAAATATGCATTTTAAAGAAAACATGATACTGAAAAAATCGAAAAGGAAGCGAAAACGAGAAAATTACCTAGTCTTTCGACTTAAAATCACCTCAGGAACCCATATTTTTCGTCCGTGCCCTGTATATTGCAAGTGCAAATGCATATTTGTCAAAGAACATATGTCATCAATTTCAAGATCTTAATTTGGAAAATATAGAACAAATAAGAACTGATAACATCAAAGGCTAACGATAGTCTAATTTTTTAGCATTTTATATTTCATTTTTATGAAATTCTATAGATTTGTTTGTATTACCCGGGGTTTAGACAAGCGAGTAGAACTAGTAGCATTTGTATCATAGTGTTAGTTTTATGGATGTATGTGTGACTAGTACATCTCTGCGCGTTTTGTCAACTAGTATGATTTTTTAAAAATATTTCATACAGAAAAATATACAAATTATGAAAACTATGGAAACAAAACAAATAAATGAAAAAAATACACTACACTAGTAGGATAACTGGCAGGCTACTCGCAGGCAAAAATATTATACTATTTGGGCTACTAGTTGGCTCTCTCCTGTTCTGATACACTAACACATATAAACGCTACTTGTTCTACTAGCTTGTCTAAACCCCGGGTTAAGACCAAGTTTATACTAAGCTTTTTAAATCTTTGTATTAGGAGAAAAAGGCACGCATTTATGAAATCTTTTTAGATGCTTCTGTATGCTTACAATTTTCCTAAAATTCAGAAAACATTTGAGCATAATGGTTTTTAATGTTCGAATAAATATTTATAAGAGCATTTCATTTTTTAATTAAAAATAATACCTTATATTGTAAAATTTTGACAGAAAAAAAAAGAAATTAAAATTTTATTAATTTAAATTTGAGGACTAATTTTTCAAAAACTGTTAATTGTAACAATTTTTTTTTAAGAAAAACATGAATCAATCATAGATTTAAGAAAGGATTTAGAGCTTTAATGTGAGTGGTGCGGCTTTTTCTTTTGAAGTTTTATTTATATTTTAATAAATTTTGTTTTGTTAAAAAATGTCTCTTCATTTTCAATTTTCTCTTAAAGGCGGGAAATAGACCACCCCTTTCATACAATTTGTCTTAATAAAATTTTAATTATTAGTTAAAAGTTATTGATTGAAATAGCTAATAACTAAAAAAGTTCAAAAATGTCTTATTTATGGTGCGGTTGAAAACTTGGATTATTCATTTATAAATAAAAATCAGAACTACCGGATTTAAGGCAAGGTGCTCTTTCGTTCAGGCAAAAAAAAGACTACACTATAAATTCATCGACCAAAACTGAAAAACGAAAAATTAAATAAAATAAAACTATATAAAATAAAAGAAGCATTTTTGGCAATCCTTAGTCAACCGCTATATTTTTAATTATTTGTTTCGAAATAACTTTAAACTGTTTTCGTTATTGTTGATTCTTACTTTCTTTATTGATTTTTTTGTCCATATTAATTAAAACAAACAAAGCTGATTTGGAATACAGAAATCTTTATTGTTTAAAGTTTTTAATTACTTCAAATTTGTGTAGGAATAGACTTTACCTAGTACCTACTCTCGTTTAGCGACTCAAAGCGTTCTTTTGTTTAGAACTACTATATATGACTAATTCCAAATTGATTGAGAAAACAAAAACAAATTTTCGCACTATACACACGGTTAATTTACACAAAAAGCCAATACCATAGATGAGTTCTTCATGGCTATTGAGAGACTACTAATAGCCATATAGTCAGTGGCATAATTCGCATGTAGCCTTATAAGTTGCCGCACTTACACTCAACTTCGACTAGGTATGTCTAATAAAGCAAATCTTTCCGCATTCCGCCATTTAATACGAAATTCTTGAAAGGTGCTCCTTCATCTTAAGAAAAACTTTACATAGTTTAACGTGAAGATTCGTGATTGTGAGTTGTTGCATGTGGACACACGCAGTGGTCCATCGTTGATGAGGTCAACGCTAATTTTCATATTTAAGTGTGAAGAGAATATACGTTTATATTTTCCCAAAGTGGCTCTTAGTTTTTCTGCAGAAAATTATAGAATTTGTTTGTTTTTGAGTTTGGCTGCTGATGCTAGGGATAGCTTGTGTTTTCAAATGCAAAAAAAAAAAAAGAAAACAAAACGCGTTGCTAATGCGTTTATGACAAGTTCAACGAATGATGGCGGAGTATAGTATTATCCTAGGTATATGTTATGTCTATTATGAGGATAGTATTTGAAGCATTGAATTGGAGGATGCACTTTTACTGACTTGCTAATCCTAACCTTACTAACCTTAAGTTTCAAGTGACATGAATATGACTTTAAGTACTTTTAGTTTAAGGATTAGGAAGCTGACATTTCGACATGTTGAATGATTCATTTGGGAAATTTAAACGTAAGTGACTGGATCGATTGCCGTAAGTTTGAAAAATTGCGTTATTTCAAAATTCTTCTAAACGAGAGAAGGTTAAGAATTGTTATCTATTATGTTTCAATCGATGTATTTATTAAATAAAAGAAAGTCGTAAAAATAATAAAATAAAATATACCACTAGATTTTATTAACTTTGTATAGCAGCTACCCGTTCTAGATGAGCTAAAACAAAAATTTACTGGGGAATCATATAAAAAATTGATTTTTTCATTGATATTAATTTTTCGTACAAAAAAAACTATTTATACATAAAATAGAGAAACCGACTTGTTACATTAAAAATCCAGAACGCCAATAACTATATGTTCTGGAATATGCCAAAAAAGAAACATTAGGACACACAGACAAACAGACCGACCGACGCGACGGACGTCTTGTCGAAAATCACTGTTTCGGACTTGTCCATCATTGTTATGTCAGTTTTGATAAAAACAAAACTTAAAACTTTTTTTTTTCCAGAAATTTTAGCTTTTCAAATGTGAATTTGTTGCTCAAAAATTAATTTTTTAGCTTTTACTGGTGAGTTTAAAATTTCAAAATCTTATTTTAGCGGAATTTTGTATAACAAAAAAAAAACATGCGACCATGCGAGCGTTTGATCAAGTTCAGAGAAGCTTCAAATTGTGGCAAAAAAAAAATAAGATTTTTTTCATTTTTTTTTTAGATTTTAGAAGGTCAATTTTTTGGTAACTTTTGCCAGTGGAAACTTAAATATTAAATAAACCGTTAGAGCTACAAATTTGGGGTTTGCACAACCAATCAGCTACAAATTCAGGCAAAACAAAATTGATAATCTCATTTTTTTTAGATTTTGTCCGCAAGCTTCAGCGGACCGGAAGTGCACTTTATAAAATTAAAATTCTTAATATTCACGCAAGGTGTTTAGTTTGCGGTCAAGCGGAAATTGGCAGAACAGATTGGGTTCATTGTGTTACGTGCAAAAAATGGACTCATTTCAATTGCCTGACTCACCTTACAAAAACTAAAGAGCAAATAGAAGATGATTATTTTATTATTTACAACTGTGACTTATGCTCAAGGTGCAGCAGTCCAAAATTTTTTTTAGTTAATCATAACTTTTTTTTAAGACAAACTAAAAAATATCGGCACTAGATTTTGTCGAGACATAGCGATTGCCGTTTACTTTTTTAAAATCGAAAAAGTACTACGACTTTGGTGGGTGTTCAAACTTCAGCGGACGCATTGTCTGCAAAGTTCAGGATCATTATTTAAAAAACTATTATAGGCACAGAATTTATTTTTTTAGAACTTAAGAGCATTAAAAAAGCTACAAATTTGGGTACCAATTTTACTTCAAAAGTCTTATTATTTTGGATTTAGTCCGCTAACTTCAGACATATTTTAGCGGAATTTTCAATAACTCAAAAACGAATCGAGCTACAAATTTTTCGATTGAGCAACAAACTGAGCAACAAATACAAAAACTGATATCAACTTTTTTCGATTCCGCCACAAAGCGTCCGCCAAAATAAAATAAAAAAAAAAATAAATAAATCGGGTGGCACAACGGCTCATGAAGAAGAACCAGGGCCTAGTGACTAACAACTCGCAACCATTCCTGTGTGCGCCTTTCGACAGGAATGGAAGGGACCTACAATTTTATGCCGAATCGGAACGGCTAGACGAGAAGCACTTATTCGTGACAAGTGATACTCTTGGAGGATTTGTCAATTCCTCGCAAGAGGCAGTAGCCCTGAAAAAAAAACTTTTGTTTTTAGGTGGACGAGGCTGGGAAGCGATCCCAGACCTCCAGCGTGACAGTCGAACGCACTAACCATTACGCTACGGGCTACAAAATAAGGGACGTGTTTTTAAGACTTTCAAGATATTGAAAATTAAAGAAACGAATGTTTTAAATTTAACCAATTTAAATAAATATTAAAATAATCTTACATCTTTTAATATAATTGATTTCGTGACGAGTTTTGAGTCTTACCACATCTTCGGGTAAATAACATCTCAATTTAATAAAAAATGTTTAAAAACAATCTTACCACTGACAGTCAGTCACTAAGAATGTACTATTTTGGACAATGCTGCATTTAAAAGATTAACAAATTGAAAGTATTTCTCTCAAAAACTTACAATTTGACAGTCGTTTAAATGTCACCATAGTGCAAGTATTTCTTCGAATTATGACAATAAATGCCAAAAATATGACAGAAATTATGGCAATCTGTCATTATTGTATATAAGCAAAGTGCCCAATTACACGATTCGTTTTTTCGGTTGTTTCGTCTTTCGTCTTTTTGACAGCTTGGGCGAGGGGAGTAGAAATGTAGAGGGAAGGAAGTAACGAAAGCAGGAATGAAAATTTCAAGACTTTTTCTGGTTGAACTTTGACGTTTCTGATTTGGCAACCACAATTCTCCTCGATGTTAGCAAAAAACGATTTGAACAAAAATTATTGAATTGAAAAATAGTTTTTCGTAATTGGATACACCTAATATGCGTTTGTATTTGCGAAATAAGTGATTAAAAAATATTTTTATTTATTACTACTGATTATTTTCTTACAAAACAACCCCCCCCAATTCCATGAACATCAAAAAAACGAATGGAAGTACGTACGTATTTTCGCGAACCATGTAATCATGAACAAAGTCTGCAATTTGTTCTTTTGTTCCATTGGTAAATACTTCCGGAAAGTGTTCAACATGTTGTATCAACAAAAACGGGAACCTGTTCTTATTTTCATCATCAATTCATTACAACAACGAACCGGCAACAACAACCGGTACACTAAATGAATCCAAACAGCTGTTAAATTTTGTTTACATTTTCAATCCCATAGTATTCCACTTCCAATCAAATAAACTGTCGGTAATGTAGATATACATTAACAAAATTCATTCCTTGTTCTACCAGTCTACCATACCAATCTACCTTGCCTTCTGCTTTGGATTTTTCGTTCATTTGTGCATTTGTTATTTTCTTTTTTCAGTCAGTCTTTCGAAAAATTTCACTGAATTCGGTTGTGTGGTTCGGACATCAATGAAATTAACAACAAAAATTACCTACCAACGAAACCATACGATGATGGTCTAACGTTTTTTTTTTTAACTGTCTAATTATTATTATTGTGCGGCTTTAATGATTTATTTTTTGTATTAAAAGTGAATGGGAATAAATTTACTTTTAAATATTGTAAATGAATATGGATTAATTTTGTTACGAAAAAAATGTGTGTTTACTATACAAAATTCCATCTCTATGTCGTATAAATAAGTTAAATTTTTAATTTTTCTATTAACTGTTAACCCTTTTGGCAAATGGTCATGGCTTTGTGAATTTCTTACAAAACAAGTGTTTAATTTCCTCCTACTTCCTTTGAAATCAATAATAACTAGTGTTAATACATAATTAAAAACTAAAATAAAAATAAAAATATAAAAATAAAACAGTGCTGCAGTGTAATTAATTAATTAAAAAAAAATAAGAACTGTGTTGACAGTTCTTATAAAGTCAATTAATCAAAACACACACAAGATCTGTCATTTAATTTTTAATATTCTACACAATGCGAATTAAATTAAATTGGTGGCTGTTTGGTTTTATTAAATAGATATTTTTTATTATTCGCACTATATCGAACTTGTTTGCAAAAACCAGCGCAGAGCGGGAAGGAGTTCAAGGTTGGTATTCACTTTATTAAACCTTATTATTTATCTATATAGGTATGTGTGTACATATGTATCTTGATATATTTTTAATAATATTAGTAAAATGTGCGAGTTGAATAATAATAGATTTTATGGGAGTAAGAGGCAATTTTTTTGTTCGGGAAAAATCGACACTTTAATCAAACAGAACTATCTTACGAATATTAACGAAGATACAAAAAAAAAAAATAGCATAAACAAATTACTTCTGTTTTAAGTGGAGTGTGTTCACATTTGACTGACTCTTCCGACTATTTTTGACTTTTCTGAAATTTATCTCACTCCTACATCATAGTTAGAAAGGGAGAAAAGTAGTAAATTTTTAAATTATTTAAAAATTTGTGGATTTTTTTGACGTTCTCTTTTTTAAATTCGGAGGAGTCAGTCCAATGTGAGCACCGTCTAATAATTCAAAGCTCTAGTGACTTCCAAATCCAAGCTGCGTTTGGTCTAGTTTTGACAGTAGGCTCATCAGTTAGTGCTGTTTAACTTTTTTATTTTGACAGCCTACTGTCAAACTTGAGCTTTTTAATTGAAACTACTTTAAATTCTTCATTTTTGCAATTTTATTAAACGTAGTTTAGCTCCCAGTTCGGTGGGTGTGGATTGAAACCCCCAAAACGGCTCAACTGATTGTTGATTTTTTCCAAGAATCTTAAATTTAGGCGTGTTCAGAAAACAAGAAGCATCAACATGGCCCGTATCGCGTAAAAACGATAGAAGCTTTAAAATTGCTCCCTCCATCTTTTCCAAGATATCTCAGTTTGCCTGTCAAGTACTGAGGAAAAGAATTTGGATTCGTTTTCCAAATTTTTGACAGAACCAAGCTGCCGAGATCTCATTTTGCTGAACGTACCTTTTATTTGAACTAAATGATCTCATTTTATTGTCAATTCGATTAAATTTGTTCTACCGAGTTAAACTCTTATTTTATTTTTCATTAAAGTGGCTTATGATTTATTGGCTCTGATAACAATGCCAAAGATAATTAAGTTTTTCATCTGTTCTCTTGACATATTATTGTTAGTCGCCGAAAGCATTAATCGCAAATAAACAAAAATACACTCGCATTTCAAAAAGCCGCTTTGCCATTAAAGTCATAGTATTTTTGTTAAATGTTTTCTTGGATAAATGACAAATGTGTTATTGTATACGAACTTCCAAGACCTAAAAGCTAAGAGAGCACTATATTAATCAATCAAAAATTTCACCGGCTTGATACTCAATAGAATTGGTAGGTCGTATACCTATTTTGAATTTGAAATTTTTGTTGGGCTTCAATTATGTATTTAACTGATAGAGCAGCGAGTGTGTGTGTGGGTTGACATTTTTGTGTTTCTTTCAATTTTAACTCTGACGTTTTTATGCTGATGGGGTCTTCGGATCTCGCTCTCGATGTGATACCAAAATAAATAATTAAAATTTACACGTGCGTCGCGTCGGCGTCGGTCGTCGATTTGTTCTAAAAAGAAAGCGTTTTATTTTTTCGTTGTTTAAGGTGTTGTGGATTTTTTTTTCAAATTCTGTCTGGTCTGATGGACGGAAATGATTATGTTAAATAGCAAAATGGTGCTTTCGTTTTTTTTTTTTTTTTTTTTTTTTAATTTACGATATTGTGGAGGATTATTTTTGTTGTTGTTTTTTATAGTTTCATGGTCATATTTACCTAATGTACTATATACAGAACGTGTGGTGTTGAGCTTTATTTTTTTTAGAGATAGGTAGAGGTATCTATAAAATAAGCTTTGTAAAACCAGGCACGTAGGTGGAAGAAATGACAAATGTTTTATACGTTTTATATGCAAATAAGATAACGTAGACTTTTGGCATAATAAACATATGAATTGTATTATCTAAACAATGATGTAATGGGAGCTTAATGATTTGTTTTGCTTAATTTTGTCTATATATGAATGTAGTAGCTATAATAATAATTTTTTTGTTAAAAGACAGCAACAATTCCATGATCTTACTGTAATAGTACAGGAAAATTAGTAAAACAAAAAACAAGCGATTTATGGAACGAAATACAGGACGGCTGAATTTTGTATACCTGAAAGAGGGCTAATAAAAAAGCTAATGTTGAGTTTTTCGGGACGCCATTCCCCTGGGGAAATCCGCCATTTTGGAAAACGCGAAGTGATCTATATCTCCGAAACTATTGATCTTAGATGAAAAATTGTAAGGCCAAGCTTGTAGGCAATTAATCCTTCGTTCACTAGTACATTTTTTTTCGGTGCGGGCGATATTTTCAAGGTTATGTCGTCTTATTATTTGTTTTTTTCACATTTACACATTTTTGTCATTCTCGAATAAGC
Source organism: Melangyna quadrimaculata (assembly GCA_949320155.1). NCBI lineage: Eukaryota > Metazoa > Arthropoda > Insecta > Diptera > Syrphidae > Melangyna > Melangyna quadrimaculata. The sequence goes on from OX439483.1 coordinate 46,072,426, forward strand.
TAACGTGAATTATTTTCTTAATTAGAATCTTAGAACATATTTCGATATATTTTTAAGGATGATGCGATACCACAGTCAAAAGTTACGGCCATTTTGGTTGCTCTAAAATGAAAACTCCAGAGTAAATAATATACTTAATTGTTATTAAAATTAAAACAAACCCCATTGGCTGTAACTTTTGACTGCGGTATCGCATCATGTTCAAAAATATATCAAAATGATGGAAATTTAATGTTCTAAAATTCTTATTTGGAAAGTAATTCACGTAAGTTTCTTCGGGAAAGTAAGAAATTTGCAATTACAAAAAAATTAAAAATAAAACGACATAACCTTGAAAATATTGCCTGCTCCGAAAAAAATGCATAAATAAACGAAAGATGGTTAAATTGCCTACAACCTGGGTCTTACAGTTTTTCCTCTAAGACCAATAGTTTCGGAGATATAGGTCCGTTCGCATTTTCCAAAATGGTGGATTTCGCCAGGGTAATGGCATCCCGAATACCCGAACATAAGCTTTTCTAATATCCCTCTTTCATTTATAAAGAAATCAGCTTAGCAATATTTCATTTCGCGAAAAAGTCTATCTTTAGTGTACTTAATCGGCTCAACTGACTTAGCAACTAATTTTCCAAATGCTCTAACTTAGGACTGGGATATCGCACCATCTTCAAAAAGATATGAAAATAGGTTAAACTTTATGGTCTACAATTTTTATCACGAGAACAATTTACGTAAGTTTCTTACGTTATGAGGAAAATGTGAAAAAGTAAAAAATAAAACGACATAACCTCAAAAATAAAACGACATTGCCGCGGAAAAAAGTTTTGATGAAAAATAAAAGATAATTTTATTTCCAACAAATTTGATTATAACAACTTTTTACTTCAAATCAATAGTTTCGGAGATATAGATCAATTCGCGTTTTCCAAAATTGCGTTCCGAAAAACTCAACATAAGCTTTTCTAATAGCCCTCTTTCAGGTATAACAAATTCAGCCGTCCAGTATTTAGTTCCACAAAAAAGTCTAATTTTCCTGTGCTATAATGTTTAATTACAAAATTTACTATTTCTAAGTTTCCTGCTATGTGGATGTCTAGGCTAGAAACCCATTCTGATTTTTAAATAATGTCCTCTATACATATCCAGATATATGTATGTATGTGGCTGGAAAAGGGGGACTTTGCATCGAAAACTATTCCTTCAGGGTTAAAAAAGTCAACACTTAAAAAAGGTTTGGAACTGCTACGTTTTTTTAACTTTTTTTTTAATATGTTTTACAAATTTAGGCTCGGCAATTGTATTGGTGGTTTCGTGTCAAAATAAATTTGGAGGTTTTAATCAGATCTAACTTAACAATGATCGAGAAGACCAAAAAAAGTGATTTTGGTCATGAAGTCTAAACCACCGAAGCCTCAACGGGCTAACCGATTTATTTTAAATTTAATACTTAGAGTTCTTATGTGATTCCTTAAAGGAAAAATTCAATTTTTTTAGCTCGTATAAAACGGGTACCTACCTATCATAAAGTTTTTGGTATCTTATCGAAATTTGTCGATCTACCTTTAATATGAAAGGAGCTCTATGATTTGTTTTGCTTAATTTAATTTTTCTAAGGGATGTAGGAAATTTTTTTCTTGTAAAAATAAAATAAGTTTCTAAATCATGTCGATTACAGAATCCGCAAAGTTTTATTCCTGGTGAGTTGATTTGAAATGTCAAAAGTTATACGAAATACGGATGGGCTGAGTATTTCATAATCAAACTACGTTACCGACAATCCTGCAATTTTTTACAGCGGATTCTCTAATAGAAAAACTGAACAGAAAAAAACTGCGATGGCTATGAGGCAATACCGGGCAACATTCTAGGCAAATGTGGTGCACTTATGCACCAAAGAAACAAACGCCTATCACGCTACCAGGTGGAAGAGTGTGATTTACCATCTCTGAAGGTACTCCAAATACTAAAATTTCTTAGAGAAATACATTTTGGGGGAAGAGTTGTAAGATAAGTACCCTGATCCAACTCCAGTAGGGGGAACAATAGATCAGTGGGGCGCAGTGCAAACCCCCAAATATTATTCAGTCATTCATTCAAATATTTGTTGATTAAAAATAATATCGTCGGAACTGAAAAATCTTCAATTTCATCATATTATCGATGATATCCGATCGGCTGCGGCTGTTTGGAAGATTACTTTGAAGCAAAAATACTATTTGTATGAAGTTTCATTTCGACGGATACTTCGCTAGGGCCAAATATCTGCTACACTTATTAGACACAGCCTCTTCTTGGTGGCATATTGAATTAACGTTTCTGTTTCAACACTCAGAGAACTACGTGAGGCAATTTTCATTAATTTCTTCGCAGAAATAACAAGTTCCTTATCAGCTGAATTCGGTGTATTTATTGGTATGTCGGCTAAACTCAATGGATTGCTGCTAGTGAAACTGATGATATTACAAAGTTTTGTAGGTGGCCATAATACATTTGTATAGCTTGAAAATTTGCTTTAATAAATTCCAAAAAAAAACAAATACCTATTATTTACAACACTTCAACAGTTTTTACTTGCTCTAAAGGGCAAAGTATTGGTTAAGTATCAACAAAAATGTATAGGTTTTAATCAAAACTAGCATTACGTAATGGGAAATCCCAAAAAAATCATTTTTGACAAGACTGTTTTTCTGTGCGTATTGATATACATATATATAGATCACGAACGAGCGGATTTGCTCCAAATTTCGTGTTAAGCATTTTAATGTGATTCTTCAAGGAGAAATTCAAATTTTTGTTTAAGCTCATCCAACTATGGTCATCATGCAACAACTTCGGTTTTAACAAGTTATCTCGAAAACGGCATTAACGACTTCTATTAAACATGGTACATTTTTTTAGTAGATTCCCTTTATTTTGGAATATTTCCGAATATAACTTCGTTGGCTTGGTAGATTTTGACATTATTTTGCGATTGAGTACTTGCAGTTGTAGGTAAGTTAGTCAAATATTGCATTTAAATTTGAATGTATTTTTTTTGAAAAAAAAAGACATAAAATCAAAGACTAATTACTTTTTTGTCTTATTTTAGACTTTTCGCCACGTTGTTTGTCCGCCAGAGTCGATTGTTTTTTTGCACGCAACAGTACAAATTTGACCAATTTGGCTTGGCGCTTGGCTCTGTCTGGGTCAGCTGAAACTGCAGCTGATTCCGCATCAAATTAGGGCACTGAATATTCAGATTTTTGAGTTTTTTCGAGCTTGTGATTTTGTATTTATTCAATATTTTAAAAGTTATTTCTATTGTATATATTGTACTATTTAAATGAAAGACTTGGTCTTATTTTTATATACAGGAACAAAGTTTTTATTAAGATTAAATTGGAAAGAAAAAGTTCATTTCGACAGAATAATATTTATATAAATTAATTTTCAATTAAACAAAATAGCAAGTAAACATTAAACGAGTGTTGATTATCCAATAAAGTTTAATTTAACATATTCAATATTAAAAACTTCAATACTTTCCCTTGTTACATTAAACTATTTTTCAAAACATCTTGTATTTAAACATCTTGACTCATTTTCTTGCACAACATTTTTAGTCGTGGACTTGCTAATGGCTTAGTCATAAGATCTGCCAGTTGATGCTCAGTTGAAATTTGTTGAACCTTGATTTGACCCTCAATAACTTTTTCTCTTATGAAAAAGTGTTTTATGGCAATATGTTTCGTTCGTCGATGAAACTCTGGATTTTGCGAAAGTCTCACTGCCGCAGAATTATCAACTTGGATGACTGGAATATCTTTTAATTCGAAAATGTCCTTAAAAAGTCTTTTCAACCAAATGGCTTCTTTGGCTGCTTCATTTGCCGCAACTATTTCTGCTTCAGTTGTTGACGTAGCCACCATAGCTTGCCTTTGACTTAACCATGAAATAGCTCCACCAGCATGCTTAACAACTACTCCTGAGGTTGAACGTCCAGTTTTTAAGCAACCTCCAAAGTCTGCATCACTGAAGCACTCGATAATTCTCTTCTCTGCATCGTGTCGATAAGTGATTCCATACTCAATTGTTCCTGATAAGTATCGAAAAACTCTCTTCACTCTTGTTATATCTTCACTTGATGGATTTTCAAGAGTTCTTGATAAAAATCCAACACTGTAAGCAATGTCTGGTCTTGTACCAAGCATAAGGTACATCAATGTCCCAACTGCTTGTCTATATGGAAATATATTTTTGATTTCTTCTTTCCCTGGTTCTTGATTCTTCTCTGATTGGTTGTTGTTTTCAATATTCTTGATCATAGGTGTAGAAACTGACTTGCAATCAGAAAAATTAAATTTTTCTAGAATTTTCCTTACATGTGCACTTTGTTTGATCTTTATGTTCTTATCTTTATGTTCTATCTCTAGTCCCAAAAAATAAAAGGCTTCTTTAGAAACAATCTTGAATTCTTGCTTTAATTCGTTTATAAAAATTTCTAAGTCCTTCTTGTCTGTTGCCGCAACCAAACCATCATCAACGTACAAAACTAGGATTAACTTTTTTCCATTTCTTTCACGTATGAACAAACATGGATCAGCTTCACTTATTTTAAATCCAAGATCTAAAATATATTTACCGAAACATTTATTCCAGCATCTTGATGATTGTTTGAGACCATATAAACTTCTTCTCAGTTTACAAACCTTGTTTGAACCATCGTTATAGCCCTCTGGTTGCTTCATAAATATTACTTCTTCAAGTTCTCCATAAAGAAAGGCTGTTGATACATCAAATTGTGCAAGATGCATACCTTCGCTTGCAGCAATACTTAGGATTGACCGTATCGTTCCCAACTTTGCTACTGGACTGAACGTTTGACTGAAGTCTATACCATAACGTTGGCTAAAACCTTTTGCAACTAGTCTCGCTTTATACTTATCTATAGTTCCATCTGGATTCTTTTTTAAGTTGTACACCCATTTACAAGAAATTGGTTTAGACCCTCTTGGTAATTCTTCTAAAGTCCATGTTTTATTTTCTTTTAGTGATGTAATTTCTCTTTCCATTGCTTCCTTCCACTCGTGTTTGTCCTTGCAGGTGGTCGCTTCGTCGTAAGTTTCTGGATTTTCCAAATTATACACAAATTCTTCCGCCGCCATAATAAAATCTTCATACTGTTTTGGTTTTCTTAACTGTTCGCGATTTCTAAAGCTTCTACTGGATGTTTCAAAATGTTCTTCATGTTCCAAATCAGTGTCATTTCCGGTATTATATTCATCACTTTCAGAGTCATTGTTAGTGTTGTATTCTTTCTTCTCTATCATTGTTGGTTCTTCTTCTATTATTGTATCTTCAAATTCAGGTTCAGGTTCTTTGTTATCATTACTGTTTTCTTCAAATCCACGCAAAGGTAGATTGACGGTACTATCGCATGACTTGATCTTCTCTACAAATTGAACGTCTCTTGATAGTATCACTTTATTATCTTCTTTAATGAATACTCTATATCGTTCATCACCGTCGAACCCTACGAGATATCCTTTCACAGCTTTCTTGTCCATTTTCTTTCTTTTCTGAATAGGCACGTGTGTAAAGCAAGTAGATCCAATTATTTTTAAGTGCTTTATTCTCGGTTTCTTTCCAATCCAAAGCTCGTACGGACTTACTTCACTGATGGATGACTTTCCAGTTCTGTTCAAAACATATATAGCAGAATTAACTAATTCTGCCCACATAGCATCAGGGAATGTCACTTCAGAATTGGAAAATTTAAAAGTTCTTGCCATTTCTATAATCGTTCTATTTTCACGTTCGCTTCCACCATTTTGCTGTGGTGTGTATGGAGCTGTGAGTCGCTGTATGATTCCATTATCTCGAAGAATCTTCTTGACTTCTTTATTATCAAATTCACCACCGTTGTCACTGAGTATTTCCTTAATATTATGACCTAGGCCTTTTGCATGTGCTATAACTTCACGTAAAGCGTCCTTAACATCTGACTTATGTTCAGTTGCAAACCCATAGCGATATTTCGTATAACTATCTTTGAATACAACTAAATAACGCTTATTTTTGAACGAGACACTAAAAGGTCCGCAAACATCAGTTGACATGAGTTCACCTGGCTGATTTGTTTTTCTTCGGGTACCGAATGGTAATCGATGCATTTTTCCATATATACATGGTTCACAAATATTCTTATCTAGCTTAACTTTGATATTTAACTCTCTTTCTAACAATGATTTAATATGACGTTTGTCTTGATGCCCCCATCTCTCATGATAAAGCTGTAGAGTATTGCTGTCTGTTATTGCTACATGGCATCCTTCATTGATTGAAACTGGTCTCAAATCAGCTTTATATAGAGACCCATTTGTCTTACGATAACCATATAACAAAACTTGGCCATTTACTTGAAGCCAACACTTATTTGTTAAAGACTTAAAAATACTATTTTGATTTCTATCCTGTGATGCTAGAACAGAAAACAAATTTCTACAAACATTGGGTACATACCATACATCTCTCAGAGTGATTTCGATTTCTTGACTGTTGACTCTTGATTTCATTCGAATATTACCTTTTCCGATAGCTTTCAAAGTTTCTTTTCCTGCAGCTTGTATACAGCATGGTGTTTCAAATTTCTTGAATTCTTCAAAATAATCAGCACAATGTGTTACATGTTTCGTTGCTCCGTTGTCAATCCACCAGTCGTTGGGATTGCTTTCAAACGTAAGTACTTCTCTACATACTGAAACTAATGAAGCATTTATGTTGACATCACCTGAGTTGTACTTTTTGTTGAAACACGATGACTTGTTCTTATTGGGACGCCCATCGGCTATCCACTTTCTGCAGTCTTTCAGCCAATGACCCTTCTTTTTGCAGTAATTGCAGATGTCTTCATTTCTTGAAAAATTTCTCTTGATCTTACTTTTGTCGTTCTTCTCTCCTCTTGCTACCAGAGCCTCTTGAGATTCATTTCCTTCTTTTTCAGATTTTTGGAAATTTCTTTCGAACAAACAAAGCTGTGATGTTAATTCTTCAAAAGTCTTTTCTTGTTCTTTCGATAATAACATCCAGCTTGATTTGAAAGTATCAAATTTGCTCGGTAAAATGTGTAATACCTTGCAAACAAGCATCAAATCCGGTAGTGTTTTATAATTCTTTGCAGCAAGACCATTGTTTAGTTCCATCCATAAATTTCTTAGCTGAGCGATGTGCGTTGATACATCATCGCCTGTCTTCCATTTAAAACTGAAGAGATCAGTGCAAATTTTGAAAAGTTGGTCCTTCGCAGTTGCTTCAAATTCATTCTTCAAAGCATTCCATGCTTCAAATGCTGTCTCTTTATCCATTATCTTTTGATAAACAACATCAGTAACTGAACTAGTTATCATGGATTTTGAATAACTGTTCGCCTTTCTGAATAAGTTGCATTCCTTCTGGTGTACTTGTTTTTGAATTTCAGACGCATTCCCTGCCAATGCTTCTGGCTTAACTAGAATGCCATCAATTACATCAATGGCTCCTTCATGATAGTCAAGAATATCCATTATTTTTCTCTTCCATATAGGCCAGTCTGCTCCACCATTTAAGAGCTTGATATTCTTAACGAAGTCCATATCAAATTGTTTTCTTCTGAATTTCTTTTCTTCTTATTAAAATTCTTTTCTTCTATTTTGAATTCTTTTCTTCTAAATTCAATTTCAGAATTATTTTGCATTTATTTCTTAAGCGAATGTTGGTCCCATAACCTATTGTATATATTGTACTATTTAAATGAAAGACTTGGTCTTATTTTTATATACAGGAACAAAGTTTTTATTAAGATTAAATTGGAAAGAAAAAGTTCATTTCGACAGAATAATATTTATATAAATTAATTTTCAATTAAACAAAATAGCAAGTAAACATTAAACGAGTGTTGATTATCTAATAAAGTTTAATTTAACATATTCAATATTAAAAACTTCAATAATTTCCGCTGTTGTTGCAACTGTGGCTCCGTCTTCATTGCGTTTTATGTGCAAGCAGTAAAACGTCAACACTTTGTCATATATTGACATGTTTTCGCTATCGGCTAAGCTGATTTGACTATCAATTTTTGTTGACTGTCGTTTTTAAGATAGCTGTTTCTATAAATTCTATAGAAAAAGTCGATAGTTAAACTTAATCGTCAAAACGTGAATCAAAAAGGAGAATGGGCAAATTTGTATGGAAATTGGGTGCGAGCGGCCAAGAATGGTTTTATTATTTTCGGATGTGGTTTGGTTCTACAAGTACGGTGTAGAAGTTTTTTTCGTTGTGGTAAACTTCAAACTGGTATCAAATGCATTTTTGTGTTTAACACTTTAATAGAGTTTTAGCTACTATTGTGGCTAATGTGAATGGAAAAATAGAAAATGAAAGTGAAATAACTGCTAAAGACATGAGTTTAGGAGATATGTGTTTGACAAAGCACATACATCATTAAATATTAGTACAATTACCATACTTTGTATACCTAATAATCTAGGTATATTAAACACATGTTTTTTAGTGCCTACTCATACTCTATAATCGGACTTAATTCCGCTGCTGGTAATCAAATATCATCGGTTTGGTTTCTTGAGCAGCCTAAATACCAAACCACGAAATAATATGCGCGCATCATCCGAATTTGCGCCTTCCACTCAGGCAGTAACAGTAATAGTGTGCAATAGCTGCTCTCACATTCCTTTTGTCGGCCAATCCAAACGACGAATAATAATTCCTAGAAAATAGAGCTCAACATGTCTAGGCTGCATTCGGATGCGCAGCAACCAAATGCCTTGCTCTTGGATATACTGCGTAAGACCTCTTACTCGTTGTTCTAACATGTGACTTAAAGCTCTATTAAAATAGTCTTGCAAAACTTTCTTAGGAACTGTTCTGACCTGCGTCATCAACCAAAAAAGCATGTTTTAGCCTTACATTCGTGTTAAGAGGGCAATCTTAGATATGTCATTTGATACTCCATTCTTAGAAATCCCTAGTGAACTAGGTATATTTAGACCAAAATGCAATAGGAAAAGTGCATTTTCTCACCGAAACAGCTTAAATAAGCTTGTCCTACCTCCGCCACCGGTTCCCTTAACGATTTGACTAAAAGTATCGGTTGGTTTCCTCTTTTTAAAAACCTGCGATGAAATAAGTGATCTCTTATTGTTGCCTGCTGAACTTGTATAATGGGCCTAGTAAAATAACCGCGGGCTATCTTGACCTGGTGCGTATTGTGTCACTCGACATTTTGAAATAAGTATAACGCATAAGATAGTTTTTGAAAATGTCATCTCCCCAAAATATGCATTTAAAAAATGCATTTTCAAATGTCTTCATATCTCTTTTCCTTAATGCACTGCAACGGAGTGCCCATACTGAAAGTTACTCCCTTTTAGCAGACCTTTCATTTGACACTAATTTCATTCGTGGCCGCTCGCACCCAAAAATGCCCATTCTCCTTTGATAATCAACTATCAGCTTAGCCGATTCCAACCACAGCACTTTACGGTTTGTCACGAAAAATAAAATACAAGAACAAAACTTCGGTTCCCTGATGTAGCAATAAAACTGTGTTAGTGGAATTCATTTCTTTTAATAGTTTATCATATTTTTACTTTTGATCTTTCTTAAGTGAAAGCAAAGTATCTACATATAAATGGTTAACTTTTATTTTTGACACATCATTGTCTTTTTTATAAGTCTAGCTTATTGTGAGCCAAATTAATCATAACTGTTAACCAAGAATAGATCCTAATTTTTATTTTAAATACGAATTTTTATTTCTAATAGCAACACAATCACATTTAAAAAGAATAAATTTCACAATTGTATCATTTTCGCATTTGTCTAGAATCCCAACTTATATACATGATTAATTATCATGACTCAAAACACGCACAAATACTTCAACTTTTTCTAAGAAAATACATAAAATTCAAATCGACATAAAGATCAAAGTTAAGTGTGCAAACAAATAGCATTTTACAGATTGCAAATCTTTATATTTTGGTCAAAGACTTTTAGAAGGCATAAATATTTTCTTAGAATTGCTAAACACGAATAAAAAAGTTTTAATTCCAATTTGCATAGCAGATTTCAAACAATTTACGAAAAACAAAAACACAACAACAAAAAAAAAGTAGATAGAATTATTTTTCCGGCTTGTATCTCACACATCTGCTTGAATAATAAAATTATTGAGGAAACTAGAAGATTGTTTTTTTTTTTCAAAAATAGATTCCATTACGTAATTCCTGTAAACAAATCATTTGCATCTGCACCTAAAATCTGCTGAATACAACCGTTTCCCGTTCCCGTGGCTACCTAACCTACTCCCTATATGCGCACTTATCCTCTCCAAACAAAAACCAAAAACAAACTTGGCGGCGGCGTTGCATGCTCCAATTTATTAAGCTATACCTGTATGTATAGTAGATTTAAAGTCTTCGTGAAGCCTACAGAACATTGTAATGCAAAAGAGTTCGATCCAAATTGGATTGGTTTTTTAATTATTTTTTTTTGTTTTGTTTTGTTTGGGGAAAATAAAACAAAAATAAAAGCTCTTAGAATTTTCAAATATGGTCATTTAGAGACTAAACGAAAACAACCTGCTTCAAGTTATAGTTCTATACTGGCTAAGACTTAAAGGCTTTAAACAACAAAAACCGAAACCAGTATAATAAACAAGAAACCACAATGATTACGGTAAAAAATTAATTAAATTTGAGAAACAGAAAAAAAAACAAACAACTAATTTCAAATTATTTCCCAATAGGGAAGCAAGACATAAAGATGAAATCATCCAGTGCACGATTGCGAAAATACGCCCATAGTTTTAGAAGATCCGAACAGAAGTTTTTATATAGAAGAGGTAGATTTGTGCAATGTGCTTGTGCATACATCGGCAGACTGCGTTGCTTATTATTTCTGAAGTCAGTGCGGGTGGTAGTGATGCGGTAGTGTCTGGTGCTTTGGTCTCTGGATCTGGTCTCTACTCCTGGTCCAGAGATGATTATATTTTCACAACATCAACAACAACGAAAAATACATAAACATATTGAGGCGGTCGGTCGGTGTCGGTGGTGATGCCAATGCGTGAGCGTGGTGATATGGTGGCAGTGGTTTTGAGTTTGAAATAGAGCATTGAACTTCTTCACGGAAGTAAAAGAATATTATTGATTTTTATTTATCGTGGATAGTGATGCTGCAATCAATAACAAACATAGAAGTATTCTGTTTAATTTTTTAAAGTACTTAATTGAATTGAGGGTGTTAATTACTGAGGAATGCGAAACTTGCACTCCATAAACCATCAGAATATTTATATATGCACCTATTGAAGGTCTTAAATTGTTGATCCCATCATGTTTTCGAGATTATTATTTCCATACATTGTCTGTTAAAATGGCAATAAGTCATAATAACAAGCGCTTCAAAATATTCATTTGGTCGGGGCACGCTCTGATAACGTATCAGTTTACATTTTTTTTTTGCTCCTGGGCTGAAAAATCTACCATGATGTAAATCTCAAAATTTTTAGACGTGCGTGATAAGGCCCCGTCTAACCCACATTTTTTGTAATGAAGATTTTTTGATATCTGATTTCAGTTTTCGAAATTCCTTATATATTTTTCGAGATAATGTGTGGGTATGAGGCACTCAGAGACCTTAAATAAAGAGTGATTGGCATGTGATGTGACAAAAATCTAGGGCGTATAATTTGGATGAAAATTATACAGAAATCGTATAAAGGGGAGAACTCCTCCGTTAAGGCGTCAGGGCCAATTTTCTAAACAAAATTACTTATAACAGAACAAAAATTACTTAAATATAACGGTTAATCTCAAAATGCCTTATTATACCCTTTTGAAAAGCCAACTTTTTGAATGAAGTTGTTTTAGTGAACAGTTTTTGAAAAAAAAAAAAATATTTTCAAACTCAAAAAACTTCAAGAAGAAATGTTTATATATTCAAAATCAATTCTATTACGAATTGTTAGTCAAACAATGAAAACCGGACGGTTTTAAGATTTTTAGTTTTCAAAATATTAAAAAATAAAGAAACCAACTTCTTAGTAAAATCAAGAAAAAAAAAAAAAAAAAAAAAAACAAAGCTGTTGAAATGATCATTTGGCAGGATTCTTCATAGTTTTATGAGAAAGTTGGTTCTTTTATTTTTTAATATTTCGAAAAGTAAAATACCTAAAACTATACGGCTCAGCATTTAACAAAGAATTTGTAAGACTATTGACTTTTAAAAAACAAAAACAGTACTTAAATACGTTAAGTTTTGAACTTTAATTCAATTAAATTAATTTTTAAAAACTTTTCTTATTATTCGCAGAAATTTTGTAAGAATTAAAATTTGATCGTTCTATAAACAATTATTTTGTAAGCGTTGCAATTTTTTTGTTCTAAACATATTTAAAAAAAAATGAATGGGTTCACACTCATCGACAGTCGATCAACCTGCAAGTCGTTTTGATAGAGGTAACATTCAACGACCGCCTCATCAACTTCATTTGTTAATAAATTTTCAGAAAGCAAAACTTTATGCACCAGTTTCAGCCAAGGAAATTCATTTGTTCCCCCTTCCTTTTGTGGGTTTACTTCTATTTCCACTAATTCTCCATAAATTTCACGGCGCAGGGTCAAAAGTCCGCAGGCCAAAAGTCCATAATGGATTTTTGTCCCACTTCTGTGGGTCAAAAGTCCATAAATCAATTGTGAACTTTTGACCCACTCCGATGGGCCAAAAGTCCATTGATTGTGGATTTCTGACCCACTTCAGTGGATCACTTTATAGATAGTTTTCTTTAACAAGACTGCTTTGGGTGGCACGCTTCGCGGATTTAAGGATTTTAACTCCCTTTTCGGGTCCTCTGTCCCGCTCACGTGACTCCGTCGCTCCGCTTAGGGTATGCTCAGTCGCCTGGCAGGCGCCTATGTTGTCAGTCGATCTGTTATTAAAGTTTTTTTTTGTACTAAACAGTACTTTGGGTGGCCTGCTTCGCGGGTCCTTTTTCGGGTCCTCTGGAATGCTCAGTCGCCAGGCAGGCGTTTTCAGACATATCAGTCTTTTAGCAGCCACACCGGTCTTTCGACTAAGAAAAATATTGAAAAACTTCCGACAGTTGTTCAACTTCTGTTCACATTAAAAATGATGTGACGTTTCGACACGAGTTGGTGAACTTGTCGATGAGTGTAAATGAAAAACCCCCCTAAATGGATATAATTCAACAATGTTTATCAACACAACTGTCATTGGTATTGCGCATGCGCTGTCTGCGGCCATTGTAGATGTTCCGTTTTCTTTTGTGGTCTTATTTGTTTTTTGTTTAAATGAAAAGGACGTGAACAAATGGGTACGTAAATGAGTGTTTCCACGACAAATGACAGCATAGATTATGCATTTCAACACGTATACATAATATATGAACGCTGCTTGAGATATACTGGAATACTGGTCACTTTTCAATATTTTTAGTCAACTCGAAATCTAAGCTGAGTTTGTGAATTTTATTTGAACGAATTTTTATTTTATTTTTATTTATTTGTACTAAAAATGATTTAAAAGCGTACAAGATCGTCTAAAATTTTACGCCATTGATTATAATTTGTTTACTTACTTAAGCTAGACACAAGATGTATTTAAATGGAAAAAAAAGGCTCAAGCCTTTGTAACGATGAATCAAATAGATGTTTTGATAAAATTTGGCGAAATATACCCATCCAAAAATAACCATATTTTTTGACATTTTTGCTCTTACGCCTTAAGAATGGGTTGATGATTTTCTTAAAATATTGGTTTTTGATGAACACAAAAATGTCTCCCACATAAATGATCTATTTCCGATTACTGAACAATTTTTCTCTTGTCTCGACCTAACTTATCGGTTTTCAACAATATACAACAACAATTTGTATAAGATGCGGCAGGAAATGAGGGCATATACAAATATATATTATATATTTGTATATCGAGCCCTAACCGCTATTTTATCGTAAGCGATAAATAAAACAATAAAACTTATTAAAAAAAAAGTTACAGAGAAAAGAAAATTTATCGTAAGCGACAATCATATTTTCTGTTAACTGCTAAATATCGCAAATGCCATATATTGTTTAAGCTATTTCATCAACTTTGCTTTATTGTTGACCAAAGTGATGCTGTATTTTTTCTGTTTACATAAATGGCGGATCCAAAGGGGGTGGGGTGTTCAAAGGGGTATTATTGTGTTAAACTAGGAATTAAAGCTAGAGAACTTATGGTCATGATCCCCCTGGGGTTTTTTGACCTTTGTTCTGTATTCATCTCGGAATTCTTTAGAGTTCCTTGCAAATGTTTCTGTTTGAGCTTCATTCCCGCGCCCAGCCAAGAGGCAGAGTCAAAGTAAAAAATTATTTTATTGAATTAGTAATTCGATGTTTTTCATATTTAATTTCCGGTTTTATAAGCCAAAATCGTTTAAATTCATATTTTGGGTATTTCTGTCTGCAATTTGTTACGCGATGAAACAACATGTTCTAAAGTCCCTTTAGATTCAAAAATTTTTGAAAAACGCGAATATTTTGACTTTTCATTTTTATTCCGAAAAAAGTTGTTTTATGGCACTAGGGTGATGCTTGGAATAAAATACTTACAGAATTTCAAAACATAGGTACTTCGTCTAATGTTTATTCAAGCCATTAAAGTTCGAGTTCCATGTACGAATAGCTAAGATGGTGATGGATCGAAAAGGCTTTGAAAAATCCGTAGATTTGAATTTGTATTTAATCCTCCGGAAGAAGGCCTTGTTGGAACTTTTAAGTGACTGAGCTTAATACCTGCTCTATATTCATATAAATAAAATAATTGTTCTTTCCATAACTATAAAGACGTAACCTATCAAATTCCTTTGAAAGATGTCTGTAATGTCGATAGTTATTGATAGACATCACTTTAAGTAATAATGTAAGTGAATACAGACTATGGATGGTCCAATGGCAGAGAATCCATCAATAGGTCAATACAAAATCAATTAGATAATGGCAAAATGTGATTAAGAAAGGTTTCCAAACATCAAACAATTTTCGAATATACTCGCTAAGCTAAATATACTCCCTAAGCTACCCATTAGTACAGCAGAGGGTCCTTCTCCAAGCTAAGTCGATTAAAAAATTGGTTAAGGTATTCAATAATAGACAGGTTTTAGCACTTATGCATATGTCCAAAAAGATGTGTCCCTAGATATAGAGGAAGTTATTTATCGGTTCATAAAACAAAAATAAAAAATCAATCTCGTGCTTTAAGAAAAAGTATAAAACCATATTACATAATGTATGTATTACTTTTGGTTCTTATTATTTTCTTATTTTTTTGTTTTAAGTAGTTTTTTATAGGAGATTTGACCCAACCAAACTTCCTATTTTTTTGATTATACTGTGTTTACTACTTGTTACTATACATTTTTGATTGCTATATTTCGAAAAGCTGTATTTTGGAAACATAAATTGGGCTCAAATTGAAGACAATTTTGTTTTATGAAAATACGATTTTTTTTGCTATTTTTTAAATTTATCGTAAACGCCAAAACTTGATCATGAGCTAGTAAGTAGTGAACACCAAAAGTATCGTAAACGCCAAAAAAAACTTTAAAAACAACGTAAATTTGGCGACAGCAGTATTTTGTTTATATTCACTTTATTCCATTTAGAAAAATATAACGAAATACTGAAAATCAACTTGTTCCGTTTTGCAATTTAGGAGAAAAACAAAAAAATGTGTTTCGTGTAAAATTTACATTTTGTCGCTAACGATAATTTGGCGGTTAGTTTCCTGCCGCATCTTATGCAAATTGTTGTTGTATATTGTTAAAAACCGTAAAAAAAAATTAACCACGATTGCCTTCTAGTAAAGATAATAGAGAAAGTTAACAATGTGCTATCATATAGTTTGTTGCTAATTGAGAAAATAGTAAAAATATTTGTATGGTCCTCGGTATATGTGGGTAGACTTTTATTTTTTATTGTTGAATTGAATATTTTAAAATAAAATTGTGTGTAGACAAACGTTTGATTTTAATTGATCGTTAAAAATTCTCAACCCACATATCAGCGATTAACCTTAGTCAAAAAATGTCAGCATAAACGACGCACAACAACACACAAATTTGTATGTATTTAATTTGGTTTTGTTTTACAAAGCGCCACTGAATATATGTAAATGAAAAGATTTCATAGATAATAAGTTTTTTCTATTATTGACCCATGTCGTATCATGATTTACGAGCATTCAAAAGAATGGTTATGGTAGGTATATAAAATTACTTTAATTTGCTGGTGGTCTTTAGTTTGATCACATTGAAATGGGAAAATATTAATATTGACCTGTGTGAAAAGGAGTTTTGGAAGACTTTAATGAGTCAGAAATTTAATATATTTGTTTGCTTTTGAGATAAGATTTAAGACAACAATAAAATAGATGAAAAATATTTTGTCAATTTTCAACGAGGAATAAGTGTTGTTTTAGTTCTAGAAAGAGACAAGAAAGTGTATGAATTTGATATCTTATGGAAATTCACAGTTCTGCGTTGTTAATATGGAACATAAATATTTCTAAATACTCTATTTTCCCATATAGTTAGGGCGATAAGGGAGCCAACCTTGCACTTCATTCCGACGGGATGAGCTTTAGTACTATAATAGTCCACATCCTAAGTTTACTTTTAAGCAGTGTTGCCATGGTGGCAACACTGGCAGACAGGAGATATAAGGGTTGCCTTGTGACCATGTTTCAACACTAAATTTCACATAAATTAGCCTATAAATCTGGAATCAGACATTGGTTGATATCGTGGAATGTCTGGTTGGATTTAAAATACTTGAAGCCATAGGGATATGTTCATTTTTTTTACCCCTCTCCCACCCTTGTACGCGGGGGAGCAAAATACCCTCGGTGGATAAGGGTTCTTATTTGTCAGAAAATAATAGTTATAAAATGAATATTCATACAATTTTAAGATGAACGTCGACGTAGAATTTCATATTCTACAGCATATCCGAAGTTCATTTTATCCATGTATTAGTTTTTTTTATAATCGCTTTCAAAATGGGGGAAGGTGAAGGTGAAAGTATATCAAACCACTATATATTGGTCTTGGTATAATCTAAGCATATGTCACATGACCTTAGGGTAACTTTTAATCCCCAATCTTATACAAACAAAATAATTTCAATATAATTTCCCTAGAAAAAGTTATAACTTTTCAATAAAATGATGACTAAATTTTCAGTGAAACGAGCATAATATTACCAAATTTCAATGGTATGGTGATGAAACTTGGCACACATGTCTCATTTCTGGTAAGAAATAAGAATCAAAAGAGTCCATAAAAATATCTGGGGCGAAAGGGGGATTTTTTGAGTGAAAGCGAAAAGTGAATTACTATTACCAGTAAACCCCTCCCAAATCTGGTATGTTGATGAAACTTGGTAGAAATGTTTTTTTTTCTTCTTAGAACCAAGACTTAAAAGGATCCATGCAAATATATTGGTTCCAGGGGTGTTTTTTTTAGGCGGAAGGAAAATATGAGTTATAAACCCATCCTTTTATTTTTATGTAATCGAGGTCCAAATATATAATATGGTACATGATTTTAAAGTATTTTTTAATGCTGAGTCCAATTTTAGTAAAATAAACACGGTACAATCACCATTAAAAAAGTAATTGTCGTTTTATTGGAAATATTAATGTATTTTCTCAAAAATCACCTTGACAAAAGATATTTGATTTATCTTTTTTTATTCTTGATAACAATAAAAAACAAAACATTCCTATCAACTTTCATCAACGTACTAATTCTGGGGGGGGGGGGGGGTTTAGGGGACTCAAAAAAACACTCTTTAGCCCCAGATATTTGTATGGACTCTTCTGATTCTTATTTCTGCAGAGAAATGAGACATGTGTGCCAAGTTTCATCGCCATACCATTGAAATTTGGTAATATTATGCTCGTTTCACTGACAATTTAATCATCATTTTATAAAAAGGTTATAACTTTTTCTGGGGAAATTATATTGAAATTATTTTGATTGCATAAGATTGGGCATTAAAAATTACCCTAAGGTCATGTGCCATATGCTTAGATTATACTAAGACGAATTTATAGTGGTTTGATATATTTCCATTTTCCCCATCCCCCATTTTGAAAGCTATTATACAAAAAACCAATACATGGATAGAAATTGACTTCGGATATGCTTTAGAATATGAAATTCTACGGAGACGCTCATCTTAAAATTTTATTAATATTTATTTTATAACCATTATTTTCTGACAAGTAAAAACCCTTATCCGCAGAGGGTATTTTGCTCCCCCCGCGTACAAGGGTGGGGTAGGGGTAATAAAATGAACATATCCCTATGGCTTCAAGTATTTTAAATCCAACGAGGCATACCACGATAACAACCGATGTCTGGTTCCAGATTTATAGGATAATTTATGTGAAATTTCGTGTAAAACCATGGTCAGAAGGCAACCCTTATATCTCCGGTCTGCCAGTGTTGCCACCGTGGGAACCCATCCTAAAAGTAAACTTAGGATGTAGACTATTAGTGTACCAAAGCTCATCCCGTCAGAATGAAGTGCAAGGTTTGACCTAAAATATGCCTTTAACGCCCTAACTAATAAGCACATGTTTCTCTCCAAAACAAAACATTAAAATTAACAACTCAATTGTTTCAGAAAGTCCCAAATTGTTTATTTTAATTTCGTTTTCATTCAGATATGTAGATATTATAATGTAGGTACGTGTGTTGTGTTTGGACAGCATCCAGAAGCTAAAAAATAATATTCTCAGACTTACCACTTGGAAAGACTCACTCACTTGTTGAAATATTTGTTTATTTCAAAAATAAACATTATTGTAAAATATCGCCAATCAATTTGAGTAATCAAATTAAACGGATTTCCGTTTTAGGTATTACTATTTCAAAAATTCATTCATACACACATTTTACTAAGAGAAAAAAAGCTGACTGACCTCGAAGAGAAGAAAAAAACTAAAAGAATTTACAGCTTTTAGAATGTTTTGTTTATGTATCTCTGCAGCTATTAAAACAAACACAAAGTCAATACAAAATATTTTAGTTATAATTATACTTTTACTACACTTATACACCGTTTACGTCCGGAAATGAGTGTTTTTTTTTGTAATAGGGGGAGGGGATAAAAAGAACTTTAATGTGGATGCTGTTGTGGATGCGGTGGTAGTTGGTAGGTACCTATACTCTACTCACTCCTACTCTAAATGGGTAGCTAATTTTCTTTTTTAATGATCGATTAAATCTCTGATAAAATACTTTTCAAATGAGTATAAATACCACTATAATGATAGAGCATCGTTGTATTATATTGCCAACAAAAGTCGTCATAAAATTATAGGTGATGATTATGCGAAAGTCTGTTTGGGGGGATAAGGCCTATTAAAATTGAGATAAGATCCGAAAATTGACAGTTGGAGAAGATGAATTAAATACAGTTCGTTTTTATTTAAAACTAGCTGACCCAGCGAACTCCGTTCCGCCCAAATTGTTAATGTAATAAAAATAATAATTCCGAGGCTGGCGCACGCTGCTTGATGTACTTAATTCGGTCAATTCAAATTTTGTATTCAAAATTCTATTAAATGCAAAGGAAATAACTGAAGTATAACAACGTCGACATGTTTCAATCAAACCGCAGTGATTGATGTGTGAACCCACTTTTTTACTAAAGTCCTTCATGGTAAACAACGTTTTCTCGTTCTATCCTCGACTTGGTACACGTACAAAGCGGGATGTTTACCGACATGTGAGCACGCAACATACAATTGACCATATGAGAAACATGGCTATTCAGGATTAATGCCACAAACACCCGCAATTGTCCTTGCGACTTATTAATTCTCATAGCGGAATCAAGACGCAGGGGAAACTGAAGATGCTTAAACACGAATGTCAGGTCGCTCGAATGGCAAATTTCGTGATATAGTTTGTGGCTTCGTTTTCGTCCATCAAGGATTCGATGGATTTGTATGAATATAACCCTTCGGGGATTTGATTTTGACTGACGAAATTCAAATTATCGACAAATTATCGACATCCTAGCCAAAATTGATCGCGCATTGTTGCAGTACTTTCGCCATCGCAGACTTCTTTGAAATGTTGTATGCAGGTTCTTCATCCACTTGCAGATTCAATGGCAATTTCAATCCACATTGGTTCGACCCCCTTCTTACAACGTAGAATCAATACCCTGAGGCCAATACCAAAGCAATCTCAGATATCATACGAATTGTAGCCAAAATCAGTGTTTTTCCAATTCCAATGAAAGCATTAAGAAAGAAAATGCCACCATTTCCGTTATCGTATGCTTGCATCAATTCATTGAACATGTTGAATCAATATGACTCGATCAAATCTATTTCTCGGTCAAGTTCTCGATGTCACTTCGATATATCACTTTGACATCTATCAATTTGACATACGTCACTTTGACATCTGTCACTTTGACATCTTTCACTTTGACATCTGTCACTTTGACATCTGTCACTTTGACAAGTCTCACTTTGACATCTGTCAATTAGATATCTGTCACTTTGACATCTGTCACTTTGAAATCTGTCACTCTGACATCTGTCGCTTTGAGATCTGTCACTTTGACATTTGTCTCTTTGACATCTGTCACTTTGAAATCTTTCATTTTGACATCTGTCACTTTGACATCTGTCACTTTGACATATGTCACTTTAAAATCCGTCACTTTGACATCTGTCACTTTAACATCTGTCACTTTGACATTTGTCACTTTAACATCTGTCACTTTGACAACTGTCACTTTGACGTCTGTCACTTTGATATTTGTCACTTTACATCTGCCACTTTGAAATCTGTCACTTTAACATGTCACTTTGACATCTGTTACTTTGACATCTGTCAATTTGACATTTGTCACTTTAATATCTGTCACTTTGACATCTGTCACTTTGATAACTGTCACTTTGACACCTGTCACTTTGACATCTGGAAGTTTTCGGAATATAGTGTCCTTCCTTGGGTGAATACAAATCCATCAAACCGAAAATCGTGAAAATCGAACGATTCATTCTCGAGTTATCCTGCTGAAAAACGAAATGTGCGCATACAGCGCCAGCTGTTGAGAATTTTTCGATTTTTCCGAAATCTTCGCGGAATAATTACAAACAAACCCCCAGAAGGATGTATCATATTTGGTCCAGCCGTTTTCAAGTTTTAAGCAGCCGCACACAAACCAAGATTCATATTTATTTAAAAAAATTCGCGAAAAAAAAACAAAAAAAAAAAAAACAGAAACAATTCAGTCGTAATACTCGTACTTCTAGGAATGCACATCAGTTCACCTTCATGCCCAATTTTGGACGTAACTGTCAAATATAGAGATTGTATTTTTAGCTGCACTAATCGAAGGTGGAATGCTTTAACCGGCAATAGTTTTCCCTGCCAAACAAATGTGCATCGGTACCGCCTCTTAAATCCTTCCCTATTTTTCTAACGCTTGAACAGTGTTTATAACATTTTAAGGGTAGCCAATATCACTTTTGGACGTGCAAAATAAAATAATAAATGTTGACAAATTTGTAGATCTTCAACCAATTTAAAGAAAAGTGGAACAAACATTCGAATAATTAATAAATGAAAGCTTACGGTGGTGAATTGTCACCCTTTTTACTGAGGTTTACGGTGGACGTTAGAAAAAAGATAATCTTGTAATAAGCCTTAATCAGTTCCAAATGATAAAAAAATAATTCTCTATTTTTTAGGCGCTGATAGCAGTTTTTAATATGGTATTTTTATTGCAGTAATTAGGTGATTAGCATAAGACGTCAAAAAACCTAATGGATGCAGTTTAAGACTAGACAAGTGGGTTTTAAATTTTGCACGGTAAGGAAGGGAGTTAACAAAAAAAAAAGTAATTAAAATAGAAATCAAATATTTACCATATCTATTCTTTTAATTTAATTTAAAATCAAGTTGTTTAAAAGAACAGGTTTAAAAGAAAAGGAAAATAATTTTTAAACTAAGTATTTTAGCAAACAAAGTTATAACGACTTTTTCTCAAAATTGTACGTATTTAACTATCTTTTTGTTTTGGTTCTTGTGTTTTCGTCTAAAAAGTTGATGTACCTACCTATTTATAACTTAGTCTTAGAGACAATTACGAAAGTTACAGTTTTTTTTTTTGAAGAAAATCGCTACCCGCTTAAAAATGGTGATTGTATCTACATTACTTTTTATTCAACTTTTTTGTCACTCTTTATGTGAATCACTATACGAACAGGTGAGATACGACATATAAAGCAAAAAATAATCCTACCGTCATGAAAGTTGGTTAAAACGTTAAAATTTTGAATTTTAATAAAAAAAAGCAATTTTATCAAATGACTTTTTCAAAATTTTAATAAAACTGAATCAAAAATAATACTAATAAATATACTTTGGCATATTCAAACTCTTTAAGCATTTATGGACAATTTGGTCTGGACTTGGTCAATATTTTCTAAACTATGTGTAAGGTAGGTTTTTAATTATTTTGTAGAAAACTAAAAAAATCATCTTTCTAAATTTAAACATAACGCTACCTTCCATACAAATGTTGAAAAACCGTTAAGAAAAAAATTCTTTTCTCGAAAACGGCTCCAAGAATTTTGATTATAAGGTGTGCGTTTACTATTTAAGGTATGGTGAATATTTTGGTGAAAACAAATTTTACCAATAACGGCTAATAACGGTACCTATCACAGAACCGATTTTAATTGTTTTCAAATTTCTCGATGACGGCTGCAACCGATTTCAACCTTAATTTTTATACAAGAGCTCCTTCACAATTCATATAATTTTGGATATAAAAACATTTAAAAATATAGTTTTTGGATTTTTAAAAAAATATTGAATTTTTTTTTTGAAAATTTAGTATCTTAAAAACGGGTTAATGATTTTTTTTATTTTGTGTAAAATTGTATTTTATTAAATACTAAATGTTGGCATACTAGATTTTATTTTTGAAAATGAGCGAAAAATTTTATATATAAAAAAATTATTTTTAAGAAAACCTCTCCAACGATTTTTTATATTTTTTTTTTATAAATCCATATTAATCAAACAAATCAGATGGCATACTTGATTTTGAGTACTTGTACATCATCGAGAATTTTAACATTTCTCTGCGTTTTTCTTTCGTTCCTTCATCACTATTTATTCGTTTATCATATCTCGAGAACGAACAAAGATCTAACCTTCAAATACATTTTATTTTTTTGCAGGTGATAACGTCATGACGTGCAGAAAGGTTTTTGTTAAAAAAATCGAAAAGCGGTTTTTGTATCATATAAAATATCTCGAGAACAAATAATGCTATTGAGTTTATATTAATTTTATGGTACACATTATGACGTAATGAACAATTGATAAAATTAAAAAAAAAAATGATTAAAAAAAAATCAATCGACAGTTATTTTTAATAAATCAAAAAAATAATGAAAATTGTTAAAAAATGTAATTCGGGTCGAATATTACAAATAATGATATTGACTTCTGACTAGTTTTATTCAGCACATAATGTCGCTATTGATAAATTATAGGATTTTGAAAAAAAAAATCAATTGACGGTTAGGGCTGGCCACGAGACGAGAAAAGTCTCGGTCTCGTCATGCGAGACCGAGACGAGACGAGACGAGACTGCCTTTTAAGCAACTGAGACGAGACTGTACCTATATTTGGACCGAAATTTACCAAGAGTATAATAAATTAAAAAGTCCAATTTCAGTTAAATATTTATTTTCTATTGCACATTCAAACGATGATCGAAAATATTTCGTTCCAATAATCATAAGTTTGACCGGAAATCGTATTTTTCGGAAACGATACCGAGACGAGACTTAATTATACAAGACCGACACGAGATCGAGACGAGAGTGAAAACTGTCGATTTTTACGAGACCGAGACGAGACTTACAAAAGTCTCGCAACGTCTCGTCTTGTGGCCAGCAAAAGAACTAAATGAAATTGCTAGAAAATGTTAAAATTTAACATTAAAAAAACGACTTTGAATTAATTGTATTGTATTATAATGACGTTATGAGGAATGAATACAATTAAAAAAAAAAAAAATAACTACAAGTTTTTTTTTTAATACAAAAATTGCTATTAA